>OX638282.1:6059624-6547624 GCA_951806755.1 Brenthis hecate | reverse complement strand
TGGTGGAGGTGCGGGCCCCAGATGAAATATTTGGGCCTGACCCTGGACGGGAGCTGGACGTTTCGTGTCCATTTCGCCCAGCTCACCCCGAGACTGATCGGCGCCGCCTCGGGCACCCGGCAGACTTATGCCGAAGTGTCGGGAGGCCCTAGCCGATCTTCAATGCCGGCGGCTCTATGCCGGCATCGTGAGGATCCATTGTCAACTGTACGGTGCCCCCGTGTAGGATGGAAGCCCTCTCCGCGCCGAACAGGGCCCAACTGCGCAAGGCGCAACGGGTCCTGGCACGGTGAGGGCGGCTGAGGATACACGTACGGTGTCCTTCACGGCGGCGACACATTCTGGCGGGCGATCCGCCCTGGGAACTCAGACAGGCGGGAGGTGCTCGCCGAAGTCTAATCAGTTACCGGGCGAGAGGAGCGGCTGCTCTGAGGGGAACGGTCCAGCGCGGGAGGGAGTCCCTCGGATTCAGGCGCCTAGCTGGACGACGGCACTGAATCCGGCACGCTGGTGGGAAGACCTGGGGTACTCCCAAACAGCCGGCTGGCTCGGCGACGGTGGGTGGGCGGTTCGTCCGTTCCTGTCTCGCTGGGTCAGGCCGGCCACACAGGTCCGTCCATGACGTTCAGGTTGACGCAGATGCTTACCGGGCACGGCGGTGCTTTGGTAAGTATCTGTGGCAGGTTGCGCGTCGCGGAACCGTTGCCCCGTATTGCCACGAGTGTGGTGCGTCCGACGGGACACATCGCACCACACCCTCGCTGGTCCATTGCGGCCGCTTGGCCGCTCCCCAGCGCCATCCGACCCTTTGATGGCTGGGAGTGGGTGGAGACCTGTCGTTGCGCAAGCGTGGTGGGGGCCATGCTACGCGACGAGAGGTGCCGGTCGGAAAGGTCTCCTTAGCCCACTACCGGCCATCAGGGCGGATGGCAGCACATGTCTCGAGCGGGTCAGACCCAAGGTCTGGCGCAATTTAAAACAAAATCAAAAACGCACGAGGGTGTGGTGCGAGGGTTGTCCGCGGATTAACGCACCACACTGACGTGGGCCATACGGGGCACGCTTCCCACGGATCGCCGCAACCTTGACACCAGATACTTACCAAAGGCGACGCCGTGCCCGGTGAAGCATCTGCGTCAACCGTGAACGTCAGGGTCTACGAGCCGGTGTAGGCCGCTCTGGGCAAACCCAGTACGGAAGACAGGAACGGATCGAACCGCCACCACCGTCCGACCGATGCCATGCCGCTGGAGTCCCCAGGTCTTCCCACCAGCGCCGGATCAGTGCCTCGTCAGCTAGGCGCCTGATCCGAGCGACCTCCCTCCCGCGCTGGACGTTCCCCTCGAGCCCGCTCACTCGCCCGAAACTGATACACTTCGGCGAGCACCTCCGCCTGGAGTTCCCAGGGCGGAGTCGCCCGCCAGAAGTGTCGCCGCCGTGAAGGACACCGTACGGTATCCCCGCACTGCCCTCACCGCCAGGACCCGTTGCGCCTTGCGCAGTTGGGCCCTGTTCGGTGCGGAGAGGGCGTCAATCCACACGGGGGCACCGTACAGTGCCATGGACCTCACGATGCCGGCATAGAGCCGCCGGCAGTAGATCCAGGGCCCCCGACATTCGGCAGAAGTCCCTGCCGAGGGCCGAGGCGGCGGCCGATCAGTCTCGGGGTGAGCTGGGCGAAATGGACACGAAACGTCCAGCGTCCGTCCAGGGTCAGGCCCAAATATTTCATCTGGGCCCGCACCTCCACCATCCTACCCTGGACCCGCAGACAGGCGTTGCGGGGGGCACCCTTGCGTGGGCCATGAAAGAGGAGGGCCTCCGTTTTGGAGACGGAGACCCTCAGGCCCAGCATCCCTATACGGTCGACGACCAAGTTGGTGCCGACTGTGGCCAAGCGTGCCGCCTCCTCGATAGGAATGACCCCGGGCTGTGACGAGGGTGTCATCAGCATAAAGCGATGACACCGAGCCCGGGGAGAAGCGGACAACGCAGGAGCCAGTCATACCCGAGGTTCCACAGTACCGGGCCCAAAACGGCCCCTTGTGGAACCCCGCAGTCGACACGTCGCCGACCGACCACCCCATTTGCCCCCGTCCATACGACCTGCCTGTCGCGGAGGTACGCGTCCAACACCCGCCGGAGATAGAGAGGCACCTCGTGATATCGAAGTGCCTCTCGTACCGTCTCGAACGGCAGGGTGTTGAAGGCGTTGGCCACGTCCAACGAGACGGCTAACAGCACGTCTCCCTCCTCCACCGCGGCCAAGGACCGAAACCTTCAGGGCGTTCAGGGCGTCCACGGTCGACCGACCCGCCCTGAACCCGAACTGAGCCTCTGAAAGGCCCGGCCCCACCTCCTCGAGATGCTGAGTAAGACGGGCAACGAGAATTCTCTCGAAGAGCTTGCCCATCTCACTCAGCATCACGATCGGCCTGTACGCCGAAGGAGAGTCCAGAGGACGACCCTCCTTGGGTAACAGGCACAACATCCCCTCCTTCCAGATCTTCGGGAACTGTCCAACACGGAGACACGCGTTGAAGAGGTCCCGAAGATCCCCTCCCAGGTATTCCAGGGCGATGCACAGAACTCGCCCCGGAATACCATCCGGTCCCGGCGCCGTCTTTCTGGCCCGCAGTTTATCGCGGGCCAGTTCCATCTCCCCCTCGGTGATTGGGGGGAATTCGTCGACTCCCTCATGGCGTGAGGGAGGACACATCACCGGGGGGACGTGCCCGGAGGGCTCCGGGAACAGGCCTCCCACCAGTCGCAGGAGGACGTCGGGCGGCGTGGTCTCCGTGACCGGGGCGCCATGCGCGCGGAGCTTGTTCCGCGCGCTGATATACGGGCGCCCCCACGGATCCCGATCCAGGCCCGCCAGCATTTCCTGGCGGGCCGCCGCCTTGGCCTGGCTGATGGCGAGCTGCAGGGCCTTTTTTGCTGACCGATAGGTCACCCGCAGCTCGCTCTCCAGGACAGGGTCCAGGCCATTCCTCCTGCGACACCTCACGTAAGCCCTCCTGTGTCTATTGCAGGTCGCCCGAAGTTGTGCGATCTCGGGCGACCACCAATAGACACTTCGACGACGCCGGTCAAACCGCCTCACACGCGGCATGGCCGTATCGCACACCCTCGTAAGGGCGTCGCGAATACGGCCAGCCAGTTCCTCCACATCGGAACTGGCGCCCACCACACTCCCCTGGGAGCTCCACGCTTCGACGATGGCCGCCTCCCTGGCCAGCTCTGTGTCAAGCCGGCCCAGGGCCCACCTCGGGAACGCTCGAGAGGGCCCCCTTGGGCGGTCCATCGGCACCGGACGGGTGGAGACCTCAAATCGGACGTAATTGTGGTCCGACAGGGTCTCCACCTCCTCCTCTACCCTCCAGTTGATCACGTTGCGTGCGACGGCGGGGGTGGCGAACGTTAGGTCCACCACGGACCCCCCCTGCTGCCGCACGCACGTGAACGCCGTCCCCACATTGAGCAGGGACAGACCGGAGAGTAGGGCCCACGTCTGAACCGCTCGCCCTCGAGCGTCCGACGTGGGATTCCCCCAGGCCAAGGACTTGGCATTGAAGTCACCGAGGACGATAGTGGGCCTCGGCGACTGCCTGCAGACCGCAGCGCGGACGGAGTCAAGGAAGACCTCGAACTCCGCCAGACTGCGGTTGGGGGAGAAGTACACCGCAACGATGGCGTACTCTCCCCACCCTGCCACGACGAGTCCTTGGCCCCTCTCGATTGCCGAGAGACGGGGGCCGGTGCTGCTCCCAGACACTATGGCCACGGAGCCCTCTAGGTCCCCCACCCAGTTCGGTTGGTGAGGGACAAAATAGGGCTCGCAGGCCACCGCCAGGTCTATCTCCCACTCGGCCACGGACTGCAGCAAAAGGTCCTGCGCTCCGGCCGAGTGGTTCACATTCGCCTGGAGGAAGCGCTTGTGTCCAACCATTATGAGGACATACGCGCTTCCTCCCCAGCCTGGCGGCTACTCACACTGGGGGCGGCCCTGGTCCGTTGGGCCGTCTTCCCCTTCGTAACGGGCGGGTGGCAGTCGCCCCCGCCCATTATGTGCCCCGAGGGGCGCCCTGCGTCCGCGCACACTGCGCAGCGCACTGTCTTCGCGCTGCAGTCCGCGGACTGGTGCCCCTCGCCACCGCAGCGGTAGCACAGGCGGCCCCTCTCCGTCCTGGACGGGCACACCGGCCAAGTGTGGCCGATGCCCATGCACCTGAAGCAGCGCAATGGGCGCTGCTCCAGGACCTCCACCCTCGCCGAGCTCCAGCCGACAAGGAGCCTGCCGGCATCGACCACGACTTTGGCCGCCGTGGCGGGGCATCGGACCACCACCGAGCCCACGCCGCCCCTCCCCGTGCGGATCTCCCCCACCCTAATGTTGGCCACGGGGCAGTTGGCCGCCCTTGCGACCGCCGCAGCCACCTTTTCTTTTGAGGCCGAATCATCCAGGCCATCAACCCGGAGATCGGCCATCTTCGCTGGGCGTGCAACGGTCGCCAGCCCATCCAGAACCTGGCGGAGTTTGTCCGCCAGCCTGTCTGCTACCTCCGGCGCAACGGAGGAAGGGAGCTCAAGGAGCCTCGCCCCTGTCGCCGCCACCCTCACCGAAAGCCCCCCCCGGTGATCCCCAGCTCCCGCAGGTCCACACTTGTTGGGCCCTCTCCAGGACCCTCGCGTAGGTGACGCCCTTCGCGCAGCCTCCTGCGGGACCGTAATTATCACCGCGGCCGTGCGCGGCTGAGTGGGGACCTTAGGCTTTTGTGGAGCCTGGGGGGCCTTCGGAGCCTTCGCCACTGGCGCAGAGCTGGAGCGGGAGGAGCCGTCTTCTTCTTCGCCCTTCCCTTCCCTCACTACCGGTGGCCCAGGTGTCTCCCTTCCGGGCAGCGGGGCGACTCGGCCCGGCCACCGGCGGAGGAGGAGCTGGTGCAGCAACCACAGGAGCAGGCAGGCGGAAGTGGCCGCGCAGGAGCCGTAGCCTTCCCCTTGCCCTTCCCTTTCCTTCCCTTGCCTCCTGCGCAGAACCCCCGACAGCCGCAGCCGGCGCTGGCACTTGCCTCGGAGGGGAAGATCTCGGGGCAGGGCTCGGGGGAACCACTGGCGCAGCCGCCTCGCGGCGCCTGTCCGCCGCAAGTGGGGGACGCACCGTCTTTGCCGGGAGGAGGCGATCCTCAATCCCGGCAAATCGGGCGTCAATAAGTGTCCCCACTGAGGAGACAATGGAGGCACTTATCTCCTCCAGCCAGTCCCCAGCGAATGAGTCCGAGGGACCAGCCTTGGACACCGACAACTCCTTCCTCAGCTCGCAGAACTCTCTGCGGTGAGCCTTCAGTTCCGCCTTCAGAGCCTCCGTCTCACGACGAAGGCGAGCGTTGTCCTTCTGGAGGTGGTGGACCTCCTCCGCAGCCGTGCGCCCCGCTAGGGCTTCCACCACCTTTTGCAGAGTGGCGGCAGACTCCTTTAACATCTTCTGCATAGTGCCCTTTAAATTTCCAGATTTCTGGACCACTTCGTATACTGCCGCCACGCTGCTGCTGGCGAGCACCCTCAACTCATCGGCCGTCATCTCAGCCGGATCTCTCGGAGCCGGCGCCTCAGACGCCGACACCTCCGAGTCACTGCGCACGTCTGCGCCAGTCTTTTTGTAGGTCCGCTGACCCAAGCGTCTTTCGAACGCGAGTTCGCGGTCCTCCTCCTCCAGTTCCTTTAGCTCCCGGCGCGCGCGAGCAACGCCCGAACCCCCCGCACACTTAGCGCCCTTTTGGGACGCCTCCTTACGCGCCTTTACCACCCTGGCGCCCACGGTCATTTCCGTTTCCGTATCGGATCCGGAAGAAATTACCAAAGGCGGCAAAGGGTGGGTCCGCTTTCGCCCCACAGACGAATCCGTCTCCGCCCCTTCGGACGTGTCCGAGTCCATCGCTCAGACACAAAAACTCCCCAAAACACACACAAAAACACACAACTTTACAACAAAATCCAAACGAGAAGCAAAAATCAAAAAACCATAAATACAAGCAAAAATTCCAATCAGGTGAGCGTCAAACAAGTCCGGTATACATAAACAGTCGCAAAGTAATCAATAACATCCAAAACAATCGCAGAAAGGTCAACCTAACCTAACCTAACCTAACCTAACCTAACCTAACCTAACCTAACCTAACCTAACCTAACCTAACCTAACCTAACCTAACCTAACCTAACCTAACCTAACCTAACCTAACCTAACCTAACCTAACCTAACCTAACCTAACCTAACCTAACCTAACCTAACAACCTAACCTAACCTAACCTAACCTAACCTAACCTAACCTAACCTAACCTAACCTAACCTAACCTAACCTAACCTAACCTAACCTAACCTAACCTAAAACCTAACCTAACCTAACCTAACCTAACCTAACCTAACCTAACTAACCTAACCTAACCTAACCTAACCTAACTAACCTAACCTAACCTAACCTAACCTAACCTAACCTAACCTAACCTAACCTAACCTAACCTAACCTAACCTAACCTAACCTAACCTAACCTAACCTAACCTAACCTAACCTAACCTAACCTAACCTAACCTAACCTAACCTAACCTAACCTAACCTAACCTAACCTAACCTAACCTAACCTAACCTAACCTACCTAACCTAACCTAACCTAACCTAACCTAACCTTTTTTTTTTTTTTTTTTTTTTTTTTGTTATCGCTGGGGAAACCCATCATGGGGACCCTGCCGCCGTCATGGGCAGGGTACTGTGAGACTCCTACTCACTAAAACCCACAGCGGAACCCTTCGCCGCAGTGCAATGGGGCGTGCAGGATCGCTTTCGCACTCACTGCAACACCCCTGCGGACGGCCCGTACCACGCGGGCCAGCCTCGCCTAAATCAGGATGCCCTCGGTTCGCAGGGCATCCCGACCGCCCCGATGACGTGCAGGGGAGTCAACGAGAGACCCCCCCGCGGTAGCTCCTCTAGGATGGCGGGAGAAGATGCGCATACCGGCGCCTCCTCTCCCCCAGCCGACGGCGACGAAGAGGGTCTGCTAAGGCGTTAGCCTCGCGTTCCCTCTCCGCCGTCTCCTTCAGTGAGATGACGGTCTCACTGAAGGAGACCATCGCCGACCAGGACCTCTCGTCGCGTAGCATGGCCCCCACCACGCTTCGCAACGAGAGGTCTCCACCCACTACCGCCATCAGGGCATGGCGCTGGGGAGTCCATGCGGCGCATACCGCGAGGGTGTGGTGCGAGGTGTCCTCGGACGCACCACACTCGTGGCATACGGGCGACGGTTCCCGACGTGCAATCTGACACAGATACTTACCGAAGCACCCGTGCCCGGTAAGTATCTGTGTCAGCCTGAACGTCAGGACGCCGTGTGGCCTCCTGACCCAGCGAGACAGGTACGGACGAACCGCACCCACCGTCGCCAGGCCAGCCGCCGGAGTCCCCAGATCTTCCCTCCAGCGCCGGATCAGGGCCTCGTCAGCTAGGCGCCTGATCCGAGCGACTCCCTCCCACGCCGGACGTTCCCCGCGCCCGCGCTCACTCGCCCGAAATTGGTACACTTCGGCGAGCACCTCCGCCTGGAGTTCCCAGGGCGGATCGCCCGCCAGAAGCGTCGCCGCCTCAAAGGACACCGTACGGTACCCCCGTATCGCCCTCACCGCCAGGACCCCGCTGCGCCTTGCGCAATTGGGCCCTGTTCTCAGCGGCGAGGGCGTCGATCCAAACAGGAGCACCGTACAGTGCCATGGACCTCACGATGCCGGCATAGAGCCGCCGGCAAGGAGATCCAGGGCCCCCGACATTCGGCAGAAGTCTGCCGAGGGCCGAGGCGGCGCTCATCAATTTCGGGGTGAGCTGGGCGAAGTGGACACGGAACGTCCAGCGAGCGTCCAGGGTCAGGCCCAAATATTTCATTTGGGCCTTTACCTCCACCATCCTCCCCTGGACGCGCAGGCAGGCATTTCGGGGGGCACCCTTGCGTGGGCCATGGAAAAGGAGGGCCTCCGTTTTGGTTATGGAGACCCTCAGGCCCAGCATCCCAATCCGGTCGACGACCAGATTTGTGCCGACTGTGGCCAGGCGTGCCGCTTCCTCATAAGAACGACCCCGGGCCGTGACGAGGGTGTCATCCGCATAGGCGATGACACCCAGCCCGGGGAGGAGCGGACAACGCAGGAGCCAATCGTAGCCGAGGTTCCACAGTACCGGGCCCAAAACGGCCCCTTGTGGAACCCCGCAGTCGACACGTCGCCGACCGACCACCCCATTTGCCCCCATCCACATGACCTGCCTGTCATGGAGGTACGCGTCCAACACCCGCCGGAGATAGAGAGGCACCTCATGGTACCGAAGTGCCTCTCGTAGCGTCTCAAACGGCAGGGTGTTGAAGGCGTTGGCCACATCCACCGAGACGGCTAGGAGCACGTCCTCCCTCCTCCACTGCGGCCAAGGACCGGACCTTCAGGGCGTTCAGGGCGTCCACGGTCGACCGACCCGCCCTGAACCCGAACTGAGCCTCTGAAAGGCCCGGCCCCACCTCCTCCAGATGCCGAGTGATACGGGCAGCGAGAATTCTCTCGAAGAGTTTGCCCGTCTCACTCAGCATCACGATTGGCCTGTACGCCGAAGGAGAGTCCAGAGGACGACCCTCCTTGGGCAGTAGGCACAATCTCCCCTCCTTCCAGACCTTCGGGAACTGCCCAACACGAAGACATGCGTTGAACAGCGCCCGAAGGTCCCCTCCCAGGTATTCCAGGGCGATGGTTAGAATTCGCCCCGGAATACCGTCCGGTCCCGGAGCCGTCCGCCTGGCCCGTAGTTTGTCGAGGGCCAGGCTAAATTCCCCCTCAGTGATCGGGGGGATTTCCTCAACTCCCTCGTGGAATGAGGGAGGAGCCATCACTGGGGGGACGTGACCAGACGACTCCGGAAACAACCCTCCCACCAGCCGAAGGAGAACATCGGGCGGCGTGGTCTCCGTGACCGGGGCGCCGTGCGCGCGGAGCTTGTTCCGCGCGCTGATGTAAGGGCGCCCCCACGGATCCCGATCGAGGCCCGCCAACAATTCTTGACGGGCCGCCGCCTTGGCCTGGCTTATGGCGAGCTGCAGGGCCCTTCTTTGCTGACTTTGTAGGCCTGCCGCAGCTCGCTCTCCAATTCGGGGTCCAGGCCGTTTCTCCTTCGGCACCGGACATACGCCCTCCTGGCCCTGCTGCTGGCCGCCCGGAGCCTCGCAATTTCGGGCGACCACCAGTAGACACACCGGCGACGCCGGTCGTGCCGCCTAACACGCGGCATGGCCGCATCGCAGACCCTTGTGAGGGCGTCGCGCATGCGGCCAGCCAGCTCCTCCACTTCGGAGCTGGCGCCCACCACACTCCCCTGGGAGCACCAAGCTTCCACAATGGCCGCCTCCCGGGCCAGCTCAGGATCGAGCCGGCCAAGGGCCCACCTCGGGAACGCACGAGAGGGCCCCGTTGGGCGGTCCATTGGCACCGGACGGGTGGAGACCTCAAATCGGACGTAGTTGTGGTCCGACAGGGTCTCCACCTCCTCCTCTACCCTCCAGTTTTACCACATTGCGCGCGACGTCGGGGGTGGCGAACGTCAGGTCCACCACAGACCCCCCCTGCTGCCGCACGCAAGTGAAAGCCGTCCCCACATTGAGTAGGGACAGCCCGGAGAGTAGAGCCCACACCTGGACGGCTCGTCCACGAGCGTCCGTGGTGGGGTTCCCCCAGGCCAGGGACTTGGCATTGAAGTCGCCGAGGACGATTGTGGGCCTCGGCGACACCCTGCAAACCGCAGCGCGGACGGAGTCGAGAAAAACCTCGAACTCCGCCAGACTGCGGTTGGGGGAGAAGTACACGCCAACGATCGCGTACTCTCCCCACCCTGCCACGACTAGTCCCTGGCCCCTCTCGATTGCCGAGAGACGGGGGCCGGTGCTGCTCCCAGACACTACGGCCACGGAGCCCTCTAAGTCCCCCACCCATTGCGACTGGGCAGGGACAAAATAGGGCTCGCAGGCCACCGCCAGGTCAATTTCCCACTCGGCCATGGACTGCAGCAACAGGTCCTGCGCTCCAGCCGAGTGGTTGACGTTCGCCTGGAGGAAGCGCTTAAGATGTCTGGGCATTACGACGACATCTGCGCTTCCTCCCCAGCCTGGCGGCTTCCATCACTAGGGGCGGCTCTGGTCTGTTGAGCCGCCCTGCCTTTCGTAATGGGTGGGTTACAATCGTTCCCACCCATTAGATGCCCAGAAGGGCGCCCCCCATCGGCACAAACGGCACAGCGTATTGTTTTCGCCGTGCAATTCGCCGTTTTGTGCCCCTCACCACCACACCGGTAGCACAGGCGCCCTCTTTCCACCTTTGATGGACATACCGGCACCGTATGGCCAATGCCCATACACCTGAAGCAGCGCATTGGGCGCTGCCCCAGGACCTGGACCTTGGCTGCAGACCAGCCAACCAGGATTTTGCCTGCGTCCACCACCAACTTGGCCGCCTTAACAGGGCACTTTGCAACTACTGACCCCATTCCACCCTTCCCGATGTGGATCTCACCGACCCGGACCGACTCTAAAGAGCAGTTGCCCGCGCGTGCAACCGCAGCAGCCACCTTGTCCTTGGTGGCCGAGTCGTCCAGGCCATTGATCCTCAGGTCAGCCATTTTTGCCGGCCGGACAACAGTCGCCAAGCCATCCAGCACCTGGCGCAGCTTCTCGGCTAACCTATCTGCCACCTCAGCAGACACAGAGGATGGGAGCTCGAGGAGCCGCGCCCCCGTGGCCGCCTTCCGCACAGATAACCCACCTATTACACCCAGTTGAGTCAGGTCAATATCTTTTTGCGCCCTCTCCAATAGTTGCGCGTACGTCACGCCCTTAGTCGCAGCCTCCTGCTGCAGCGTAATAATTACCGCCGCAGTGCGCGGTGGAGGTGCAACTTTCGGTTTCTTCTGCGCGCCGCCCTTCTGCACTGGCGCTGCCTTACTGGGACAGCCACTGGAGGGGAGGACTTCTTTCCCTTCTTGCTCTTCCCCTTCCGGACTACCGTAGCCCACGTCTCCACCGGCGCCGTCCCCGAGTTACTTGGCCCAGCGACTGGAGGAGGAGGAGCTGAGACAGACGGCGCCTGCACTGGCGGGCTAGGGCGCGCAGTAGCAGCCGCGCCTTTCTTTGTAGGCTTTCGTTTGCCTGAAGCCGAACCACCTTTAGCCACTGTGACACTCGGCGCTGGCACTGCACAGGCACCGCTAGATGGAGCCGACACGGGGGCAGTGGCCTTCGCAACAGACTCGCGCCGTCTATCCGCAGCCAATGGGGGCCGCATCCTCTTCTCTGGGAGAAGACGCTCCTCAATGCCGGCAAATCGGCCATCAATTAGGGTGCCCACCGAGGCGACTATGGAGGCCCTTAGCTCCTCCAGCCAATCCCCGCCAACAGCATCTGATGGGCCCGGTTTCGCTGCAGACAATTCGGCCCGCATATCGGAGAACTCTCGGCGGTATGCCTTGAGTTCCGACTTCAGGTTTTCAACCTCCCTCCTGAGCCTTGCGTTGTCGGTACTCAGGTGCGCCATCTCCTCAGCCGCCGTGCGCCCAGCAAGTGCCTCCACGACCTGCTGCAGGGAAGTCGCCGACTCTTTGAGCCTCTTTACATAGCCGCCCTTCAGATTGCCCGACTTAAGGGCCACCTCGAGTATTGCCGCTACATTTGCCCCAGCGACCGCCTTCAACTCTTCGGCCGGCATCCCGGCCACATCTATCTGAGCGGGGGCAACAAAGGCCGACAACTTTGCTCCCGCAGACTGAGTGGAACTCTCCTTACGGAAGGCTCTCTTCTCAAGGGACTCCTCGAAGGCCTTCTCCTTGGCCTCGTACTCCAACTTTTTAAGGTTAGCACGCGTACGTACCAGACCAGTGCCAACTGGACCCTTATAGGTCTTTCCCCTGCGTGCTTCCGTCGCCCTAGCGTTAATGGTCAACTCCGTTTCGGTCTCGGACCCGGAGGACGACGCCAGAAGCGGCACAGCACGAGGCCTCTTACGGCCCAACGACGAGGAAACAGACGAGTACATAGACCCATCTGAATCATATACTCCGCCCATCACGGGCTCTACAACCACTCCGCCAGTCACAGGCACCGTCAATTCACCGCCCATCACGGGCTCCACATCTAGATTTGGGTTTTTGTTTAAAATTGGTTCCATATTTGATCCCACGAGTATGGGGGATATAACCCGTCCATCCGGGCGGTGCCCCCTGCACCCGGATAAGCCTTCAATAACCCGCCTAGAGTGTCGGCCGGTACTCTAGCGGGGGAAGCAGTAGGGACCGACCTTCCCATCGGCCATGCATCCCCTCGCGCTGCTTCTCCGCTTGGGATTGGGGTAATTTTTTAGAGAGGTTTTCTTCCTCGCAGCCCGGGCGGTTAAGCCAAGGCCCTCGGTCCCAGTCCCGGCCGCTAGACGTGATCAACGACACCAGGAACCGGGATTACGAGTTGAGGGGGGGGTGCACCCTGGTGCTTGTCCGGCTGCGCAATTAAGCACCCGCCGGACCCGCCCCACCTCGTGCTTTTCTGTCAGGGTGTGCTCCCTTAGGCCGTGGGGTTAACAAACCCCTAAAGGCACGCCCATGCCTGCTGGTTTTGGTCCGCGCCGGTTGAACCGGTACCACCAATGTGGTGGCATTCCCCTATCCGCCACCCGGGGGACGCGCCCAGTAGCAGTCCAGCAACTGCCCTGAGAACCTAACCTAACCTAACCTAACCTAACCTAACCTAACCTAACCTAACCTAACCTAACCTAACCTAACCTAACCTAACCTAACCTAACCTAACCTAACCTAACCTAACCTAACCTAACCTAACCTAACCTAACCTAACCTAACCTAACCTAACCTAACCTAACCTAACCTAACCTAACCTAACCTAACCTAACCTAACCTAACCTAACCTAACCTAACCTAACCTAACCTAACCTAACCTAACCTAACCTAACCTAACCTAACCTAACCTAACCTAACCTAACCTAACCTAACCTAACCTAACCTAACCTAACCTAACCTAACCTAACCTAACCTAACCTAACCTAACCTAACTAACCTAACCTAACCTAACCTAACCTAACCTAACTAACCTAACCTAACCTAACCTAACCTAACCTAACCTAACCTAACCTAACCTAACCTAACCCAAACCTAACCCAAACCTAACCCAAACCTAACCTAACCTAACCCAAACCTAACCTAACCTAACCCAAACCTAACCCAAACCTAACCCAAACCTAACCCAAACCTAACCCAAACCTAACCCAAACCTAACCCAAACCTAACCCAAACCTAACCCAAACCTAACCCAAACCTAACCCAAACCTAACCCAAACCTAACCAAAACCTAACCCAAACCTAACCCAAACCTAACCCAAACCTAACCCAAACCTAACCCAAACCTAACCCAAACCTAACCCAAACCTAACCCAAACCGAACCCAAACATCGTACGTGTTTAATTAGAGTACGTTTAGATTACAAAAAAAAAAAAAAAAGGGTTAGATGGCCGATAGTTAGTTATCCGAAAGGTAGGTTTCCGTAAGTTAGGTTTCGACAAGTTAAGTTTCAGAAAGTACGCCGAAAGTTAGGTTTCCGAAAGGTAGGTTTCCTGTAAGTAGGTTTCTCTGTGAGTAGGTTCCGTTATATTGTTAGTTTTAGAAAGAACGCCGAAAGTTAGGTTTCCGAAAGGTAGGTTCTTTAGCTTAGGTTTCGACAAGTTAGGTTTCAGGGAAAGTAACGCTCCGAAAGTTAGCGGTTTTCCGAAAGGTAGGTCCGTTAAGTTAGGTTTCAGAAAAGTACGCCGAAAGTTAGGTTTCCGAAAGGTAGGTTTCCGTAAGTTAGGTTTCTGTGAGTTAGGTTTCGATATGTTAGGTTTCAGAAAGTACGCCGAAAGTTAGGTTTCCGAAAGGTAGGTTTCCGTAAGTTAGGTTTTGACAAGTTAGGTTTCAGAAAGTACGCCGAAAGTTAGGTTTCCGAAAGGTAGGTTTCCGTAAGTTAGGTTTCGACAAGTTAGGTTTCAGAAAGTACGCCGAAAGTTAGGTCTCCGAAAGGTAGGTTTCCGTAAGTTAGGTTTCTGTGAGTTAGGTTTCGATAAGTTAGGTTTTAGAAAGAATGCCGAAAGTAAGGTTTCCGAAAGTTGGGCAGAAAGTACGCCGAAAGTTAGGTTTCCGAAAGTTAGTTATCCGAAAGGTAGGTTTCCGTAAGTTAGGTTTCGGAACGATAGGTTTCGATAAGTTAGGTTTCTGTGAGTTAGGTTTCGATAAGTTAGGTTTTAGAAAGAACGCCGAAAGTTAGGTTTCCAATAGTTGGGTTTCCGAAAGTTATCCGAAAGGTAGGTTTCCGTAAGTTAGGTTTCGGAAAGTTAGGTTTCCATAAGTTAATAATAAGCCGTTATTCAGCATGAGAACACCTTATAAGAGAACAGTTTTAATAGTTCGTAAGTATTACATTGTTTATTTTTAAACCCCGTGGTGTTGGTTATTATTAGAAAAGGTCTTTTTTTTTTTTATCGTTTGTCACAAAGAATTTTGATACAAGTGTTTATAAATGAAACTATTGCTTACTTCTAACTTTTATTGTTTTTTTTTTAAGACAAAAAAAAATAAAAAAAAAAAATAATTAAAATATAGAACGAAAACCCAGGGCCTGGAGAAAGTTTAATTGCTTTTCTATAGTCATTTGCTCCTCTATCACTTTTTTCAGGCCCTGGGTTTTCGTTCTAGATTTTAATTTTTTTTTTTATTTATATTTGAATTAATTTCATCAACTATTGTTTGTTTCATATTTTTATTTTAATATCATTTTGAATTTTTTTTTTTATAATTTCATAATTTCCTCCATGATTATTAATTGAAATATAAGTATAAATAAATAAAATAAATCAAAAGTTTGAATGTATCTATACCAATAATTAAGGCCCTCTATTGGATGTTGTAGCTCACAACGTTGTGGTGGATGTGACTAAGTGATGTTACTCGATCGATATTCACAGTAGTAGTGTTACCGGGTTACGATAGATGGCGTTGCATTGTAAATATATTATTTTAGACAGAAATAACTCGTTGTGTTTGAGCGTTTGATGTAAGTACCTTATAAATTATTTTTCGAATGCCCTCAATGTATTTAGAAGCTTTTGTTAATTATTTTATTTTCTAATAAAATTTTGTTCCCTAATTGGAATTATTGTGAAATGTTAAAGTTGGGATGGCCGAATTAAAACTATTCAATGATTAGTTTAATCCTTCTCTTTAAATATGGTTATATTTCCTATTCTCGTCTATTTTAGAAGAAAAAAAAATGTAAAACTTGTATCGTACAAAATTAATTATATGCGAATTTACTAACAATGTGGTAATTAATAACTCATTGCTGTCATTTATTACAAAACAATAAATTATTAAATTAATATTAGTGGCGCCAACTCATATTCCGAGTTCTATCAGAAAACAATTTATCTACCATTTTTCAATAAATGTTATTTAAATATGATATATGTTCACAAGATAATTTATAATTGAATTTAAAATAAAGTGATAATTGTAAACTAATTATTGTTGAAACCAAACGATTAAATTAGCATCAAAAGAAAGGTGATGGCGACATATAGCGACATCTATTATCTCGATCATAAACTACTTCTTGACTGAAGGTTGTAACACTAACTTTTATTTAAATTGTGAAAAATATATTATTGTTTTACTTGCCAAGTAATTCTTCTATAATTCCTTGTGAGGTCCTTTTTGTTCCATTGTGAAATTCCTTACGATTAGCACAAACCACGATTTTAAGCACTTAATATATTTTTATTGGGTTTTAACCACTGCCTTCAATAGCAGCAGCAATTCACAGCACTTTTCTGGTTATATTCTGTTTAAAAAAAAAAAAAAAAATATTACGGAACTAATTTTTATCGTTAGCACAGTTGCGCCCTCTCTACCTACGGGA
Organism: Brenthis hecate; assembly: GCA_951806755.1. Lineage (NCBI taxonomy): Eukaryota > Metazoa > Arthropoda > Insecta > Lepidoptera > Nymphalidae > Brenthis > Brenthis hecate. Next base: position 6,531,603 of record OX638282.1, on the reverse strand, counting down.
CGGTTTCCGTAAGTTAGGTTTCCAATAGTTAGGTTTTCGAAAGTTAATCATACGCCTTTATTCAGTAAGACAACACCGTACTATACTATTTAATTATTCATTTGTGTCTTCAGTGACAAGAGAGCGTATATTATATGTTCAATTATATAAGTGTTTTATTCAGATTATTTTAATTTTTTTAATTTATATTTGAATTAATTTCATCAACTATTGTTTTTTTCATATTTGTTATTTCGAGTTTTTGTATTTTAATATCATTTTGAATATTTTTTAATATTTTCATAATTTCCTCCATGATTATTAATTGAAATATAAGTATAAATAAAATAAATCAAAAGTTTGTATGTATCAATATCAATAACTTACTAAGGCCCTCTATTGGATGTTGTAGAACACTACGTTGTGGTTGATGCGACTAAATGATGTTGTTTTTCACTATGTGAATACACTACTGTAGTGTTACCGGGTTACGATAGATGGCGTCGCATTGTAAATATATTATTTTAGATAGAAATAACTCGTTGAATAGCGTTTGATGTAAGTACCTTATAAATTATTCTATGAATGCCCTTGTATTTATAAGCTTTTATTAAGTAATTATTTTGTTTTCATTTGGGAATTATTGTGAAACTTTAATCTAAATTGTGAAATATGTACGTAGTTATTGTTTTACATGCCAAGTAATTCTTCTATAATTCCTTGCGAGGTCCTTTTCGTTCCATTGTATATAACCATGGGGTCTTACTACGAACAAAATAAAAATTAGTTAAAAAATATTATAACAGGTGGCGTAAATGTATCGATTTGTTTTCAACGTTAACTTAAAATTCCAAATATATAAAAAAAAACTTATTTTAAAGAAATATTTAAAGTTAGGTACAGTTATATAAAGAATAAATAGTATTTTAAAAAAATATATAAAATTCGATGATATTCTTGTATTTCTGGCGGCAATAATAAGTACTACGTTGTGATAGCACGATCTTTGATAATAGTTATGTATACTTTGTTCACAGATGGCGCCCAATAAAATATAAAAATTGATAAATGTAATTAAATTATTTTGCTTTACTTTGATACCGATATAGCTCATAGGTTAATTTCGTTATTTCTCGTTTAAATTTTTTTGCGTTAAAAAAATAATATTTATATACATAAGTCTATACATTAAAACTTCAATACCTCTAGGTACCTACAACACGGTGTTTCAAGCTGAAAGTCTAGGTATCCTTGAGGCAGCTAGAACAATTGCGATGAAGAAGGTGGAAGACTGCTCCATCCGCATACTATCAGACAGCATGTCAGCACTACAGGCATTAAATAGTAATTCTACCACATCAGGTATGATCTATGAATGTCATAAGGCCTTGACACAGGTAAGTGACCGGAATGAGATCACCTTACAATGGATCAAAGGCCATAGTAACTCGTGGGGGAACGATAGGGCAGATGAGCTAGCAAGAAGAGGTTCGGACATGACGGCGACAGGACCAGAGCCCATCGTCTCGTTACCTTCTTGCTGGCTCAAAGGCCAAATTCGACAACGAACTAAACGCCAACACAACAACGCTTGGCGTGAAGTTGTAGACTGTAGACAGGCGAAAGAATCGCTTCCAAACATTGATGCCAAAATGTCGAACCGTATCATCAAACTTAACAGACCTCAACTTAGGCAAATAACCGCGGCCTTAACCGGCCACGGACCATATAATAAACATCTATTTAATATAGGTATAACTGACAGTCCACTTTGCAGGGCATGCATGGGGGCAGATGAAACGGCTGCACATGTGATCTTGTATTGTCCAGGTGTAGCGGAGTACCGGGCTCAACATCTTGGCACTCCTAGGTCACTCCCGGAAATCTTCGGCAAGACAAAGAAGTTGCTGAAATTCCTGGAGGAACTGGGATGGCAGGAGTAACGAGAATTTAAATTCCCACACACGCAAAATAGGCGCATAGTCGTCGAGTTGCGGAAACCAGCCCGAACATACCATACCATACCATACATAAGTCTATGCAATATATAAAACACGAAATGAAATGTAATAAAATATAACAAGAAAATAATGTTTCAAATTGGACTCGGTAGATTTAGATTTTAAAGATACACGCACTTAAATAAAAAAAACGTATGTAATATTACCGTGACTCAAGTCTCTAAGACAATATTCTAAGCAATATAATTTGTAATTGCCATAGTGACCTTGAGACCTTGAGAGCGCGGATTAGCAAAGTCAAATATTTGTATGGACTGGACTATCTGTACTAGTATAGTATTATATGATCTGTGGTATAACTGAATTTCGTTACGATTAGCACAAACCACGATTTTAGGCACTAAATATATTTTTATTAGGTTGTAACCATTACCTTCGATTGTACTCATTTCTTGTAAACTTATTTTTACTTAACACTGCAATTCAGACCTTTTCTGGTTATATTTTGTATTTAAAGAATATTACGGAGCATATTCTTAACGTTAGCACAGTTGTGCCCTCTCTCCACACGGTACGGTTTCCGAAAGTTAGGTTTCTGTAAGTTAGGTTTCACAAAGTTAGGTTACCGAAAGTTAGGTCACTCAAAGTTAGGTTTCGCAAAGTTAGGTTACCGAAAGTTAGGTCAATCAAAGTTAGGTTTCCGAAAGTTAGGTTTCGCAAAGTTAGGTTACCTAAAGTTAGGTCACTCAAAGTTAGGTTTCGCAAAGTTAGGTTACCGAAAGTTAGGTTACCGAAAGTTAGGTCACTCAAAGTTAGGTTACCGAAAGTTAGGTTTCCGTAAGTTAGGTTACCGAAAGTTAGGTTTCGCAAAGTTAGGTCGCCAAGTTAGATTTCGCAAAGTTAGGTTACCGAAAGTTAAGTTTTTGTAAGTTAGGTTTTCGTAAGTTAGGTTAGGTTAGGTTTCTGAAAGTTAGGTTAGGTTAGGTTTCTGAAAGTTAGGTTAGGTTAGGTTTCTGAAAGTTAGGTTAGGTTAGGTTTCTGAAAGTTAGGTTAGCTTAGGTTTCTGAAAGTTAGGTTAGTTATTAAATAATTCGCAATAATACTGTATAGACAACATTACAAGAATCTATCACAATTTAAAAGGTCTTTCTCTAAGGTGATGTTTATCGTCGGTTATATATTCATATATATATACACATATAGGTTGATCCCGTAGGTTCGAAATCGTGCGTGTATCGTTAGTCGTAGAACATTTTAACGTTGGTTAGGTTCTATCTCAATAGAGACAATTTCCCATAGACCTACTGCTCTATAGACTTTTGACAGTTTGCTTTGAAACTTGTCATTCACTGTATACACCACTAGGTGTCGCTGGTGAGATTCCATGCGCGGTTTATTTTTGTCGTTGAAATAAAAGACGAGCATTTATACCGTTTATTGATATAAAACAATTGCTGTAACTTATCATTACTATTTAATTACATTTTTTTTATCTACTTAATTTTACCTATACGTTATTTCAGATACGAGTACATAATTATACATCTATATTTATAATTATTAAACTATCAAGTACAAGACAAGCATTTATACCGTTTATTATTATAAAAAAAAAACAATTGCATATTTCCCAGAACTAAAATTAACATTCTTTTCCTTTTAAATATTACTTTTAATAGAATAATATTAAAAAAAAATATATTGCGTGTGACTGAATATTTGAAATATTATTCCTTGTTATTGCTGCTGGTGGCGAACTGGCTAGTGCATGGCAGTGCAGACTGCAGGCAGTGCGGGGTACACGCGGATACACCTGAACTACAAAAAGAAAGAAATTGAAAGATATAAATAATATTAATATTTACAATTTACAAATTTATTAATGTCTGCATAATGTTATTGAATATCAATAGAATATTTTGTCTTACTAAGTTAAAAAGAAATATAACTATAAATTCTACATAATTATATATTCTTTAAATTACATAATTTTATATTTCAACAATATGATATAGAGATTCTTTCTGATAGCCGAAATTTATTTAAAAAGTAACTGTATTTAAATTTTTAGATTTTTCCTTTTTTTTTGTTTGTTGTACAACTTAAATGAGTCATTATATACTCGTAACCACATAAAATTTGAATGAAATACTTCTATAAAAAGCTGTGCATACTTTTAAATTAAATTTATAGTACCTGGGCGACCGAGCTTTGCTCGGAGTTTTTGGCCAAAAAAAAAACATTTAAAAAAAACAAACTAAGAATATGAATAAATACAAAAAAAAACAAAATTAAAAACTTTGTGTCCGACCGGGATACGAACCCAGATACCTGTGGTTATCAAACTTGCACATTGGCTGCTTGACCATGATGCTTATATCTGAGCGTGCGAAATTATCGAACATAATATTTTGCGTGGAATTATTAATTTATTAAAATAATGCAAAAGAAATCATAATAATAATAAAGCTCTATTTATTTATTCATTTATTTGTTATAAAGGCTTACTAACTAAATTTACATAAAAACATTTATTTAACATTATAATTTTACCTATCTGTATATAAATTTAATTTAAAAGTATGCACAGCTTTTTATAAAAGTATTCCATTAAAATTTTATTTGGTTAAGAGTATATAAGGAGCCATTTTAGTTGTACAATAAAAAAAATGCCTATATCACATTGCTGAAATATAAAATTATATAATTTAGTGACTATTTATTAACTTATAATTTTTTAACTAATAATTTTGTAATCTGGAATTAAATTATTTTAAAAATCTTCATATTATTTGAAATGATATTGTATATATATAAATTATCATTAACAAATAAATAAATAAACAATCACAATAAATTAAATAATTCAATTGAGTAAATACTAAACATTTCACAATAATAAATATAAATAAAATTTCTTTCCATACATTAATTCTGACAATAGTTATAAATTAGGTATTTAATTTCATAATTAAATGTATTTATTTAGTTAATGTCTTTTTCATGTAAAGACCCCTCTCGGTTAAAAACCTCCTCCAAAGTAGTCCTGCATAGAGCTCTCCGTTGGAGATTATGCTTGTATGATTGCAAAGGGTTTCTTTTCAAATTTTGTTTTCAATATATAATTTGTTTCTGATATGCCTATAAAGTTTATAATTTTATCTTTGTGTTCTTTTGATTTGTTGTAGGAAATGCTGCTTTTAATTCTAGAAGTTTTTTTGGTGAAGATATTGTATACCTTTGTTCATTGTATGTCTGTTTTTCTTTGGAGGGTTACGGTCGAACTCCCCCATAGTGACCGGCCGTACTGGTGGATAAAGATGAGGAGGTTCCTACGGTGTTTAATATACTGTATCTTGCTGTGTTGTTTTTAGTTGTTCCTGGTTATCATTTGTGTGGTTGAAAGTTAATTTTGGTTTTTGTAATATAAAGTCTTTAATATTACCAGGTATGGTTTTCTTTGTATGTTGTTTATTTGTTAGTTTTTGTTTATAATTGAGGTAAGGCGTTTCTGGAGATACAGGCAGACTTCTTTTTTATTTCCGTTTAGTTTAAGACTATTTTTTCCTCTAGTTTATGATAGGATTTTTCACCTTCTTCTACTCTGAACATAACCAAGTTCTTGCGCCTAATATGTCTTTCTAAATTATTTATTGAGGTACTTTGTTCCTGGATTTTTTTCTCAAGAACTTCAATTTTTATTTTTAACAGTTTAAATTTCTCATTTAAGTATATTATTGTTGATTTTATTTTTAATGTCTTCTTTCATTTCTAACATTTCTGTTTCCTGCTGTCTTATTTCTTGTTGCATGTTTATTAGCAACTTTTTTATGTCCTCCATCTTAAGTGTGAAGTTGGAAGTAGAAAAGCTGATTGAAAAAGAGCACCAATTATACCTAGTTGAATTGCAATTTTATACCGAGTACCTATTAGTTTTTGAGGTTATAAACTTATGTTTTAATATTTGACGCTTTCACTTCACAAATTATTTTGTTTTATTGTCATCACACACAGAAAAGATGGTTTTGCACTGATAGTATCTTTAAGTTATGTTTGTCACTTTTGTATTTGTTTGGTAGGTGAATTTTTAAAAGCTCATTTGTTCTTCAACACATCAAGACTTGGTGATGTTTACATATTGCCCATAGGATTTATTTAAAAATTTAATATTTTTCTTTAGATTATTTTCACTTAAATATATTTAAACTTGATGTAAATACGGACACGATGTTGACAGTTGCACAGTGGCGCCGCCTACTCACCAGAAGTGACAATGCAAAAATTGTGAAAATGCAAAAGAAAATCGCATGAAAATTCGAAAATTCGCGTTTTTCCAGATATAAGACTAATCTAGATCGATTTATCGCCCCCGAAACCCTCTGCATGCTAAATTTCATGAAAATCGTTGGAGCCGTTTCCGAGATTCAGATTATATATTGATATATATATATATATACAAGAATAGCTCGTTTAAATATATAAGATATAACTAGCGAAATATTATTATGTTAAATTCATGTTTTATGTAAATTTAGTTAGTAAGCCTTTATAATAAATAATAAACAATAATTCATGGTCAGAATATGGTGTGGTATTAATTATAGGATTATTTATAAATGTGAATAATTTCTTAAATATCAATTTGTTCTACTGTACATATATAGAAAATACTACTAATACTTGTACAATGTGCACTTCATAGTATTTTACCTACTACGAGAGTTCGTCAGTCAACAACATTAACATTTTTATTTATTTCAGTAAAATATATAACGACTTCAAATAACGAGTATTAAATCATTTTTATAAGAGAGAATTTAAATATAAAAGAAAATGAAAGATAACTTTTAAGTTTTGAATGATGTGATGATGATGATGTCCTCCTGACCGGCAGCCAATCTCATAGAGACTAGCCAACTGCGCAGGAGATATTATAGTGCTCAAGTGTACGCGCAGACACAACGTGCACTCTCTATTCCTGTCACTCTCATACTCCGGTGGGACGACACGAGACACGACCGGTGAGAGTTAAGGCGCAGGACCGACGGCTTTACGTGCTCTCCGAGGCACGGGGGTGAAACACCGCCAACTTCCCAACTCCGGGCTGTTATTGAGGCTTACTGTACAGAAAATATCAATAACTTGGCCCGTGCAGCCGTACATGCTAGCCACTCCACCAACGAGGCAGTAAATTTTGAATAACCACTAATCTAGTCCTTAATAATATTTTAAGTACCAATTTCATCAAAATCTTTTTTCATGGCGATATCTTCACATTCATTATAATATGTTGCTTGAGATTGCTCCATGATTGCTCAAGACTGCTCTGTGATTGCTTGATACAGTAAAGTGTCTGAAAATATTTAATAAGAACATGTAAAAGATTATAATATTTTTTTTATTGAGAATATCTAATGACATTTAACTTTTTTTAAGTAACAATTGTTACAACCTTTAGTCAAGAAGTAGTTTACGGTCGAGATAATAGGTGTTACTACGTGTTGCCACCATCTTCATTCATCATATTCATTTAATTATTTTATTTGACAATTATTATAACTTTTTTTTAAATTCAATTGTAAATTATGTTTTGTACATCAAATTAAATTAACATTTATGGGAAAAATTTAGATAATTTGTTAAAATAAATTATTGTTTTGTAATAAATAATAGCAATGAGTAAGTACCACTTTGTTAGTAAATATGTATATTAATTAATTAATTATTTATGATGACAAGTACTTTTACCTCAAATAGACCAGAATAGAAAGTATTAATTGTTTATAATATACTTAAAAATTGTCTAAATTGTCAAAAAATTGGTCTCTTTACCCGCTGCTTCCATACTTGATAGTTTATGTGCTTAATGCTTACACTTAAAAAGTTATGAAGAGAAATATTAGGAAGAATTTAAAAGAAGAAGGATTTAATAATTATTCAATTGTTTTAGTTTGGCTCTCTCGACTCAATGTATTTTTTACAAACAAGACAATATTATTATTCTTTTTAATATAAAAAAAAACTGATTTAATAATTATCTGTATGTAATATGTTGCAATTGTGGCAAATGGATGTTACATACACTTTACATACATTTCTTCTCAACCTGAAATAAGCAAACATGTTATTATTTATTGTGTCTTATGATAAAAAAAATAAACAGTACATTTTTAATTGGTAATCATTTTGTCCGTATCAATTTAAAAAAAAAACATAAAACTGTTGCATTAATATATATATATATATATATATATATATATATATATATATATATATATATATATATATATATATATATATATATATATAAATTAAACTTTATACAATGAATATTGAAAACTAAAGTATCACCTATGAAATTATTATCTTGATGTGAATATCAAAAATGTATTACATTACATGGATTTTACATTTAAATCAGTTTTATTATTATTTGTAGATTCTGAAAATACTTACCAGTTACAATATAATATGTGTTTGTTGGACTGCAAACCTATACTTATTTAAAGCTTGAATATTTTAACATAATATCCTTCTTGTAAAGTCACATCTGAAATTGGAAAATATTTTATTTAAAAAAAAAAAGTTATTTAGTATATTGTAAATAGGTTTGTCCACTAAAAATAACAAAAAAAAATTTAATATCATACAAAACGAAACGTAAAATTGTTAAACTCTAAAGAATGGATGATTACTTTAAGATAACAGTACACACAGTATCTGTGTGATAAAATTATAAAGCCACTTGTCTTAAGAGATTCATCAATGACAATCTGTTTGAAGAGCTAGAATGAATTCTTTATTTGAATCTCTTATATAGGAGTTAAAAGATGTGACAAAGAGAATATTGAAAACAATCAGGTATCAAATCAAAAAATAATAGATGCTGAGAGAAGCCCTAACAGGCTGATCGTTTCAAGAATTAATTAGTAAAGTGAAAGTGTCATCAGATTTGTTGAGTGACACTAGCAGTGCACTAGCAGCTAGCTGTTACCCAGTTGTAGGGTACTGGGTACCTACAGTCGCGGTTGCGTATATTATTCATACAAAACATTACATTTCGATTTGCCACAGTTCATGACAAAAATACCAATATTCATATTTTTCTCTGTTGTGAAAATAATTATGAAACTGCGAATTATTGAATTGAACAACTCACCGATGACCAGTACGTTGATCATAACCGGGCGTGAGGTGTCAAGTTTGTACTTTTAATTCACCTTGAACACGATACCTAGGTTTAGGTTTTTTGAGGCTGGCTTCACTTATCTAAAACTCATTAATACTTATGAATATAAATAGCTCAGAATATACTAATGTAAACAAATTAATATATATTATAAGACATTGCGATACAAGTTTTTTCCGATATGAATTTGTTTTATAGTAGTAGGCCTTTTAACTTTCATTAGAAATGTGTATTCTTCTCCTTTCACTACATAGTTTCGTAGTTTTATATTGTGAATTATCAAATAGTTACTTTTCTGATGTACATTATATTAATTACACTGATACATAATACAATAAAAATTTAAAATATAATTATAAATTATAATCTTCTTAATTAAAGTTATTTATTACTGTCCAACGTCCATACTCCATAGTACATAGTCCAGGGCATAGAGTATATTGCTACATATATAAAGGGCATAAACCACAGACCACAGATTAAGAAATAAGGAGACTACAGCACAGACTAACTAAATATTAGAGGTACTTCCCCGGCCTTTTGACAATGGGAAGATTACTGAAAATTTTTAGACAGAGGGCGCTGTGTGTTTGCTACCTGTCAAAAGGCATGAAATATGAAACCCGTTCATTGTATTATCGAATTTATAAGTTTCTTTCACCGTTTTAAACTTTAAACTATTTTTCTACCTGTTTCCTTGAAATGTTTTCTACATAACCTCGAATAAACACTTGATTTAAAGTTAATCTATTTTCAGTGCTTTTTTTCCATTTCCGTTTTAATTGAATGTTATTTGGAAACTTATAAACACCAGTTTCATTACAGCCCACGACTACACAACGACTCATTTTATTAGTTTTTTATAAATAAAAATGTAAAATATAAGCAGTTTCTATAGAGATTGATAGTACTTTTGTAACAAACATTTGGCGCACTCTACGCGTAATTAATTCACAGTTTTCTTCCCCATAGTGACAGTGAAGACTGAAGACTGCACGATAATCTACGTTTGATATTGCATTTCGTCTTAATAATTAAGATATTAAAATTGCTATACCCTATAAAAATTATGGGATTTTATATTATTTTGAATCAACTTTTATAAATCTAATGTAATAAAATATGTTTATTGATTATTTATTATATATTAATATTACGTTTTCTATATTTAGAGAAATGTATAAAATATAGATAAGACACATGTTTTATTATTATATTTCATAATAATGAAACATTAATATTTGAATAAAATTCGATACATTGAATCAAATTTGAAGTCGTAAACATATGTCAATCCCATATGTTGATTATTCTAATCTACTAGCGTTTATGCCACTTGTCTAGACTCTAGGCCTTCTGTTCTACTATTATTATTCAAATTCATAATATTTTATTCAGCATTAACCCTTAACCACTGACGTGTCATTTTGTGACACTACTACTGACGTATGTATAATAAAAAAAAATTTGTTACATCGACTTGTTTGATTTGATTACCATCAAAATTTATATCCAAAGCATTCAGCATATTTTTCCTATGTCTAAAAAACATTAAATTAGTTTTATCCAGATTAATCATGAGCTTATTACAATGCAACCAATCCATAATAATTCCAAGGGTTTTATTAATATCATACTTTAGGTCGACTGTGTTATTGTTAGCAAAAATTATAGTACTATCATCAGCAAATAAGATCATTTTATGATCAGCAACATGTTTCGGTAAGTCGTTTATATAAATAATAAACAATAGAGGACCCAAGATGCTGCCTTGGGGAACACCTTGGAGAATTTTTTTCGAGTTAGAAAAATAAACAATTTTTTTTATATCTGCTACATACTTTTGAAATTTGTGTTATTTGTTTTCTATTAGAAAGATAAGACTTTATCAGATCCAAGACGTTGCCTCTAACACCATAGGCAAAAAGTTTGTTGAGCAAGATATTATGATCAACAAAATCGAAAGCCTTTGTTAAATCCATAAATAAGGCACAGACTTGCTGATTTGTTTTCACACCACTTCAGGGTTGGTCCGTTGGCGACTCGTCAGGTGAGTAGTATACAGAAGATTGACACGGCTGTCAATGTATGTTTTACTGCTGAGGACGGCTTCGGTAGTAAGCAAAATGAAGAGAGGTAAGTCTCCAGGTATAGATGGTTTAGGTATAGAACATATATTGTATGCTGGTGATGAGATATATAGAGTACTAGCCAGCCTTTATATGAATATATATGAATGTTGGTTACCTACCGAAGCAACTTATGATGACTGTGGTAGTTCCTATTCCTAAAAATAAAACAGGAACCTTTCTAGTACCAAAAATTATAGACCGATTTCGCTAGGAACTATATTAGGAAAGATACTAGAAAGACTCATTTATTCGGATGTAAAAGAGAATATAAAGTTCAGTGATGCTCAGTTTGGTTTTCGTTCTGGTCTTTCAACTACTATATATATATATATATATATATATATATATATATATATATATATATATATATATATATATATATATATATATATATATATATATATATAGGGGCACATCTGTGTATGCTTGCTTTTTGGACCTGAGTCGTGCCTTCGACCTAGTAAATTATAATTTACTTTGGGAGAAACTGCATGTTTCTGATGTCCCAATAAAGACTGTCAATCTGTTGAGATATTGGTATGAAAACCAAATAATAGCGTGAGATGGAGCGACGCGACATCTAGCGAATATAAGCTAGAATGCGGTGTGCGACAAGGACGGTTGACCTCTCCGGACCTATTTAGCCTTTACGTAAACAACCTGATTGAGGAGTTAAGAAGTACCAGAGTTGGTTGTCATGTTGGATCAACTTGCGCGAATAATTTCAGTTATGCTGACGACATGATACTTTTTAGACCCTCAATCAGAGGGCTACGTAAGCTCTTAGCAATCTGCGAACAATATGCTGCTGATCATGGCTTGAAATATAACGTTAAGAAGACAGTTATGATGGTATTTCGGGCTGGCAGAGGTCCGGAGACGATTCCTGGCATATGTTTAGAAGGGTTATTAATAGAGAGGGTTGAGCGGTTTAGGTATCTAGGCCATATTCTAACTGACAAACTTGACGACAGGGACGATATAGAGAGAGAACGCCGGGGGCTAGTTGTGAGATGCAATATGCTCGTGCGTAGATTTGGGAAGTGTAGTGATGAGGTGACATTATTTAAAACATATTGCTTATGTTTTTATACCTGTCAGCTTTGGGTAAAATTTCCTAGGCGAGCGATTAATAACATCAGGGTGCAATATCATTATATCGCCGACGCAAATCGTATCCTGATGAAATTGCCCAGATACTGCAGCGCTTCCGGTATGCTTGCAAAAGCTCGAGTGGCTGATTTTTTCGCGATAATTAGATCACGAATCGCTTCATTTTGGAATCGTTTGAGAGTCTCTAACAATGAGGTCCTTGCGACGTTGGTAAAAACTTTTGACTGCACGATTTTTAACATTTGGCTTTCGGTGCATCAGGAGGCTAATAAAAAATAGATTCTTATAGATTTAGTAGTAATGGCCTATGTACTCACAACGATGTATTGTTTTTAATTCTAGTTTAACTTAATGAAGAGTCTGACAGTTTTTTTATGTTATTAATAAATAATGTTTTTTTGGACATATAATATATGCATAAGTGATATAAAAATTGACTCGTATAACTACATATATGTTATTATATTGTATATTGGGTGTATACCGTTGCAATAAATATTATTATTATTATTAGCATTTTTTTTCTATGTACACACATTCGATCTCTAAAGTTTTATTTGTATAATATATAGTTTATTGAGAAAGGCTATAGGCTATATAAATTATCATCATGCTACCACCCAAGGGAGCGGAGCAGTAATCATAAATGTCAACAAATCTGGCAGACTTCCGTACATTATTGTAAAACTGATGTTTATAATATGTTTAAGTGCTTTAAGCTCAGAAACTTTATTTAAATACTCATCGTGTAGAGATTACCATGGAACTAGATGGTGCTGAGCGGTTAATGTCCCAACATATTTATTTATTTTTTTGATTTGACTCTACAAAGAGACCAAAACATTGCAAGTTAAATAAAAGCTTGCAAAAAAGACTAGACAATAATGTGACTTCACATATTTACTAATATTATAAATGAGAAAGTGTGTTTGTTTATCTTTCTTTCACGTCGAAACGGAGTGACGGATTGGCGTGATTTTTTGTGTGGAGATAGTTGGAGGGCTGGAGAGTGACATAGGCTACTTTTTACCGCGAGAGATTTTCTCATTCCCACGGGAAAACAAGTTATAATATAATCCAAAAAAAATATTTATGATCATAATTACTTGTAACTTAAATAAATACGTATTTTAGCATTTTTGGAAATTCATCCTAGAGGGTAAAATAGGGGATGAAAATTTGTATGAAACTACGTTTTAAAAGATTTTTTGTAGTTTTAGCGCGAGCGAAGCCGCGGGTTCTGCTAGTTAATTATAATTGTTGTAATCAGATCAGTAGTTTTAGATATGACTCTCGACATGCAAACTTACAAACTTTACAATATTTCTGTAGGCTAAATTAATAGGATTGTGAAAATAAAATAACGTATCATACATATTTTTTTATTAAAATACCATTTTTATAACAAACGAAATGTGGTCTCACAACATTACAACACTATCACAAAATTAATTATATTTGTCAGCTACCAATCTTGCAAAATCATATTAAATATGCTTTATTGTATATATAAATATTGTTAACAGCATTTATCATAAACAGACTGACAAAGAGAAATTTTAGTGCCATTTATCGATTAAATTCAAATATAATGTAGTTCCTATAGATCCCGTTAGAGGGCATTGTTAAATCTTGTCTATCTTTCATGTCGATTAAGTCTTCGTAAGCTTGTAACGTCCATCCCGTATATGGCGAATGTTGCAGGTTCTTCGAAATGTACCTGAAAAATAAATTTTATGCTATAAATACATACAAAATACACATAACACATATAATTTAAATAATGAGATTTTAATTTAAAAAACCACACCAAAGTTAACATCACTTTAAAAATAATTCCACTCTTAGAGCTGGAAAATATTTTGTATTTTATATTGGACCACCCATGAATGATGAATATCATACAAATGCGCCCAAATAGAGCACTCCTCCTTTATAAAGTAGGACAAAAACGCAAACAGTGTGTGTGTTTCTTTCACGTATATAGTCGCATGATATGAGAGTAAAATTTCAACGTCACGAGTCAAACTGTCATGCTTGCCATAGTAACCAATTGCATTAGGTTGCTATAGTAACAGTTATTGTCTAAGAAATTATATATATATATATATATATATATATATATATATATATATATTTATGCTATAGCATGTATAGCAATCAACTGACGTAATTATTACATAGACATAGATAGTACTACAATAATGCATACAGTAACGGTTTGAAATTTAAAGAACTGTAGTGCCATCTCGTTATTGTGCTTTACATTTAAACCCGTCAACCCTAAAGCTATTTCCCGACAGCCATATAAATAAAAGTATGCCAGTCGGGAGCACTCACAGACATAGAGAGTGGACCGCGTGTTTCTTTGCCAGTCGTCAGCTAAAAATGGCGAATAGGCGCGACAGAGACTACACGAATGTTCGGCCAGAAGTCTTCTGTATTAATTGAAGTTCGATTAATGAACATAGATATTTATAACTATTTTACATTCAATTAAGTATAATATTGTAATTTTTTACATGCCAGTTATAAATACAAATTAAAATAAAAGACTAGTATTGGCCGCACGTTCGCTTTCTTTTTTTCTAGAGAATGGTCAATTTCATGAGATGCTCAATCCATTCTCTACAACTATGTGTCTGCCCGCGTCTCCCCGCACTATTTCCGTGTCTACACGCCTTCTTAGACGACTGTATGGACTGTGGTAGCCATCAAAAACATAGATATTACCTCTTTCTCCTCTTCCTTCCCATTGCTTGCCTCCTTGCTTGCATTAGATTTATCTGCTAGAACAGTGACCTATGGGATATATTGATAATTCACAATTTATTTATCTTTAGTTATAGACACAAAGTATTAAAAAAATAAGCAATACATATGAAGTAGCTTTTAACGTACAACGGACCAAATGCGAGTCTAAGTGCGGAAAACGAGTCCAATATACAATACAAGTAGCTTTTAGAAAAAGTCGCGCATTTGCTCGTGACTCCGTTTGCATTGTTTAATTTACCTTTTATCAAGAAATAATCTTTATATCATATCGGTTTTGTAGGCTCTGAGATTAGAACGTTTAAATAAACAAACAAATCTGAAGAGATTTATATTATGTAGATATAATTATATAGCCTTATTATAGTAAAGGTAAACTGCTATGCACAACGTTGTCTCTCTCTTCCATGCCATTCGCACGACAGAGACAGTGCTCTAAAAAGTTGAATCTAATCTATCGTCTCTTTCTAAAACTGGATGTGTCTATATTTATTGTACAGTACATTTTTACGTAATTACTACCTAATGTATGACGTGGTCTATAGAAAATAAAGGATAAAAACAATAAATGAAAAAATAAGATAAAGCGTGGATGAATTATTGCATACCCTCAAAGATTTCTGATAATATAGTACAATCAACAAACGATAGATGGCGTGCGAAATGTATGAAATTATTCATGATTAAGCATCTGGGCAAAGTATAAACTGGATACCTCTTTGTCTTTGGAGTCATCGTTTGTAGTCTCTTCGATCACCGGCGGAATGTTCGAGCCTAGTGTTTCCACTAAGATTTTTACCTGAAAGGTTTTATTAATATTTTTAATATTTAACTGCCTCGGTGGTGTAGTGGCTAGCATGTACGGTTGCACACCCGGAGGTCCTGGGTTCGAGTCCCGGGTCGGGCGAAGTTTAGTTATTGAGTCTTTCTGTATAGTAAGTCTCAGTAACAGCTCGGAGTTGGGAAGTTGGCGGTGTTTCACCCCCGTGCCTCGGAGAGCACGTAAAGCCGTCGGTCCTGCGCCGACACTCTCACTGGTCATGTCTCGTTTCGTCCCACCGGAGTATGAGAGTGATAGGAATAGAGAGTGCACGTTGTGTCTGTGCGTACACTTGAGCACTATAATATCTCCTGCGCAGTTGGCTAATGTCAATGAGATTGGCCGCCGTAGCCGAAATCGGCTAGGAGAACATCATCATCATCATCATCATTTGTAATATTAGCTTTTGCTAGAATAACACCCATTGGTAAGACGTTGGTACGCATACAATCATTGGTAAAAGTATTGTACAGCAGTATTAAGCTTTAGAAGTTTTTTTTTTTTTTTCAGCAAAATTCAGTGATAAATTGCAGCAAAATGGATAGAAACACCTTTTATAATGCATATAAGAATATATGTATATACGTATGTCGTAGTGTAGACCTAGAGTTTGTAGTGACTTACAAAGAGCTAGTTAACCTGTAGTGCGTTAAGATACGAACGGCGTGTTTACAAAGGGAAGATTGGTAGACAATTTCGAAGATATGTGGTTTTGTGGAAACGGACACACCTATACATTATTATTAGATACATAATATAATTATATACATTTAAAAAAAATCTAGTTTCTATGGAAACATGTTGGAAGTGAAACTTCATTGGTTATGTATATTTCACATCTGTAACATTAATAAATTAATAAAAACGTTTAATGTTACACTCAGACAAAAATATAATTCAAACGAATATCACACAAAGAAGAGAGAATAATATATTTTTATCTCTTTCTATCTGCTTCTTGCGTCTATCGCATACTCTAAGGAATGAACCCGAGCGAGGCGAGGCATATTTTATTGCATGCAGGCATATTTTAAAACAAATTAGTAAAAATAGTAATCTTTGAAAATAGAAACGGAAAGAATACCTATCATATATGTATATAATTTTTTAGACAATAACGACGGTTACTATAGCAACCTAATGCAATTGGTTACTATGGCAACCATGACGGTTTCTCGTGACGTTGAAATTTTACTCTCATGCGCGCAAATAAGTTTCACTTTAAAAAGAACATCTACATAATTATTCATATTATAAATTAGATACGTATTAAAAATATAAATGACATCATAAAATTCGATAAATGTTAATATAAATATACCAATAAATTCATCGACAAAATTAAATTTTAAAATTTGTAATTAAGATGACACTCAATCATTCATATTCCGTAGACCACATTTGGACAAGGCCACTACACACTAATATAAAAGACCGAATCTATTTATATAAATAAAAGACAAAAGTGATTGAATATAAATATGAGGCATATGACGAAGGCATCTAATACTAAAGGTTTTTCAAAATTCAACCCCCAAAGGGGTGAAATAGGGGATAAAAGTTTGTATGAAACTTTTTATTCCTTGGACATATTTCCATGAAATTTCGTATGAATTGAGTACAGCAAAAATAATGAGATACGTTGAGTTAGTTCAGCGATTTCTAAAATTCACCCTTAAGAGGGTAAAATAGTGGATGAAAGTTTTTATGAAATCCAAGCGAAGCTGCCGGTTCTGCGTGTCTTAGATAAAATGTGGGAAATTTTATGTCTTTACATAATATATAATATGTATGTATTTTTGATATGTAACTTTATTAACAGTATTAAAAAAATGCATTATTATTATTTATATATATATATATATATATATATATATATATATATATAATATTATATCTTCTAACGGAAGGTTTTATTGCCATTATTATTATTATTATTGTATTATTTTTATTTTTCTGCAAACAATATTGTACACACCCCTTCCCTCTTAAAGTTTGCCAATTAATACCTCAGGGATGCCTGGAAAAGTACGCTGTTTTAGCGATGAGGCCGCTTCTTGTACATAATGTGTGTAGTTCTACATATTTCTTTTTTACTTGTACTATTTTTTCTTAATTTTTGTGGGTGTACAATAAAGAATAAGAGAGATTTTAAATCCCAGTACATGTTGCTGTGGGATAATATTTTATCCTACAATGCTATATCATTAAAAACTCTAAAGTTTAAAAAAAAACTAAAATTTCCAAAGTTTAAAAAACCCGTTACAATAAAAGAACCTTTTTCACTTAAAGTCGCAGACATAAACTATAAGCATAGCTAGTGGTGTTATATCACACAATACAAACTATAAAGTAACATTCGCCCGCGTTCATACTTCCGATCGCTACCAAACACAAGACCACAGAACTAATCTGAAGATTGCCTAAAAATTTCATCAAAACCGCTCCAATCGTTTTGGAATCCATAGGGAACATAATAATATACTAACATTAGGGTATTGTGAGAGGCAAGCCCTGGCGCGGCCCCTGCACGCGGCGGCGAGCGCGCGCCCGCGGCCGTCGCGGTCGCCGGGGTCGAACATGTAATAACCTGGCAAGTGCGTATTAAACAAAAGATTTACGAAACATATCAAATTCATATTAACGTTTAACCTACTTATTATAGTTATAATATTCTATTGTCACAAAATTACAAAGTAGGTATATATCTGTGAGATCCGAAGGTAAAATCTCAGTAGTCATGAAATTTAATTTTTGATTTAAAACTTGCTTATTAATTTTATACTTGATCATAAATTTGCAACTTCAAAACTTTAAAAATACCAATCAAACAAACACAATGTTTATCACATATTTGGAAAATAACAACGTAGAGCCTTAACTTAAAAAGTATAAGACTTCTTTTTTTAATTATTCAATCATCTGTATACTTTTTTTTAACGTTGGGAAATGCATTTACGCACGAGGTGTGGGACTCGCCGGCGAAGCCGACTAAAACCCAACAAAGCCTTCCACCGTCTGAATGGGGCGTCGCAGGATCGCTTACGCATTCAACTACGACGCCCCGACGGCAGGTCTGCTGAAGCAGACCACAACAACCATGGGGTTGCTCCAAGGTCCACTCTGCTATCAGAGAATTACCAGGAGCAACCCGCATGGAACACCGCCTGTGCGCTTCTTGGCTTCGCGCCCGGCTGGATTGCCGAACGTTTATGAGAGCCCCCCTCCCCCACCACCACAAAAAAGTTATAATACAAGATTTCAAATAACGGTATAATTGTTTTAAATAGCATATTGTAGTTACCTCTCGGCGTCCTAAACAAGGCGACAGCGAAGTCACCGCGGCCCGCGACCAACACGCCGCAACGTTCTTCGCGGAAAAATTCAGACACCTAAAGTTATGTATAATGTTATTTTTTTCCTTAATGTGTTCACTATTATATATCAAGTTTTAAATAAAACTATCTGTTCGGATTATTTCGCGGATTTATTTTGATTTTTGGTTCCCGACGTTTTGAATTCTTCACAGCGCACATGGACACGGGAGAGACTAAGGTTATAGACGTCTCAAGACGTTATAAAGTATATATTATATTTTGAGCAGGCATTGCCTGTAAGAAGTCTTACAGGCAATGCCTGCTCAAAATTCTATAAAATAGTTTAAAAATGTAAAAATGGTACCAAAATTTTTTACAATATTCGTTGATTTAAATTCGCATAAATCTAAGAAAGTATCAAGTTTTACATCTTGAACTCCTGTTATCACCACCAACAAAATATGTACATTACAATTTTCTTCTAGAAAGAATTTAAACGCTTAAAGTTGACATATTAAATATATTTATTAGAACGAGAGTTACTTATATTTTCAAATTAAAATTTATGAGAAAAA
Organism: Brenthis hecate; assembly: GCA_951806755.1. Classification (NCBI taxonomy): domain Eukaryota; kingdom Metazoa; phylum Arthropoda; class Insecta; order Lepidoptera; family Nymphalidae; genus Brenthis; species Brenthis hecate. The sequence goes on along the minus strand of OX638282.1, from coordinate 6,511,745 downwards.
CCTAAAACACTAAATAAAATCTCACCTGCTGCAGCAAGTCGCCGCCGACAGCGCCGCGGTGCCGCGCGCGGTACACCACAACGCGGCACACGCAGTTGCCCGGCGTGTAGAATTTGCGCAAAATCTAAAGCAAAAATAAATCCATACTAATATTATAAATGTAAAAGTTTGTTTGTTTGTTTGTCTTTCTTTCACGTCGAAACGGAATGACGGATTGACGTGATTTTGTATGTGGAGTTAGTTGAAGGGCTGGAGTGACATAAGCTACTTTTTACCGCGGAAGGTAATCCCATTCCAACGGGAAAACACGTTATAATACAACCCAAAAAATATTTATAATCAGAATTACTTGAAACTTGGTATTAATGCTTTTGAGTACAATTAATTAAATTCGTATTTTAGCATTTTTCGAAATTCATCTCATAAGGTATAGGTAAGGTATGTAAAATAGGGGGTGAATGTTTGTATGAAACCTATTTTTTAGTTGTTTTGTAGATTTAGCGCGATATAAAAAACATAAACACACATTTTCTAAACAATATCTCTTCAAAAGTGTTCTTTCCAGACGATACAACGCGCGTTTTAATTTTTGTTATCCGAAAAGCAATAAACAAAAGAAATTTGAAAAAAAAAAACGCGATTTAATTTTGAATTGTGCACATTTTTAGGACACTTTTGAGGCGTTAATTATTGTGTATCTATCGTCGGTGGTTTGTAATCCAAACATGGGGGAAAATAGGAGTTGTATTTGCCCCTCCGAATGTGTGTTCAACTTGCCATAGTGGGGGGCTCATTGGACAATACTGGTACTCTCAGCACAGAGGCAGTGGCTTACTCCTGGTACTGACTCTCTGATAGAAGAGTGGTTCGTGGCCAGCTGTCGGGGCGCCGTGGATTAAGGTCATTTTCTTCCATATACCATAAGAAACAGTAGTTTTGATTAATTTCGTTTTTAAAGAGCTTCAAAGACTTAAGAAATGCCCAACCCCTTTATCTTCTTTTCTCTCCTTTTTTTAAGGTTTGAAAAACATTTAAAAAAAAAGAAGAGAGTTCACTTAATTAAGGAAAATTTAATATAATAAAAACTTATGAACTATTATACAGTAGTGCTACGAAAACTATATATACGAGTTCTGTGCCACATACTTAACTTGCTACCATACCCTTCACCACCACACCACACCCACTCCTCACCTGTTCAATACCAAGTATCTTCCCACCAGGCCTATAATGGAGGTAGCTGTCCTGGTAGAGCTGGTCTCCGCTCTCTAGGACCTGGTCCAGGGTGGTGGAGCACCAGCGGCACACGTCCTCCACTCGGGACATCGCGACCGCCATGATTGAACATGCCAATGCCTAGATAAAAATAGTAAAATATAAATTTCTATGACGAAATATGTAGCAATTTCACAATTAAAATTATTATTTTGTACTGCTTTATAGAATTTCTTGGCATACAATTTAGTATTTCCAGTTTTTTTTAAGTTGGGATATGCGTAAATACGCATAACACCTGTACTACAGGTGGTTGTGTAATGTCTGGGAGTCACAACATGACCACCGGCAAGAAAAACCAATACTATATTAATATATTAAAAAATAAAAATTATATAATTTGAGTATTTGTGTGATTATGCTGAAACGGCTGGACCGATTTAGATAAAATTTAGCGCACAGATAAAATATGAACTAAAGTAATAATACAAAGGCTACTGTTAATAATAAAATTTAGATAAGTACCCGCGGCCCTTTAATTCCGTTCTAATATCCATACTTAATATTATGAATGTGAAAGTGTGTTTGTTCGTTTGTTTGTTTGTCCTTCTTTCACGTCAAAACGGAGTGACGTATTGGCGTGATTTTTCGTATGGAGGTATTTGGAGGGCTGGAGAGTGACATATCTTTTTACCGCGGGAGTTTACCTAATTTCCACGGGAAAATACTTTAACAATAGAATCGAAAAAAATATTTTTATCAGAATTACTTAAACTTGGTATTAATGCTCTACAATAAAATTAAATAAATGCGTGTTTTAGAATTTTTCGAAATTTATCCTATAAGAGGGTAAAATAAAGGATGGAAGTTTGTATGAAACTACCTTTTTTGAGATTTTTTTGTAGTTTTAGCGCGAGCGAAGTCGCGGGTTCTGCTAGTAATATACCACTGTGTAAAAATTCCTTGTTTGTTCTTCTTTTATGTCAAAACAGAGTGACGGATTGGAGTGATTTTTTGTGTGAAGATAGTTTAAGAGCTGGAGAATGGCATAGGCTACTTTTGACTGTAGGAGATTATCTTATACCCACGGGAAAATATGTTATAATACAACCACCCACAACAACTTATCATAGTTATGTACAATGTGTGTGTATGTGTGTGCAATACATAGTATATATAAATATATATATATATATATATATATATATATATATATATATATATATATATAAATATATATATATATACATATACCCTACCTGATTCCCTCTGGACGCGAAGGGGAACTTCCCGCAGCACATGGAGTGTCGTGCGGAGAGGAACTGCGCGCCGTCGCGGAGGACCAACCACCCGCTCGTGTTCCTTCGCCCTGGTGGTTCACGAGATGAGGACATTATTAGCTTACAATTTATTACTTACAATTAAATTTAAAAAGTCTGCCGAGCTTTAAAGCGGACCATCGTAAAAACATGTCTCATGTGGAATCATTCATTCATTTTCTTGTGATTGAAAAAATAATATTTTTTATTATATTTTATGCTTTTGGCCTCGATAGTCTAATGGCCAGCATGTACACCTGCACATCCAGGTGTCCTGGGTTCGAGTTTGATTACACTCGACTTGTCGATTTGTCGGCCCACCAGAGTGCAAGAGTGAAAGGAACGGACTTGTGTGTTATTGTTGTGCCTGCACTATAATGTCTCCTGCAGTTGGCTAGTCTCAGTGAGATTGGCCGCCGTGACTGACATCGGTCGGGAGGATATTTTTATTACATTCAAACTAATTTCGCGAGCAATTTCGCGAACATAATATACCAGTAGCATTATAATTTATCAGTAACAGTACCTTTTAATTTGCCCTCTTCTTTATCTTTTACCTCGGCAGCTCTAAGAGCGTCTACACACGTAGCGCTACCGGGCGGGTGTTTCCTGTCACCTTCTGAAGCTCGTCTCTTCTTACCGTCTACAGCCACCTTTATAGACATATATTTTTAGAAATATTGCCCTAATTTTTTTTCCCAGCTCAAACTGAATTGGAGAACAAGAAAACATATTTTACTGGATTTTATACCAAGAATTTCAACATGCTTCTAGTTGGAAAACATTACACTCTTGCCACGATATAAACCATTTGAACGGAAACCATCAAACCAATTCTTGGATATATTCTAGTTTATTTCTTGTATCTCGGAAACCTTTTCCGAAAAACTCCGCGCAAGTACAGACAATAAAATAAATAGAGCGCACTTGTGTCTCCACACATACTTAATAATAATAATATTTTCCCTGCACAGTAATGCAGTGAAATTGAGAACTGTGGAAATTTTTATTTGTAAGATATTGACTAATAGAACTTTCTAGGCCTTTTGTAAAATTTATATTTATAAAAAAAAATTATTATAAAAAATTATAATTTGGATTTTGATTGATAAAATTTTAAAACATTTGCAATATTTGGGTTGTTGGTGGAGAGATTAAAACATCTTTCTAGTCGATGTCCATTCATTGAATAATATAAAAAGATAATTCAACTCTTTATATAAAAATATTAAAACTATAATATGCTTAGAAGTAAAACGTATGTATTGCGACATGACGTAATTATACTTCCGCTAGGTATTTGCGTATAATTTTAACTCGTGTATACTACACATTGCATATATCCCCTTGAGACATGTCACGAGGTTATCAAAGTAGTAAAATTATAAATGCGACAATTTGTATGTGTGTCTCTACTTTTTTTATATTGACAAATACATTCACGCATACCACCTGTATACACACAGGTGCTCTGCTATCAGAGAACAGAGAAGTACCGGCAGCAACCCGCACGAGATGGGTCTCCTTGTGTGTTTCTTGTCTTCACCCACATTTAGGCTACTGTTAGGCGTTCGATCGAGCGAAACCGAACGACTTACTGTTAAAGATTCAACTTACTTTACTGGTAGCAGGCACAAGTTTGACTCCCGGCGGTGCCCGCACCAGTGGGGGCTCAACTCCGCCCAACTTCTTTATAGGCTGCACGGTAACTGACATCGCGTATAGCCGAAATTCGTGCTTCGGTCTCTCTGTCACTGGTATGTTTTGGAGATATCTGTGTGGAAATAAACCATAAATGTGTTTTGATCAAAAATATTTTAATCGAGAAGGGGAGAAAAATAAAGATAGGTAATTTGACCAAAAAGAGAAAAAAAAATTAGGTAAGACGCTACGCTTTACGTGACACCATTTGGAAGGTGAAATTGTACCTTATAACCAAGTTTAAATTTTTTAATATAAGTATTTAATTTGGGTGTACGTTTTTTTGTGTTAATGTCATATTTAAAATATACCTCATAGGCCCTATGACTTTATTAAAGAAATTAAGAAAAATTTACCCGTAGAAGTAAAACAGTATTAAAGTGTATGTTTTTGGTTAAAAAGTATTTATCCGACTGCCGAACGAAGCAGGTAAAAAATTGATAAACTATATTTCTGTTGCCAGATTATCAGACAAAAAAAAACTTACTAAAATAAAGAAAATTTAAATTAAAAGCTTTACTTCAAATAAATGAAACAATGAAATTTTAAAATTCAAAGACCTAATAATAATCACGCTACTAATTCATATAAATTAGTACAATATACATACGTCATACAATGATTCAACTAAAATTGGAATTAGTTTAAAATTGACCTCGAATTCGAGACATAGATAAAATTTAATCAAAAACGTGCCAAAAAATCCTATTGGTTCTAAATAAATTACTTACGCAAAAGCCATTAACTTCGGCGAAGTGAAGGTCATAACGCACGGGGCGCCGTCGTCCTTTGGGGAAAAATAATATTTCTATTTAGAGATGAGATATTTTCCCGCAGTAAAAGTATCATATACTATGTTGACCCGGATAACCAGCTATCATCATACAAAATCTCATCAAAATCTGTCCAGTGGTTGTTTCGTGTTGCGTTCCCAGACAGAAAGAGAAAAATTCTAGAAACTCGGCTTCTAGATTCGGCTTCTGTTATCGATAAATATGTAAGATTTTCAAAAAAATATTTAATGTACAAATTGGATTCAGCTAGAGTTTTATTATATGTATAGATAATTAAAAAAAAACACCTTTTTTCAAATTTTTTTGAGAGTTTATTTTGATTTTTGGTTCCCGAAATTCCAAATGCTTTACAGCAACCATCATGGCTACGGGAGTGACTAAGGTTATAGACGTCTCAAAGGTTAATATATAGTTGTTATAGACAGTGACTAAAAATACAAATATGGCACCAAAGTAGCTTATATTTTTATTTTTTGTGTATAAGTATTACAAATATTGAAAGGATATAACAAAACAATCACATCCACTAAAATTTTCATCCTACCTACAACTTTGTAGTAAACTTCTACGCATTTACATCACCAATACCAACATCAACCACCCTAATCTACCAACCTGAGCATCGATCCTCAATCCCGTGGGACCACACGCGTGAGGCTCCAACATGTAGAAGGGCGGGGATCCCACCCGCCACACCGCCACTGCGTGTGGCGCCGACCAGAGGATCCCGTGGGAATGGTGGGTGAAGAAACGCTCTAGAGCACATCTGTCGGTTGATTGATGGTTTATATTATTTATTTATTATACTTTATTGTACAAAAATAATTAGCAATATTCGTACTTCGAGGGGATCTAGGGGATTGAACATGTACACATAATATTTTGTTTATTTTAGGTTTAGTCATCAAATTATGGAATCCTAAAGAAGTGACCCGGTTGACGAAAAGGTTACTTCGGAATTTTTTTTCATATCTAAGTAATTTAAATTAAATAAAAATATTTTAAATCAAATAATCAGATATGTGTACATTGTATAATTCTCTTCTCTGATCCAAGCGAAGCAAAGTTAAAGAGAAATAATTTGTGTAAACAACCTGACGGTCATCTCAGTGGGCTCCTTTTGCTCGAGTTTGCCGGAGTACACTTGCTGCAAGTCGTATCGTACGTAGTTCACGCCCAACACGAACCTCTTCAAAACCTGATCATCAAAAATGATTTAATTAAAAAATTAGCAGCTATAATATATTATTGCTTGCTTTTAAATGAGACGGGAGAAACATTTTTTTAAAGGTTGAATTTCAAAGCGTTACCGAAGTACTCGTAATTAAAGAACTAAACTGATATGGCTACTGAGAATTTCTTGGGCAGAAACTAATAACTATACTTGATCCTACCCGGAAGTTGATCCTTGCACCTACTTGCGTTACATACAATCAATATACTTAAAACTAGCAAATAGTATCCACTGTCACTCTCATTGAAATGAAATAAAGTAAAAAATTATACAATAAGACTGTTATAAGCACTTTTGAATCGTCAATTTAATTAAAGATTCGAGATGCGAGATACGGAATTTGAACCCACTTCATTCAGTTTCCCAAGTGAGCGCGTTAACATTAGGCTACCACTGCCTATAGCTGCCTGCTGAAAATTTCCGTAGAGAAACCCAACAGTTGCACTTTCTTTTTTCTCACCTGTAGAGGCAATAGTTCATCTTCACCAGGTCTGAACTCGTACCCCAAAGAGCCAAGAGAAGCTGAGAAGAGTTGGGAAGCAATCGCCATGATCTCATCTACGGTGTTCCTTGTCCATAAATGTGGCTTTCTTATGTGAGACATGCAGAGACCCACTATGGCGCCGCAGGACGATTGGAGAAGAGCATCGCGGGTAAATCTGAACAAGTATACATATTTATATAATCTTATTAAATATTGTTACACGAAGTGAGTTAGCTAGGAGAAAAACAACTTTAGTTTTAACCATCCCTAGTTTATTATTAGAAATGTTACATACAAACACAGACAGACAGACAAAAATTCTAAAAACTATATATTCGACTTCTGTATCGATAATAATAACTACTTCAATAAGATTTTCCAAAAAATATTTAATGTGCAGATTCGACTCAGAATATATAGATGAGGAAATTAATTAATATTTTTAAATTAAGTTAATACTCATTTACAATTTTGTTCTTTGCATCTCAATAATACTTTCTTTGAGCGATACCGAAGGTCAACAATAAAACAATTTCTACAGGGCTTTACTAGAGAATATGGGTGAGAATGATTAAAATAGGCTATTTTTTATGGAAAATGAAAAAATGGGTTCCTCGGGACAAAAGAATAGCTGATTTTAACAGACTTCCGCTGTTTAACGTATAAAGCTCGCTACTTAAACCTAATTTTTAAATGTAATTATATAGAATAGCAATGATCTTACTTGACCAAATCCGGTGGTCTCGAACCTCTGAGGATAGTCCTTCCTCGTGCCATCTCAACGTACGCTGTTAGCACCTGGAAAAGTACTCGTAAATTATCACGGCGAGCCCTTTTATTTCATTTGGGGCGTGTCACGTGACACGCTTGATCAAAACTTTGTTTATATTTTCAAATTTGCCTTTCTAAGCTACCTCCAAATAGGGTATATTCGTGTGATTTAAAAAAAAGTGAAATTTTGTTTTTATAATCTTTACTGCTTTTAAATTAAGCCTATAACAATATTTTCGATTTTAATTTCTTTTTGATTACAAAAATAGTTATTAAAAAGTGCAAATATATGTAGCTGGGAAATTCAAAGTAGTTGAAGCGCACGCCATTGGTCAGACCGAATGTGACTTCAAAGTATTATCATAAAATAGCGATTAGCGATTTTGTCGCTACAAACTAAAGTCGTCATTTTTCTGTGTATATCATACTGTGACGTCACGCCAAGCGCGCGTAAATAAAATCTCCTAAATTTTAGTTTTTTGGAGCTAGATTTTTTATGATAATTCATAAAAAAATCTAGCTCCAAAAAATGATGTTATTTTTTTACAATTATATGACGTAATTATATGATTATACGATGGAATTACACAATTTTAGCTATTGTATAAAAAACAAAAAAGAAACGGCTGGATAGATTTGGATGAAATTTGGTACACAGATAGACCATTATGTGGTGTAATACATAGGCTACTATTAGACAAAGCGAAGCGAGATCAAGTCGCTAGTTTATACTATACTAGTGTTATAAAGAGGTAAAGTTTGTGAGTTTGTGACGTTGTAGAAGATAATATCTGGATCTACTTAACCGATTTCAAAAAAAATTTGGTAAGAAGATAGTTTGAGAGCTTGGGAAGGACATAAAATACTTTTTATACCGGAAATCATTCCTTAAGGGGGTGCAAATTGGGATGAAAGTTTGTATTGGGAAGCAAGCTAGGGACGAACCCGAGCGAAGCGAGGTTGAGTCGCTAGTTGTGATATCTCCATTTAAATACAAACCTTGCACTCGTACCCGTCGTCGGGGACAGCCGCCTCGGGAGCGACGGCTGCTGGAGGCTTGGACAGTTCCCAAACCACCTTCACTGCTGATATGCAGAATCTAGTGTTTACATAATATTATATTATTTATTGAATCGAATCAATAGTGTCATAGGTTGAAACTTCAAATTTAATACACGGATATAATGGACTATAATTTCTTGTAGCACAGGCTACTGTTAGGCGTAATACTTTCTTAGATTTACGCGAATATTTTACATCTATACATATAATAAAATTGTAACAAAGCTGAATCTGTACATTAAATATTTTTAAATTCGTTTTTAGAATTTTTGTCTATCTGTCTGTCTGTTACCGCATGACAGAAAAACCACTGGAGGGATTTTGATGAAATTTGGTATGGTGATAGCTGGTTATCCGGGTCAACATATAGAATACTTTTTACCACGGGAAAACATCTCATTTCTGAGAAAAAATACAAAAACTGCAAGGTACGAGTACTATACTAATATGTAAAACCTAAGAATTTGGTTTTTGGTTTTTAAACGCGGGCCGAGCCGCGGGCAATGCTAGTATACATATATAATAATATGTATGAATGTATGTATGACAATAACTCCGTAAGTATACAATTCACACCACTAACTTGTTAGACCCAAGTCTTTCCAACTTGTCCAAGCTACTCCTGAAGGTATCAGCCAGTACGTCGGCGGCGGCGACGACGACGAGCGCGGCGGCGCCGGCGCCGGCCGCGGCGCCCGCCGGCCCCGCCGCGTGCGGCTCCCACGCGCACAGCGCGCGCGCGTCCGCCGCGCGCCACACGCCCACGCAGTAGTCTTTCGCGCATAGCACGCCGTACTTGTACTGCCGGTACAATTAGCCCAGTCGAATTAGCTCAAAAAAGGGGCAAACATTGCAAAAAATTTTAACAGTATTTTTCCTTCGGAATTCTTTGGAGGTCATTCTAGAAGAAAATTAATGAGAATCAAAATTGTAGGAAATTTAATTTCAAACAACTTTTGTACCTTCATTAGGTATTTTTCGTGTAAAATTGAAAATAAACGAGTTATTCAATAAACAAAAAACAACCCTTAAATTCAAGATGGCGGATAACTCAACGGGTCTTTTACCCCGAAAATCTAAGATTTCCAATTTTTAGTCTAAGTTGTATGTTCTGTAATACTGTTTGTTTCCCTTAAATAAACAAAAATGAAAATGAACTAAATCTTATCAGTGAAGTGTGAATGAAAGAAAAAACGAGTGAAAGGGAAGGAGTGTGTACGACTGTTTGTTTTAATATGACAGACGTTGAGTTTGAAAGAAGGAAGCGAGCACGTGCATTGTGAGAAGACGTTATATAAAAATAATACACGTATTAAAATGATACATAGTTTTATTGCTGGTATCCTTAATCCCACAAATGTATATAAATCTATACTAATAAATGGAGAGCCGATTTTTTTGTTCGGTTATACTGCGGTTACTACTGAACCGATCGGAATATTACTCATACCATAAGATGCAGCGTGTTTCGGAGAAGGTTTTAGTATATGATATATGCGGGCGGCGCCGCAGGAAAACGCTAGTCTAATATATTTAAACGAGCAATTCTTGTATATTTATATCTATCAGTGATCTTTATACGTTTGTAAGAGTAACACTTAAAAACGGCTGGACCGATTTGGCTTTTTTTCATTTAAATTTAATAGTCTGAATAAGTGTTTTAGGAGAAAATATAAAAAAAATGAAAAACATTAAAAATCAAGTAATTAATTAAGTACCATCAATTCACTACTCTTGCAAGCTTTTGAAGCATTATCACTTGAACACATTTTCTTTGATGAATTTTCTTTGATCAATGTCACATAGAATATAGAATAATTAAATAATCTCCAAATACATACCGATTCAAAGAACTTCAAAATTCCTCTCCTCAGACTGAGCACCGAACCAGTTTCACCGGCCTTTATGTCACCTGTCACTACGTTGCTTTCTATTTCCAATTTCACCTGAAATATAAATGAGAAAATATATTAAAATATATTTTCTCATTTATATTTCATATGTGTGTCTGTTTGTAACCTATGCATTGTTACAGCCAAGAGTGATGAAACTTGTATGACAAATTGTAATGTGCATATCAGCTAAGGTCTCATAATAAACTAGCCTCATACATCTATGGGGCATGTCGATACAAGTTATGTTGCATTGAATTGCACGTTTATCTTCTATATAAATGCATATTCGTATGTTTGTCCTCTATGCGTTCCTAAAGTATTTATCTGATTGTGATGAAACTCTGGCGAGGTATTCTGCGTACGCCTTAAAGATTTCTGTTGCAGAAAAAAGAAATTTTTCTTTGGGTATTTGTATTTTATGTGTTCCTAAACCATTCAAGCTTAGAGAAGCACCCAAGCGAAGCGAGATAAAAGTCGATAGTGTATAATATGGTGTATTTTGTATACAAAGATTTCATTAATTACGATTTCATCCCGTAAGTCACAACTATCTGTTTGTAAAAGGAATGCAGCTAACTTCATCATGTCGCTTTTTGGCTGTCGGTGTAAAAATTTAACTTTCATATTTTTTTCCACACGTGCCAAAAGAAGTATAACTTCTAAAAAACATTCTAGAACCAGTACTAACATTAAAACTGGTAACATGAAACTCTCTTAGTATTTCCGAAGGACACAATCTGGGCGGCGCCTCCGCCCTCGGCAGCGACAGAGTGTACAGTCTGTCCCCATACTTCAGTATGGCGTCCAAAAGTTGCGGTTTCCAAAACGTATAAGGCTCTATGTGTTCTACGACTATACCCATTATTGCGTTTGCTGCGTCCTAAATTAATATTAAACAAATTGATTTAATGATTATTTATTATACACATACATGTACATCTATTTCGTATATCTCGGCCCTAAATATTTCGATCAAATTTTGTATTTAGGTAAGGTTTTGCTTTTTGAGGTTATCTATTATATAGGTGTCAACATTAAAAAAATAATAATAAATAATAAAATAGATAAACAAAAAAAGATCTACACCACGGGAATCGTACATTTTTTCGGGATAAAGATAGCCTATGTATACGAGTCATTCTGACGTATGAGCTATATTATTGTAAAATTTCATTAAAATCCATTCAGTAGTTTTGGCGTGAAAGAGTAAAAAACATCCAAACATCCATACATCCATACATCCTCACAAACTTTCGCCTTTATAATATTAATAAGATGAAACTAACGCTAAAACCGTGTTAAGAATTACAAAACAAAATATGAAACAAACCTGATGATCTCTGTTAGGTCGGTCCAAGAAGTAGCTCTCGTTCTGCGCGAGCCTCCCGCGCAGCGCCGCCACCGCGCGCGACACGCGCGTGAAGTGCCGCCCGACGGCCGCCTCGTCCAACGCCTCTATCAGAGTGTCACCCTCTGATCCAACAAATGTTTATGTAACAAGATGCCTTTTTGTGCAAACATCCATCTAAATTTTCACATTTATAATAAAGAGGATGGATTGTTCTTAACTTGCATGTATGTATGTTTTTATGAAGACTTACTCCTCCACCTCAAGGTTGCCTGGAAGAGATCGCTTCCAGCGATAAGGCCGCCTGCTGTGCATCTTTTCTTTGTGTTGTTTTTTTATTTTATATTTATTTTTGGTGTACAATAAAGAATATTATTATTATGTATGTCCGATTCTATGTTCCCTCGTAATTACTAAGCGGCTTAACCGATTTTGATGATTCATGCGTCGTTAGACTTGTCTTGATAGCGCGAGTATTATAGGTTATAGAGAAACATAATTTCATGTATGTTTTATATTTGCTGCGAGCTTAGCTATATGTATGTTTGTTTATACCTATGTCTCGGACTGCATAATGCTATGTCCCTTCATCAACTTGTTCCCATCTTTTTAGTTCGCTTTTTAAGCAGTCGGTTTTTTTTTTGTTATTTTTGTAATTATTTTTTACTACTTAAAACAATATTTACTAGTTAAAATAATAAATTACCATCACCTTCTTCATCGGCAGCATCATCTACACCACTTTTGGTAGCTGCTCCTTTCCTCTCCTTCAATACTGACGTCAATTCATTCGTCACTTTCACCGGGTACAGTGTGTATGGCGCGAGACACTGCTTTCTATCGAGACCACCTTGAAGGGCTATTTAGAGATATTGTTAGGTTTAAAATAAATCACATTTCAACATAGGTATATTTATTCTATATTTTTATAAAGAAGAGCTTTCGAATAGATTTGGGAAACTCTTTTTGTTTAAAGTTTATTTGAGGAAGGACTATCTGATAACACGTGATATGGATTTAAGATCATAAGTAGGATCATGGGCAAAAATTAGTATATCACCACAGCTGGGGGTGGGCCTCCCTTCAATAGGAGGGGATCAAGCCATAGACAACCACGCCGGCCAAGTGCGGGCGGACTGAGGGTGTCTGTAGACAACTTGTTAGGTTCTCTCAGACATGCAGGTTTCCTCAAGATTTTTTCCTTCACCAATAAGACAAGTGGTAATCATATTAGAAAATGATTCGCACATAAAAATATCAGAGGTGCGAGAACCGGGATTTGAACTCACTTCATTCGGTTTCCCAAACGAACACGTTAAATATAAAAAAATGTAATGAAGAGTGTAAGTTCATGTAATACAAATTACAATACATATAATAGAGTCCATTTCATTTCTAGTAAGAAAAATCACGGATAGGTAGTTTGTTGCCTTTGAATTGACCAAATAATTACTTACTGAGCTTATCTATAAACTCTCCAGGGCTCGCAAACACCATCAAAGTGGACGTAGACTCCGGCGGCACAAAGTCCGGTTCCGGTTCCGGCTTCTCTTCACCCTCTGAAGTTAATATAAAATAATATATAATTATTATTATATAGATTAGGAAGACCGTTTGCTTTTCCTCATACAAAATTTGTAGTGCAATAATTATCAAACCAGTAATCTGCAATTACCATTCATATACTCGTATGTGTATGTTTGTATATGTTAAAATATTTAACGGTAAAATTAAGACTTTTGGACCTTTTTTATGTTGAACATAATATTTTTCTAGCAAAAGTGTTATAATTTTGAAAAAAATTAAAATAAAACTATCCTTTCGGATTTTCTCGCAGATTTATTTTGACTTTTGTCTCTCTCGTGACCGTCATTGCTGTAAAGCATTCTAAACATCGGGAACTAAAAAATCAAAATATCCTCGAAATGATCTGAAATTATAGTTTGATTTAAAATACTTAAATTTTAACAGTGTTTAGCCTAAAATATAAGGCCATTTTACTTTTAGAAAGTCAAAAAACCATGAATTTTATTTTATCTGTCTCGCGGCTCTGTAATATAAATTTAATGCTTATTTGTTTAACATTCATAGTTTGGATAGGTATATGTTCTAAACTGTACGGGCTTTTGACTTTTTGAGTGCAAAATGTGTTGAATTTCCCCTCGGACAACCAATCACAATCCGCTACGTCCACCATTTTGTTTAACTTGTAACTATCCCTGGAAATTTTGGGGCGTTCATTTTGTCACTTCGATTAATATAAATAAAGACTTGTTATTTATTACATGTTAGTACATTACTTAAAAAGTAAAATAATATAGTAAACGTGTGCTAGTTATAAATCTTCATCTTACCAGCACCAGCCTCCTCTTCCTCTTCTTCCTCATCACCACCACCGCCCTCACCGGCCATCTCATCTTTCATACGTTGGATGCGAAGTTCATCACCTCAGGAAAAGAAAATAATATATAATCAAACTACCTACTATTATAAATGCGAAAGTTTGTATGTATGTCTGTATGTTTGCGAGTGTGCATGTGTGTGCGTTTTATGCTGAGGAATAGCTGATAGAGGGAAGTATTGTGCTGACCTCGTGTAGAGTGGGAAAAGGACAAAAACAAGAAGAATATCCAAATTTACTTAAAATCATATTTGCGAAAAATGAATATGTATTTATATTATGAAAATTATTGTGTCTTATCCTATATCTTTATCTAGACAACTACTCTTAACATGAGAAATGTTGGGTTCCCAACAAACATTCAGCCTCTATTCGTACAAGTTCTATTATTGCAATAAAAGTATTTCCTTTTCTAAGGCAAATCTATCTATGAGTATACACATACGTATTTATGAGAAATGCTTTAGCTATTTAAATGTGAAAACGTGATGAACATACAGACTAACTTCTTTTCACTTATACAATGTCATCATGGATATTACGTCGGTGCTTATTTGTCCAAACGACCAATTTACCAAAAGAGTTTTTTTTAAATACAGAATTATTGACTTTGTTATATTAAATTAATTTTATATTAATTAAAATAAAACTACACGATAGCTTGAGAATTCATCTTGTAATGTCATTGTGTTTCCTCTAGTTTATAGTAACAACATAAAGTTTGTATAGGTCTTATAAAAATATAAAATAAACTAATACAACAGACTTTGACTCGCTTTGTTTTTTAAATAGAGGAAAAGTACAACAGGTATGAGTAATACTTTCTTAGATTTACGCGAATATTTGACATTTTAAATAAAAATTACTCTTGTCATATGCAGTGCAGTGTTGCTTAGTTTATTAACATGTACAATTGTAAGAATGTATGCTCTGTATATCTGTCTCTTATGTAATAAATAAATAAAAAAGTACCTTATCGACAAGATAGTTTTATTTAAAAAGTATTGGTAAGTTTGAAGGCAACGCCACGTCGCTTTGCCAACTAACCCTTCTTTATCCTCTGAGCGGTGAGCCTCCCCCGCCGCAGCGCGGGCGCGGGGTCGAAGGCCACCAGCGCCCCGCCTGCACTCCCCCACAGCCCCAGCCGGTGGTAGTCCCCCACCAGCAGCCATACTGATGTCGGCTTTGTTTGATCGTACCATTGCTTGAATAGAGCGTCTTTGATTTCTGTAATTAATATATTTAACCTACTTATAAAAAAGAGTTCCCTCTCGTTTAACATAGTTTTTTTCGTATATCAATCACTCTAATATAAATATTTAAAAAAAGCTGTACTTTAGAGGGTAGAACAAATTATGGAATAACAATAACAAACTAGAAAATTTCCCATCAAAATCTTATAACCATTTTACCTGGACTTAATAAACTAAATTAAATATAGACTTTACGTTTCATTGGCAGTTCCTTCTCTTCCTCTTCTTCTTCACCGAGTTCTTCTTTTTCAGCAGTTTCTTCTTCTTCACCCTCCTGCATAAAATTTTAATCTATTATTGGTTACACGGTGAACTGAGAAGAAATTCGAGATAAACTTTCTATAGACATATGTAGTCCGCCAACCCGCTCTTGCCTAGCGTGGTGGACTATGGCCTGATCTTCCTCATATTGAAGGGAGGCCCACTCCCAGCAGCGGGATGTCATAAAGAGTTGAATACATTAATTATTACACGCTCAATTTATGTCATAATACCTACGGCCAACCACCATGTCGATCAAGAACGCAGTAAAATTAATCAAAATCGAAAGTAATTTTGATATAAAACACAGGTTTATAGTTAAAAATTGTAACTTTTATTGATTCATAGAGTATACTGGCTTAATTATAGAATTGCTTATGAAGTGAATAATACCTATGGTATATTTTAGGCATACCGGAAATGGACATATATGTTGAAATTTTCCAAGACTTTTTATAAACATGATTGAATTTCATTATTACAACGCTTAATTTGGTCTATCAACTATAGATTCTATTAGCTAAAACTTTCGACTGTTGCACGAAGCACAAAAGTGAAACATATCCAACTTCCCAATTTCTCTCCTTTCTTAAGAGAAAAAGTCAATAACTAAGTAAGTAACAATAACTAAGTAAGAAATCTTGGTCAGTACAAATGAAAGAAGTGAGTAGGAAATTATTCTTTAAACTGGGTTATTTGCGGCGTCTTCGTTCTATACTGCCCATTCCTACCAAAATTATGTTAGCAAATTCTCTGCTCCTTCCGATTCTCGATTATGCAGACGCAAGCTATCTTAATCTGACTGAGGACCATCTAAATAAACTCGAGCGACTCCAAAATCTTGCAATTCGTTTCATATTTAATTTGCGTAAATATGACCACATTTCTGAATATCGAACAAAACTCAAGTGGCTCCCAATCCGATGTCGCCGGAATCTACACATTCTCTCTCTTCTATACTGTGTGCTATTTAATCCAACTACCCGCCTTATTTAAAGGAGAAGTTTGAATTTCTAGGATCTCATACGAATAGGTTAAGATCTTCAGAGAATTTGATGCTAAGAATACCTGTACATTTAAGTAAATTCTTCGAGTACTCCTACTCTGTACAAGCAACCAAACTCTGGAATAGTTTGCCTATTCACATAAAACGTTCCAAATCATTGCAAATATTTAAAAAATCTGTAAAAAATCATTTTTAGATCATTTTTCTAAATGAGAAGCCGACATTGTACAAGATTTATATTAATTTTAATTTAAATATGTATTAGTATAATTTATAGATATATATTATATACATAGATATATATGTAGTATTTCTAAGTATTAGGTTGTATTGTGGTATGTATTGTATATAATATTTAATATTTACACCACCCATACCCACCTGTATAGTCTTCCATATTTCCTAACCCAAAGGTTGTCTGGAAGAAATCGCTAATTAGCGATAAGACCGCCTTTTGTGCACACTTTTGTTTCTGTTTCTTTTTTTTGATAATGTGCTTGTATTTACTTTATGATTGTGGTGTACAATAAAGTATAAATAAATAAATAAGCCCGTCCCGGAACTCGAACTCAGGACCACCGAATGTGTGGCCATTCATACTAGCCACTACACCACCGTGGCAGTAAAACATTCATCACATTACCCATAGACTAGTAACAAGCAAACCCTCACCCCCGCAGGTTCATCTGGCAGTCTCAACGGCAATCTTATGGGATCACCAAGTTCTATGGAGAACGTGTTGGCGCCCATTTCAAACTTCTCCGTTAAATCTTCTGGCTGTATTTCTTTACGCCCAGTCTTCTTTACGTGATTCAAATAATAATCCGCTCCAGCGTCTGATTGGGAGAGAAGAATTATATTTAATATGTATATCTTTTTAAGATATTTCCATACATTACGTTATTATACGAATATTAGATTTTTAAATTATATACCTATAGCTAACGAGTTTTTTTTATATTCGAGTGCGCTTAAAATTGAAATTAAATAAAAATTGAATGCGAAGAAAATTAACATTAAATACGAGAAAAATCCCAAAGAATTCAGGGTACTCTGTAAATTGAGGTTATAAGCATTCCGAATTTTATTCAATAAATTACCCTTAAAATATTAAATATACTTTTTGCCTATTAAATAGACAAATTTTCATATTAACATTAGTAACAAAAGCCAGACTGACCTAGGAAGTTATACAT
Source organism: Brenthis hecate (assembly GCA_951806755.1). NCBI lineage: Eukaryota > Metazoa > Arthropoda > Insecta > Lepidoptera > Nymphalidae > Brenthis > Brenthis hecate. The sequence continues at coordinate 6,493,805 of OX638282.1, read as the reverse complement.
GTGGTCTTGATGCATATGAGGAGGTGGCACTGACTCAGTGGCCGCGGCGAAGGCTGCGGCGGCCGGCAGGGCTAGAGTTCGACCTGCCATATCTTCTTCCTAATAACGTCAGAAATCTCAGACATAACTGCTACAAAAATCTAAACCTGCATTAACAAGTACTTCTGACCAAAAAGAAAAAGAATTCTGATTGTACATTATTATATTATATTTAAAATTTGGTATTTTTGTGCCAGTGGATCTGTTTCGGATGAGACGATATTTGGATATTCATTTTCATTCCGAGATTTAATAAAAAAATATCGGCTTAAGTCTTAGTGAGATAAAAGTAATGTAATAAAAAATGAAAATCTATATTATAAAAATTGCAATTGTTTTTAATTAGAAATATTGTCTTGCCTTAATTCTGTAAATACATTATTGGAAGTTGTAGGAAATTTCATGCACTATACTTTTCGTAATAACCATTTATAACCTAGATAATACTGAAGAGAAAATATTCTTACTAAAAACTGGTTTTTGGTGCCATTCTCAAATATGGCGGCACAAAAGGCCGTCGCTAAGGTTAAAAATTCAGAATATAATTAATAAGGACACTAAACTAACACACTGCCAAATTAGAACTCTCTTTAACCTTCTCTAGCAAAACGCCCCACTAACTAAATCTTCAATAACTAGACTATATCTTTAATCTATTTATGATCGAAATCACTTTATTATAACAAAACTAAAACTTAACCAAAACATTAAGTAAAATCAGAGTTCTTATTCGAAATACTAACACCAATCCCAGCTTTTCGAGCGGCTTTACCGATGGCCGTGTTCTGCCCCCGCGGCCCCGGCATCATGGCCGCCGTGCCTTTGGATATCCACTCGAATGCTTTACTCTATGAAAACATATAATAGAGTGAACTTCCAGTAAATTGATAGAGAAATGAGAAAATACAATAGATCTATCTATATAAATAAATAAAATTGAAGCGTCTTTTTGTAATGTCAAAATAATAGCTTTATACTAAATAATTATGAATACGGTATATATTATACGGTAGTCGGTACCTTATAAGAAAAAATATTTTTTAAATTTTTTGTTGTTTCTTTCGGCTAATTTCCAAAACGGCTGGACCGACTTTGGACGTGTCTTTCACTGACAGATAGCTGGTGTTATAAGGAGTAACTTAGGTCACTTTATTTTAGAAAAATCAATTTATAAGTTTCGCGTAAAAAAATTAACACCAATGAAATTGTGAACAAAATCCGCAACGGACGGACACAACCGAGCGAAGCGAGGGTAAGTTGCTAGTTTTAAATAAAACAATCATTTAACGTTTCACGATATTGCCTGTCATCATTGCGTACGGGCCATGCTTTCCTCTCCTTTTCCACATACTCACCTCCAATTTGGTCTCAGGAGCTCCCACCGCGGAGTTCAGTTTGCTGGCGTACACCAGGACTGGCGATATGTTGAAGCTGTCGTCTGCACCAGGGGAGAGGTTCCCGAGGATGACATCAGCGAGGTCCTTCACGCTCCCCTCGATCCTGACGAGGCAGGCCGCCGCTTGGGGCTCGTCCGATGGATGACCTGGTGATGGAACATTGTATGGACAAAGTTACAATTTATGGGAAAAAATTGTCAAAATCTAATTTCCTAGAATAGTTTCTGATACTAATAAACTAAGTAATGAACATTTGATGAGAATTAAATTTTGCACATCAATTGTGTATGCAGTAAGAAAGGATAAGAAACCATATCCTAAAGACGTTAAAGGGAAGAAGAAAGTTAGTATTTTTTTTCACACTATATTTGCCATTTTTATACAAAATCATAGATTTTCCTTTATTTACATTAAGCGTGTAGTTTGAGCAATTTTTATTACCAACAAACAGTAGGAAATATATTACTCCAGGTTATAATAGCCTATCTTAGTACTAAATTACATCTAAATCTCTCCAGCGTTGAGCGTCGCGTTTATAAGAATAATATAGAAAAACTATTAATAGAAAACCTTACCATATTCATCACATCCATGGGGGTCGAAGAAATAAAAGTTGTTATCGTGTTGCCATATTGCCATAGATCCTCCTCGAGCGGTCAACACCGCGTGCGAGTGTTCTTCGAACAAATGCCTCAAAGAATCCTTCAGGGATAGAACCCCAGTACCATGTTCTGGATTGAGTTGTCCTACAAAAATTGTAGTGTAAATTTTAAGCCATTCTATGCATTGTTAATATTCAATTGAATCATCTGATTTTAAATAAAACTATTTTTTCGGATTTTTTCGTGGATTTATTTTGATTTTTGTTTCCCGACGTTTCGAATGCTTTACAGCAACTCGCGTCAATCTAAGAAAGTAATATAAAAATTAGGAATTTAAAATAATATTGAAAACCTAAAACTAACCACTATACGCGCTATCCATAACATCAGTTTCGATACAGTCATACTCCGAGACCCTGAACCTGTTCAGCACGTCTGCTGCAGCCAGGGTACCAGACGCGCTCTTCTCTTCTTCCTCACCTTCTTCAACACCCATGGGTGTCTCCAGGGATATGCCCAATCGTTCGAGGTGTTCCATTGTGTTTTGATACAGAATGTCGCCTCGAACAAGAGTCTATATAAATGTATAATTATTTATGTAAGACCAATATATGAACCCACACTAACATTATAAAGAGATAAAGATTGTAGATTTGTATGTTTGCATGTAGGGGGTAATTTCTGAAACTATAATTAATCCGATTCTCAAAATTCATTAAAGCTGCATTATCGCCGAGTGCTTTTATGTTCAAACGACCAATACTTGTTGTACTTTACAAGTTTACAGTAGAGAGTTTTTTCCTCTATTTTACAAACAAAGCTTTATTTCTAAGATTAATGTACATATATAGGTATAATACGTTTTTTCGGCATTAATGTAAAATGAGTATTTAATACTAATAAAATTGACATTTAGTAGTCAATAATTCTGTATTAAAAACTCTTTTGATAAATTGGTCATTTGGACAAATAAGCACTGAGACGACAGAGACATTTTTATATCCATAAAAATGTGCTCACTGTCAGAAATCATCAAAACTGTAATTGAAGTCGGAAAAACATGCCCGTGATGACCTAAACCATGAAAATCTTTCTTTAAAACATATTCTATCCTGTCAAAGACACTAACTTCATCTATATCATCAGGTGTCCAGGTGGAGGGCTCCACCACGTGGGCCATGGCTATGGCCGCTATGGAGGCGGGCGTCGCTTGCTTGCCGCGGTGCTCCGCGGGGAAGCGCGCGTCGGCTTCGTGGAACCTGCCGCGGACTATCCAACGGTTGGGAGCTACCGCTAGATGTAAAGGGAAGGTGTAATAATATAAACACTTCAATTCAATTCTCTTGTATATGGATTCAGAACATGAGAGTTGAGCACAGATTACTTCGCTAATGTCACGTAGAAAAGAAAAGACGAGAGAAATTGGTCGGTAAAAAAGATTTATTATGCTATATATTAAATTATATTTTATATACATAAATAAAAATGAACATTCGTATGTTTGTCCTCTATGCGTTCCTAATTCATTCATCTGATCGTGATGAAAGTCTTGTGGGTTATTCTGTACACGCCTGCAAAGGCCTTTGGCGTGAAAAAAATTTTTTTTCGAATGTTTGACTTTTATACGTTCCTAAACTTACTAAAATGTTACATTTACTTAAAAAATATATTTTAATATACTTTTAAGGATGAAGTATTTTTTGAGATATAACCCATTCAATAAAACTCATTAAGTTCAGTTTACAGCTGTTAGCGAATATCGTGCAACGAACAGAAACACAAAACCCGATTGAAGTACCATCTCAGTTTTGAAGTTGGCCAAAACTCAAAAGTAACAATTTTTTATATATACTATTTTATAAATATTAAAGTTGCTAAAACTATGCTGAATATTATTACTTAAAGTACATTTCCACTGGATAACACAAAAATAAACTAATTTTGAGGTAAAACAATAGTTTTAGCAATACCAGAGACCTGTAAAAGCAGATATAAAAACAATCATTTGCATCATGATCCATACAACAATTTTTGTATCACCAAAACTCACTACAAAACCCATACAATTTCCATACTTACGTTTTAAGTTATTTACGGGCTCAGGCATATTGCCAATCTCCTTCACATACACGTCTGATATGCTGAAGGGTTTTCTTTTTAAATCCGACACACTGTCCAAGAAATGCTCGCAAAGTCGTGAAACTCGTCTGAAGTACAGAAGGCAGGCTTTACCCCCTTCTTGGAGACCGACCTGGCCAATAGATTAGCCTATTTAGATAAAATTAATAATATTGATCGTAAATGGTTACATTGACCTTATATTATAAAGCAACCCATCGTGCCAAAACCTGCGTGTCTGAGAGAACCTAGCAAGTTGTCTGCAGACATGTTCAGTCCGCCCGCACTCGGCCGGCGTGGTGGTCTATAGTCTCATCCCCTTTATATTGAAGGAAGGTCCGCGCCCAACAGCCGATCCAGAATTAAACATGATACATTCGTAGGATGTCAAACGTCTAGGAAGATTACTTACTTTATACCCATATCCGTCCGCCGGCCACGGATGGTACACGTAATATCTGTCACCTTCCTGCCAGATAGCCACTTCTATTACACCAGGTATCTAAATATTATGAAAAATATAATAAAAGTAGAAATAGATATTATTAGAAAAAACATTAAAAAATGATTTTGGGAATGAAAACTTTTACAGATTAGAAAATAATAAAAATATTTTTTTTATTTCTTAAAAATGTGCTTACTAATAACAAATGGTCTATTTAATTCGATTCCCATCTTTTGAAAAACCTGCTATTCATGGTCGCTTTGTGTATTAAAAAAAAATGTTTTTACCCGACTTCCAAAAAGGAGGAGAATATAAGAACTTATAAGGTGAATAATATATCATCAGACTGACGTACTGACTTGTTTAGATTAATATTTTATTCTTCGTAAATGCACACTTCGAGTCAAAATTTTGCATTTCCGTAATCCAGCTAATAACAAATCATAACATATTCGTGTCCAAAAACTATAAAAACTTTCTCTCTCTCTATCTCTTTCCTCTTACAAATTCTATCTTTCATTTTGATTATTATTTAAATAGCAAAAATTTTATGTACCTGTAATATTCCGCCATCAGATTCTTTGAAGAAAGTCTCAATCCCACGACAAAGATCGAACACTTTTGGGTTTGAAGATATTAATTTACCCCAAACGGCTATTAAGCGATCCTGAAATTTTATATAAACAAGTAATTCACTTGGATTCGCTTAGAAAACTTGATACAAAACAGTCTATCGAGTTACATAAAATGTTTTTATGCAAATCATAAAAGTTTTAAAAGAAACTAAATAACACATTTTCGACAAACTATGCCGAATGTATGACTCCTCAAAACGAATAAGGAATATGCGTGTGATTTAAATAAAGGTGATATTTTTTTTATAATCGTTATTGGGTCTAAATTAAACCTATTTTAAATTTCTTAGAAAAAATTTTTATGAAATATTCTTAGGCCTTATCATCGATACAGAAGCCGAATCTATAGTTTTTAGGATTTTTGTCTGTCTGTTACCGCATCACGGAAAAACCACTGAAGGGATTTTGATGAAACTCGGTATGGTGATAGCTGGTTATCCGGGTCAACATATAGGATACATTTTACCGCGGAAAAATATCTCATTTCTGAGAAAAAAAATGCAAAAACTGCAATGTAAGAGTATACTAATATGTAAAACCTAAGAACTTGGTTTTTGCTCATCAGAACGCGGGCGGAGCCGCGGGCAATGCTAGTACTTCTATTAACGTCTCGAGCGGGGGCGAGACGCCACCATGACATTCATTGGAGATATGTTGTTTGATCATGGTGGATTATAGAGTTGTGTTTCGATATTGAATGTGTAAGTCAGATCGGTGTCGAGAACCCGCTGCTCAATTACATTATTAGAATTATCAAGTTTATAACATTGTGATTTCATTCATTAAATTGTATGAAGCATTGAGAATTCTTTATTGAGGCCTGACAACGCCCACAAGATTAATAACCACTAAAGATGATGCTCGTAGAATATGGATAACACGATAAATATACATATATTTAATTACCTTGTGAATATATTCTTTATCTCTTATCCTGAACGTATCTTTTATTTCTCCCAAAACTAATCTCCTTATCGGTCCGCCTCGGTCTACTAAAGACTCCTGTAAAAAAATATATGTGCAAAACTTAAACTAAGGTCGGGTCGTCATCGCCAATTACATTATTATTATAATATCATAAATTCGACAATTTATGAGTGCGTTTGTAACTTATTAACGCAATAACTACTCAACGAATTTGAATAAAACTCTGGACTGGCGATAGTCTATATCATGGAGTACCACACAGAATATATTTAATCTATATTTATTTCATAATATTGAAAAATATAATAAGAATTATAACATAAATATTATAACTCAACTAACTCTATACAAATTATATCCCAAATCCAGTGTCTCATCTATGACGTCCTCATTCCACGCTCTGGCCCTGAGTCTCAGCAGCATCGCCAGCGCGGCGACGCAACACGTCACACCAGTGAACGTTTTAAACGTCTGATATCTGGTAGATATATGAGAAATATATTTAGAATGTATAGTCCAATAAATAAAAAGATTGGATCCGAGGTGGTAAAGAAGATACTGAGTTATTGGTACCATTTTTGAAACATGTGGTCGCCATAATGAAAAAAAACTGTTTAAACCTAGCTTGAGTGCAACTTTGTCTGAGGGAGACATAATTTCTTTATTATGTAATATATTTTTGCATATACATATGTATGTATATATTATTTATGTATGTGTGTTTGTTTATATTGATATTTGCAATTTGTACCTATACTTCAATAATTATATTTTTTCTCGTGAGCTACTGGAAGAGATCTCTTAAAGGGAAGTCATCCTTTGAACACAATATATCGGATTTCTATTTGTGTATGTATATTTTTATGGTACATAAATAAAGAAATTAATGTAGACACCAAAATCTACCAAATTAGATCTCTTTTTAACCTACTGTAATTCAGAAAACAAATATTACAATAAAAAATGATTGCTTTATTACTATTTTTAAACATTGATGTGTTTGCAATATGAAATATGGTCAAAGGAGTTTTAACCATATTTCGTATAGCAACAAACCGATTATATATATTTTCTTTACAATATTTAATTTAAAAGCACATTTCACAAACTCTATTAGCAAATGGATGAAAGACGATCTTATCCCTTTTAGCGTCCCAGTCGCAGGGCGCGGGCCTCCCTTCAATACAACATAATCCACCGCGCTGGCAAAGTGCGAGTTAGTTGATTTCACATGCCTTTAGAAAACTATGTAGATTCTCTCATATATGCAGGTTTCAGGAAAAATCATGTAATTATTCATACATCAAAACATCTTAGTGCGAGGCCCGGGTTTAGCCACTGAGCTACCACTGAGCTACCATTATCGTTTCCCTAGATCTTATACCAATATTTATACAATATTTATACTTTACCTATAGCTAGCCATATGTCTAGTGCCCCTCAGGATCCACTTATCGACATCCATTTGCTTGTATTGCGAATGATAATTTTGTTCAGCAATCTCGACCATACTGTGCAGTACTGTCTCCGATCTCGGCAACGGGAGCATATCGTCTCTGAAAACATAGTTTTATGAGTCACACAATTTTCAATGAAAATTGTAATAAAACTTTTACGTTCATAAAACCCATTGTAGGTAACAATTAATCAGTACTGAAATCAGAAAAGGGGTAAAAAATTATATGCTTAAGTTATTCAATTCAATTCTCTTGTTAATGGCTTCAAAGCGTGCCAGTTGAGCACAGATTACTTCACCAATGTCACGTAGAATGGAGATAAAACGCAGACCGCGTTAGAAGGAGGTCAACGTAAAAGCCTGTCACATTTGAATGACTATAATAAAACAACGACCTCTGTCATAATTATTTAGTACTACTCAATTGGTATTCCAGTAAATGGCCACCCATCCAAGTATTTACCTAAATAAATATGCTTACCTATGATAACGAAACTTCCCTAACCGCGCTTCCATTGTACTTACCTCCCATAAGCATGTCCGTCGGTTTTCGGACAATAGAGAAAGAAATCTTCACCACGGAGTTGCATTATTTGTTCCTGAGTATATCCTCCTGGAGGACGTTCTGGAGGAACGGGGAGTTGAGGGGGAGGCTAAAAATTATATAAGAATGTAGAACATGGTTTCGAGGAGAAGGGGATGGAGGTCGGAGAAGAAAATTATCCAAAAATGTACGTTGACCAAAAAGGGTAAAATAAATTAAAAGGGCTTTTTTAACTAAAAAGAAAAATAAACCATAAATTTTTTTATATAAAGACCTGAACAATCCAACATAAAAGAATCTTTTACAGTACAATGTAAAAAAAACTAAAAATACTAAAAATAAAATGGAATACATACTTCCTTCGGTGTCTTCTGATAAAAGTCCTGAACTTTTTTTCTAGACGTAGCTCTTGAGGTCGCTAAACTTACTGCACTTAAAGAACCATGCGGGTACTTTCCCTAACAACAATACTAAAGTTATCTATACTAATATTATAAATATGAAAGTTTAGATGTTTAGATGTTTGGATGTTTGTTACTAAACTGCCGTTCTGGCGTGAAAGAGTAACAAACATCTGTACTCACAAACTTTCACATTAATAATAGTAAGATTTGTGAGCGTATCTTAGGAAATAGACATATGCCATTGCAGACTTCTCTGTAGGCCTTTTTGAGACCTACAATTTTCTAGTACATTGTTTTGATGTATCTCTTAAGGTTTAGCCAGCGTTGGCCATGTTTATTTCTACGGACGACTCGACAGTTATCGTGTTTAAAGATTTTCCTGCAGTTTACTTTTCATACCTTTTAAGGTATCCGAAATGTTGACCCTAGTACTAAACAATCAATACACAAAATGCAGTACGTTTTACAAACAGACAAAAAATTCAATAATTATTGTTTTGAGGTCTATATTCTAGAGACTACATTCTATTGTTTTTAAAAAATATTTCATGTACAGATTTCGCTAAGTTACTATATCATTAAATATACGTATATATAATAAATTTCGACTGCAACTATACTTACTTCCTTTAACTTCTTCTCAATTAAGGCGTTCATATTCACACTTTCCCATTCATTTTTGCAGTGAAATTTCAAGGCTTTGAGGTCTAGTTCATAATTTGGTTCTCTCAATAGTGGTTCTGTTTGGACCACCTGAGAGTAAAAGTGGTTTTTTAACTAACTGGGGCACCGTATATTATTGTATAAATAATTTTTCAACATAAGGAGTGGAAATTCTTACGAATTAATTTAAATATAACCTAATCAATAAAAGAAACTTCATTAAAATCGTTTCAGATTTGATGAAGATACCGCGTAACAACACCTTCTCTTAAGAAGTCGGAAGGGGTATATTTAAAATACATCTATAGTAATATTATAAAGAGGCCGGGTTTGTTTGTTTGTTTGCTTGTTTGAACGCCCGAATCTCAGGAACTACTAATCCGATTTAAAAAATCCTTTTTGCATTAGATAGCCCGTTTATTGAGGAATGCAATAGGATTTATATTATATATAATAATATATAGTCTATCTATTCCACACTAACCGTTAAAGCGTACCTAGGGACGAACCCGAGAGAAGCGAGGGTGAGTGCTAGTGTAATTATTTACTTATGTAAGCATCATAGACACATAAAGCAACATAAAAATTTTAAAAGACGATAAAAGAAGACCAAAATAAGGAAAAGAACAAAGATATTTAAATTCCTTACATCAATACTAGTTATCGTGATGGCGGGTTTTGGTGTGCCTTTCTTGGCCGCCTCCAGATCTCCGTAGTTTTCCAAAAAGTCCAACACAAAAGACGTGATCCCAGCATACCTTAGAAATGCTCCAGCGCCAAATCTGTTAATTACTCTAGACATTATTATTATGAGTATTTAGTATTATAATAATAATTCAGCTCTTTTTGCCACGGGCCTCTCCTTATCCCCTTCGTAAGGGTTTTATGTATTAATATTTGGACCTACTCTTACAATAGCGAGCCACGTAAAATCTGAATTCTTTTTTAACCGAATTATTTATAAAAAAAGCAAAACATAAAAATATAGGAGGTTTTTTTATTGAATATTGATTTCCTAACACTCAAAGAGTTGGTACATTTCAGTATAAGAAATCCTAAAAAAACTAAATACTTACAACTTATGTGGTTGTCCCAATTCATTTAACATATGAGGATCGAATATATAACATACAGTCTTGACTTGACTCCCAGATTCTGGTGGCGGGGGGTGGCCCCATAGAAGGAAATGTCGATCGCCAACCGACAATATTATCATGAACGTTGTTCCTACACGCTTTTCCATCAAACTGTGAATGTGAAGTTAGGTTCTGAATTTTCGTACAGGAGAGACTTCTTAAAGCTAAACTATAAAGCAATTGAAACGTCAGAAACCAAAATATTAAATCCGATAATGTAGTTTTGTTTAAAATTTCGGATTTTTTCGCACGCGTAGGCACAGTCCGTAACAAGTTTTTAATGACCTTTAAAGCGTCTAAAACCTAAGTCTCGCCCGCGACTATGTGCGCTGTAAAGCATTCGAGACGTCGGGAACCAAAAATCAAAATAAATCCGCGAAAAACCCCGGAAAGATAGTTTGATTTCAGACTGTTGATCTTTTTTTTGTGATATTTTTACTTATATGCAGTTTTATTTCTATCACATCAGTGCTAAGTAGTCTTAGATATTTTGTAGTAATATCTCATAGGTGGGCTTTCTAATCTGCAGACGTATACGACGGCATTCACACCAAAATAGGCAGTTACTGTAAACAGAGCATCTATATAGTATATAATAATAAAAACTAACGCCATCAAGTCTGGTTCTGTCTGTATATTGTCCGGATGTTTTGCCAACAAGCCCTTTTCCAATTCAACCATTTTCACTGTATACTTATTGTCGTGAAAGAAGAATGATGTTAAGAGTTGATTGAGTTGTAACTGTGGCTTTCCTATAAAATTATTATTCTATTATTAATTTTTATTTATTAATTTATGTATAGGGAAACTGCAAAAAATCAGGCCATTTGGCTAATTTGGAATCATAGCTTAAATAAGCTCAAATTACTCTCTGCTTTTAAATGTACATAAAGCTGTGTATCTATTTCTTAGTTTATTTAAAAATGATTAAATGTTACCACAAAATTTGAAAACTTTGAACAACCCAAAACTTAATTGCCAATTTTTAGAGGTAAAAATAATCTCCAATATCGATGAATAATTTGCGAGCAATGTATGTCTATGTGACTTGCTCGCAAATTATTCATCGATCATCGGATACCGGTAGATACACAAAAAATCTTACTGTTTCAGTTTTCAAACGCCGTCACAATCATATATTATGTATTACTTAATTAAAGACAAATTCGCAGACATACAAACAAATTATATAAATACAATACCTACTTTTATCAAATTCGGTTAAATACTAGCTAAACACAAAATTCCACTATTAAAACATACGTACCCTTATAACATTTCATATTTAACATACACTGCCTGTAGTATCTATCACCGGCCTCAATCAATTCGTCTACGTCGCGCTTAATCAAATCCGCTGGAGTCTTCTCTTCTAGCAGAGCCCTGCACATAACTGCTATGCAGGCGGTTTGAGAACCTAAAACAATTATATTTTATAAAAAACCCATCACTTCATATTTCAAAAGCATTCTTTGGGGGAAGACATTTTAGAAGCCTCTTCAAATTCTACAATTAACATATTCATTAAATAATCATTAAAATCACTTAAAGACCAACATACTCGTATATATGGCATTATGGTGCTGTCTTTTGTTGTAGGTCCAAGGTTTTTAAGGAATTTACTTGTTATAATTGAGTATAGATATGATCTTATTCTACCGACCAATCTCTCGTGTCTTCTTCATTCTATGTGACATTGGCAAAGTAATGTGTGAATGAATATCATTATACAAACAAAAATATATAAAGCCGGAATTAATTTTACTCCTATTTTGAAATTTCTACATCGCATCATCTATAACTGATCGCTGTCTGTACGTGGAAGATATTTGAGAAAAACTAGTATTGGGGGTCTTTATTAACGCAATATAACCCAAAACTGTGCGTTTGCTGTGCGCGCTAATCTCGGAAATGGCTTAACCGATTTGGGTGTGGTTTTTACTAATGTATTGTGGTAAGCTTGTCTTAAAATTAGTATTTATTTTATTTCAATTGATTCATAAATTAAAAACTTATATATGCACGTAAGAAGTTATACTTTTTTGGCGTAACAGAACAAAAATAGCTAAAGATTTCATCCCGTATGTCACAACTCTCTGTAAAAGGAATGCAGCTAACTTCATCATGTTGCTTTTTGGCTGTCGGTGTGCGCGCGCATCGTTAAAATTCTACTCTCATATTTTTTTTCCACATGTGCCAAAAGCAGTAGGTATAACTACAAAAGTATGTTAAGTTAAAGAATCACAATAATAAATTTCAAACTGGCAAGGATGTGAACGTTAGTTATTCAGGCCATCTTAGCTTTCAGCCACAAATAAAAGGGCAATAAAAATCAAATGATATTACTAAAAAAAATACATTTAGAAGAATCTTTACTAAATTCTTTATACTAAAAAAAAGTATCCATATATAGATAATCGATATTCGTATAAATCGCTGGCAGGGTTAATATATCGCTGACAAACATTCATCTTTTATGTATCGAAAACTGGGACTAAGAGCCACAAAAATTAGAAAATTGGATAACACTTAACTCCCAGCAAACATCCAAATGACCGTTTCGGCCTTTCAGGAGGAGTAAAAAACATACGGACAAACTTTCGCAATTATAATAATAGTCCCATATATATTATACTTACCACACGCAGTAGAAGAATATTTCTTCGAATTACAACCGATACTGCCTTGTAAAATCATCTTGTTCTTTTCCACTTGACTGAAGTTATGCCATATCTAAATAAACAAAGATGGCATTAATTTGTGACCCTCATTCTTCGTGACATTGGCGAAGTTATCTGTGCTCATTTGGCACGCTTTGAAGCCATCAAGAGAATTGAATTGAATTTATGACATTTAGACAATCATAACTATACAACGTGGGGTAGATGGCTTAATCCTAAATTATCTAATACTAGCAAAACCCGCGGCTTCGCTCGCGCTAAAACTACAAATAAAATCTCTAAAAAAGTAGGTTTCATACAAATTTTCATCCCCTATTTTACTCTCTTAGGGGTTGAATTTTGGAAAACGCTGAAATACGTAGCTCATTATTTTTGCCGTACTCAATTCGTACGAAATTTCATGCAAATATGTCCAAGGAATAAAAAGTTTCTTACAAACTTTCAGCCCCTATTTCTCCCCTAGGGGGTTGAATTTTAAAAAATCCTTTTATAATGGATGACCTCGTCATATGAAAGATACGTGTGCGAAATTTCAATTTACTAGCCTTAATGGTTTGGCCTGTGCGTTGATACATCAGTCAATCCTTTTGCCTTTTATATATACAGATATCGACATATTATGTAGATAAAAATTCCACACTTTCAACTAAGTATCTAATGACATAAAATTTAACTTTATCTAAACTATTTTCTCGAAATCGGTAAAAATAGTTTTATTTATAATGTCAAATATTCGCGTAAACCTAAGAAACTATTATCTATATGGACACTTTCAACTTGGTCATTTTTTATCAATCAACATAACTAATTAATAAATCACACTCAAAACAATTGCATCACAACCAAAAAATAAAGTCTCACCTTTTTCAGCTTAGTACATTCGTATAAGGGTTGCGTCATCTCCTCTGGTGGTATTCTCGGCAGCTTCCCACGACGTCGTCTTCTTCTCATATATGGCGGTACCCATTTGCGCGTTATCAGTTTTGGTAAATCTATCATCTAATGGAAATATAATATTCTTTACTGCACCCAAAAATTCTCAGGTTTCTTGGGTATCTTTTTGGTTATTCTGGTTATGTCGAGTTGGGTTAGGTACACCGTTCCCCCCCAACGTGCGTTCACCTTGTCGTGGTGGCTCAGTAGTGCCCGGCAATCCACCGGACGCGAAGCCAAGAAACGCACAGGGAGGTGGCCCACTTCGGTGGGCGGTGGGAGGTGGCCCTCTTCGGAGGGCGGTGTACCATGCGGGTTGCTCCTGGTACTTCTCTGATAGCAGAGTGGACTTTGGAGCAACCCCATGGTCGTTGTGGTCTGCCTCGGCAGACCTGCCGTCGGGGCGTCGTAGTTGAATGCGTAAGCGATCCTGCAACGCCCCATTAAGACGGAGGAAGGTTTTGTTGGGTTTTAGTGGGTAGTACTGGCTTTATTACGCCGGTGAGTCCCACACCTCGTGTGTAAATGCATTTTCCAACGTAAAAAAAAAAGGTAAGCCGTTAGGTTTTAAACCAAGCGTTAGCGGGTAGTTTCTAATCCATACAAATTATTGTCGTTACGTCATAGTATACATCACAACCTATATAGTATGTTAATACAAATAACGTAAAATTTGTCTTTTGTTTGTCTGTCATGTCTGTTTAAATCATTCGTTCGATTCCGATAAAACTTTGATCAATTGTCCTGGCGACGAAGGCTATATCTGACATAGTTGTATAGGTACACGTCTGACAGATGGCAGATGAGAGATGATGTATAGGATTACTGAAGACCCAAAATACAACTAGTAATTTAAATGCATATACGTATGTATCTGTACATATCTCACATTGTATGGAATATGGTGGCATCGTAGTCAAATTTACAGATAATTCTACATTTTATTGACTAAAATAACTAAGAATTATAATAACAATATTTGTCAAGTACGAGAAAAATGACGGAGTCTCATAATATACTAGATATAATATCAAGTACTGGAAAAGAAAATCAAAAATTGTACATTGTAGGTGGCGCTTTGGTCAAAAGCAGGATAATTATTTTATACTGCTTTGGACTCTTTCTCGCAGTTTTTTTTTCGCTGTTTCTTAGGTAGTAGATATATTTACGTATACAATATACATATATAACAAGTAATTCGAACTTACTATTCTTGGCATCTTTTGGGGTGGGGGGGGGGGATGCCATGGTTTGGTCACTATTCGGACTTTCGATATCTCTGGCCATCGCCGCTTAAAACGTTGTTTACGGAGATTTGCTCGAGACTCAGCTTCCCTATATAAAAGCAGCACATAATAACAAAATCATAAATGTCAAATTTATATTAATCCAATGAATCAACGAATGATTCTGAATATTCTCTAAGCCTAATTATGCCTTAAAATACAGGCTATTATAAGTACTCTATTTATTTATTTCTAGCAGGTATTCAATTAAAACTTACTCTCGCGCAATTTGCGATGGAGTCTTCGGTATTTCTTCTTCTGGTTCTGGTGGAAGTTCTTCTTTGATTCTAACTTTTGATTTGTCATCTTTCTTCTTCTCTGGCGCATCTCCGGCAGCCTGGGACCTGTTAGATTTTTAATTGGTATAAGTGTCAAAACATTTCTTTTAAAAAATATACATACAATGATTGGATAAACTTGCTAGTTTTGTTCACCGTTTATGTACAATAATAGGAGATTTTTGTATGGTAATATATAAATAAACCTACCAATTTCTCTCTCATCTCTCATCTGCGTAAGAGAAATTTTATTATACAAGTGAGCAAAAACAAGGTGAACTCTCTATTGCGTTCACTCTCACAAACCATAGGGCCCATAATTGGTCACGAGAGGAGATACTGGACGTAGGCAGACATGATGCTTTAACATGCTCTGATCTACACGATATTATATTATACCTATGTATTTATTTTGAAAGTCTTACTAAGTAAATTAAAATAGCGACATGAGTTTAACAAAACAATACTTACCTATTTGCTATAATATTTTAACTTTAATTATGCGTAGTTTTTCATGATATACATAACGTGCATTATTTAAATTTTATGTAGTTATAAAAGAAGCCATTTAGATTTTACAACAAACTAAAATAATCTAAATAAGTACATATACAATATTTTCTCTGAAAGCCTAAAAAGGAATTGTCCTTTTTAAATAAACTTAGGCTGTCAGAGAAAATATCTATATTAAATTCTTGTAATTAACATATATTACATTAAGGGATGATTTCCGGGATAAAAAGTATCCTATGTCCTTCTCAGGGTCTCAAACTATCTTCTTACCAAATTTCATCTAAATCGGTTCAGTAGATCTAGAGATAACACCATATAACGTTACAAACTCACAATCTTACAAACTCACAAACTTTACCTCTTTATAATATTAGTATAGATTTAGGCCTCGTAAGAGTATCTTAATACAATATTACAACTCCGAGCCGCGACTGAGGATTTCTTGATTAGAAACCGTAATACCTAACTATAATTGGTATAAACGGGGACTAGAACCCAGGAGTCAGGACCTCAGACTTTCCAGCCAAACCACTTGACCAATGCGATAGATAAGATGATTTAACA
Organism: Brenthis hecate; assembly: GCA_951806755.1. Lineage (NCBI taxonomy): Eukaryota > Metazoa > Arthropoda > Insecta > Lepidoptera > Nymphalidae > Brenthis > Brenthis hecate. Next base: position 6,477,184 of record OX638282.1, on the reverse strand, counting down.
CACAATAGCTATGAATACTGAATAGTAAGGCGATGGTGCGGAAGAGTTCGCAAGAGTACTGCTGCGCTTCTCGCGACAAGAACCCCACATAACCCGTCCGCTTCCCCAAAGCGGCGGGTATCCGGGAACAGGGGTTTCCACACGTTAAAAAAAAGGGGGATCGAACTCATAACTATTCCCGTAATAGGCATAAGATTGAGAAATACTGCTTTTACGCCATGTTGTTAGGATACAAATGTGTAAACATACATACCGCTTGCTTAGTAATTATTCTTCAGCATATTAATGCCTGTATCCGTTTGTAATGTTGAAATAACAGCTTTTTACTAAATCGGCTAATCTCCGAAATGGCTGGACCGATTTTGATAGGAATTTCACTAGCAGATAGCTGATGTTATAAGGAGTAACTTAGGCTACTTTTATTTTAGAAAAAGAATAAGGATTCCGCGCAAAACATATTAAACCTATGAAATTGTGGACAGAAACTGCGTACCTAGGGATAAGGGACGCACTTGAGCGAAGCGAGGGTAAGCCGCAAGTCGCTAGTTACAAAGTATAAACCCAGTATAAGAAGTGGTTTTCACTTTAATATTACATATTATTAATTATACTTCTGCTAGTGTTGCTTTTAAGTGGTTTTATTTCAGTAGGTCGAGTAGATCCAAAGATGTACTGAGCTTAAATTTTTCGCGCTCATAAGGAAATATCAATAAAATAAAAATCTTACTTTTTTCTTTCTGCCATAATAAGTTGATAAATGAAGGATTATTATAGTAGCCAAATTAATTTTCAAAACTATACAAAAAATAGTCACGTTGTTTTTTACACTAAAAATTCTTATTTTTCAATTTTTTATGTATTTTTTATTTAAATTTTACACTATCAAATTTTTTGCCACATTTCGACAGTCATGTCCATGGATTTTTGATTTTTATAATTGTCAAATAGAATGTGTTTAAAAACATATAATTTTTATATCTACACTCTATATAAGTACCAGTAATTTTAATTTTTGCACAAAAAAAATATTAAATACTAGCAGAACTCGCGACTTCGCTCGCGCTTAAACTACAAAAAAACTCTGAAAAAAGTAGGTTTCATACAACCTTTTTTGCCTTATTCTACCTCCTTATGAGTTGAATTTCGAAAATTGCTAAAACACGTATTTATTGAGATAATCTCTCATTGTCAAAAGTAGCCTATATCACCTCAGACCAATAAAAAAGTATAAACAGAGCATTGCGCACAAAAAGTGAGGCAAGTAATATGAAGACGATTCAGCCATATGAAGGCGGCCGCTCGGTAGTCGGCCGCGAGTGAGTGAGAGTGCGTGACGTGCTTTTGGTAAAATAATAATTGCGAAATTAAGCCGTCCTGTGTCATAAACTGCTGCAAAAACAATTCATGTTTTCAAAAAAAGTCTTCTAGGTTAACTTTTCACAAGTAACTGGGTTTCTGTATAATTTAAGCAAAATCGCAAAAATATTTAACATAATTCTCCGAACACGAATTCTAGACGCCATTGTGTCAATGTTGCTAGTTAAGAACATTATGTTTTCCCAAAAGTAAGGGCAGTTGTGATTTTTTACAGTTACATATAATTTTGTTACAACTTATTTTTTTTAAATCTTATTATTGTATTTTAGTTTTCGAGTATATTAGGTATATTATTAAACGTAAGTATTTATAAAAAACGTGATTCCGAACTAGAATCAATATTTGACACTCCCAAAAGAAATAAACTCTGACAACAAGCTAGAAAGTATAAATTGCGTTATCAAATTCATGCACGCAAATTCAAAACACTTAATCAGAAGGTTAAAGGCCTTAAAAAGAAAAACGCGTCAAATTAGTTATAATTATTCTAATATACGTAAGTTTTGTGTGGTCTTATTGTTAAATTACTAATTATTTTTATGTAAGAATAAATGACTCATCAAACTAATTTACCTTTCATTTCATGTAATCAAGGCAAATAAAAAACAATACTACCTATAATAAAACTTTTCACCAAAGTATATCTCTCGCACTTGGGAGTGTAAGCACAACGCTTGCAACATTTTTCTCTAGCACACATGCGCAAATCTACGCTATCTTACACCGAGCTACGCACACAAAGCCAAAACTTTGCCTAACTTATTTCGTCTCCTCGGCTCCGTCTATACTTTTTAATTGGTCTGAGTATATCACTCTCCAGCCTTCCATTTATCTATCTCCACACAAAAAATCACACCAATACGTTATTCCGTTTCGACGTGAAAAAAGGACAAACAAACAAACATACTTTCACATTTATAATATTAGTATGGATGAAATTAATCAATCACTAATGTAAAATACATAGATTTTAAAACTTAGTAAGACATTATTAATATTATTATACAATATCTTATAAATAATAAGTTTAAAATAATTAAAACTTAGCAATAATATAGTGTAAATTATTACTGTGCTATTTATAATATTCGTTTGATCATTTTGCATGATGTATTGTCATGCAATACAATATTCAATTCATCTACGGTAGTTAAAAAATAATTGCTTTCCCTTTTGTGGACTCATCAAGCTTTTCTGGCTTTTCAATATAAAAAATAAATTGAGGGTAAAGGTAAGGAGAACTATCTCTGGGATGAAAAAGTGTCCATCGAAAAGCAATAAATTAGGGTGGCGCTACTATATCAAGATGGTAAGCTTAAAAAAAGCGCCAAAGTTATTAAAGTAGGATTACATTATCTCATAGCAGCTTATTAGGTTATATTTAGTAATTTATTTTAGTCACCTAAAAATATTACATTAATTTTCAACTCAGCACACTTCACCCGGTCTACAATTGCTTTATTCATACCATACCCTGCATCTACGCTAGCGCCATTCTGGAAGGTTTTTGAACTGTTATTATAGGTGGACACTAATATCTTGTCTCCCATATATGATGATTCTCCTTATCCTACCCTCCATATTAATAGATAATCGTGGATGACTAATAAAAATAATAATGCATTTCCAGCCATAAAGTTTGCAAGTTATTGCATCAGAAAGAATGACTTGTCTATGAAATGAATACCCGGAAATTGTCGAGGTATCGATTGAAATGTTGATACTTATGGCGGGATTGAAAAAAATCGATATTGACTTGTTGGACGAATGCCTCAAAACAAAACGGCGTGCTTTTGAAGATATAAATGCTGGAGGTTTCACCCACTAGAAATTTCTAGAACAGTCCAGAACATTCAAGAGCGTTTGAAAGCATTCCAGAAAATCCCGGAACATTCAGGAATGTTGTGGAATGTTTGGGAATATCCCGAAGCATCCCATATATTCTTTGATCTCACAAAGACCTGCTTTTCTCACGGTCAACTATATGTATGTAGTTTGCTCTGGAATAGGTATTTCGAAAAAATTGTATGTATATACCCCGGATAAAAAATGAAAAATGTTGTTTATAAACAAGTGTTGTAAATAGTTAGAATAGTGTTCAATAAAAAAATATATTTAAACTACGACACAATCTCATATCTAATCTCTGAACGAAGCCGGGTACCCCAGCTAGTGTATAATATTTTAATACTCGAATTTTAATATAGAATGAAAACTCAGTTTTTTTACGACAAGGAAACAAATAAAATAATTTATTTACAAAATTCACGTCATTCCCACGCGCAAATGTTTTAAGGGACTTAAATATTAAATATTATTAATTAATTATTCTTTTATAATTTACATGAATAAATAATTTAAGTAGTAGTAAAAATAAACATATTTTTAATAATCATTTTATTTCGACTACATATTCTACAAACTTTAAATTGCTAAATAATTGTATTCAAGCAATAAGCATTCATCATCTTTGTTTTTTAAAACATCGACGTCCGAAAATGGAATGAAATAAAGTTTGCCGGATTTAGATTAAATTGCTTTTTGAGTGATGAAAGGGTTTGATTTTTGTTTTTAATTCAGATAATATATTTCTATCTGTTACTCAATACTCAAATAAATAAATAAATAAATAAATATGTTAGGACATTAACACACAGCACCATCTAGTTCCATGGTAAGCTACGAGGCCTGTGTTATGGATACCAGACAGTTGATACACTACATATATATAATTTTAAATACATACACATTATAAATATAAACACCCATGACTGAAGTACAAACATTCGTGCTCATCACACAAATATATGCCCCCAGCGGGACTCGAACCCGCGACCACTGGCACAACAAGCAGGGTTACTACAAACTGAGCCAAACGAGCTGTCAAATGTCATATAATTATCACATATTTTGAATAAAATTGATAATGGAATACATATTTCTTAAGAATCGATTTTAGAATCGATCGCAAATAATATTATATCGAATGTTTTATAATATATTTTTTATCTGTACTCCTGTTTATATTACACAGCGACATTAAATTTGGAACTTTTACAAAATGGCTAAACTATAACAGACGTGTATTTTAATTATCGTTACAATGGAGCACATTAACAGTTATTATTCTCAAGAAAATTTATTTGAGAGCTATTCCAACGTTACAGACATCACTTGTGGAGATACAGTGTGTAGTAAAATCGACAAAGTGATATCCTACGACTCAGGACCTCGGATGCCTCAGAGAGCTAAGGAAAATTGTATCAAGTGTTTTAGAATAATTTCCAAGCCTTTGCCTGAAAATACTTACTATAAGTGTCGAATGTATGATTTGAACATGTTCGCGTGAACAACAACGCCTTAGCATCCTCTTTAGACCTGTGTAATTAGTGTATATTTGTGAATATTGAATTTATATAATAGTGATAATGAATAATTTTAGTCATACGCGCAATACGCGCAACCTTCTAGATTCAAAAAGTTTCCCTCGGAGTCAATTTTCCGTATCTAATTATTCGACGGACGCCCACACAAAGAACGATATGAAACACATATTTGGAGACGATTTGATTATAAATAACCTACATTTAATACCAGATCCATTGAAAAAGAATCTGGCTGACTCTGTGATAACTGGTGAAGTAAAAAAAAAGACAATGTTGGAAACAAAGGATTACGTGGAGGTGAAACCTCAAGGATCGAGAAATCAAAGGTCGGATTATTATCTATCATTTGCAACTATAGCTAATTTTGTTACTGGGATGTTTAATAACATGGGCGCGTTGTTTAATAAAGGCTCAGATTCTTCTTCTCAATACGACGACTGTTTTGAGGAGTATGATGACCAGCAGATGGCGCCACCAATCTGGCAGTCTTCCAAACTTGAGGTTCAAAATAAAAATGAACAGACTGATTCAATATTTAGTAGTGATTCTTATACAAATTTGGATGTAACAATGAATGTTGACTGTAAAATAGCTGCTAGCAATTGTCAAGAGAAATTAAACCAGGTACGTTTGTTGCTGAGTAATAGTAAACAAAACAATTGTCAAAATACAAAATATCAATCAAGAAGACCGAAAAAGATTTTTGTTGAGCCTGGATCAGTAGAAGATAGCTTTGAAGATGCTTTCTGCACAGAAAACTGTACTAATCTGCCTAGTAATGCAAATATTGAATGCTATTGCCCATATAGCTATCATGATGAGCATTTTATGGAGGCAGAAGGTTGTAAAATTAAAACTGAAGATATAAAAGAATCCATGGATATTATTACAGACTTAGATGTAAACAAATGTAATGATGTGAATGATAATGTAAAAAGTATAGAGAGAACCATAACGAACGATATTGTGTCAGTTTGTGATGACAAGATAAATAAAATAAAGGCTTTATTACAATCAAAAAAGAACAAGGCTGAAAAAAACCAAATGATAGAAACACAACCCATACCAATACGAGAAGTCATTGCTGAAACTACAGAACTTCAAATGTCTAATGATTCCCAAGACAGTGATTATTTTAATGAAGTCGCTGGGAAATTCGTGTCTTCGTCAGTAGACAGTGATGATTCTTTCCAAATTGTATTTGCCGATGAACCTTCAAATATTAGACATAGACTATCATCGGACTGTGAGTCGGAAGATTCCATAGTGTTTGCTGACACACCGGATAATTGCTACCTATCAAATGATGTTTTTGGGAGTGATGAAAGCGATGAATCTGATTCTGAAAATGGAGAATGTGGTTCCACTTGTAAATTGTCCCCTAGTTTATCGAGGACTTTTGGTGATTTAACAGACAATAGCTTGTACAGTGTAGATGAAGTTGACAGTGCTAATGTGTGTGATACCATAGACAATATACAGGAGTGTGACATAGGAGAAGAATATACAGGACTGCTGTTAAATGAAAAGAGAAAATTGCAAAAGAAGAAGTTGCCAGCTAAGAAGGTGAGTTAACTTTTTTTAAGTCTACTTATTTTTTTAATTAAGTCTTAATTAGGTATTATTTGTTACTTATATTCTTTTGATGTTTATTTGCTTTGTGGTTTTATAAATGCCTAATAGTTAGGAATGTTATAAATTATCATAAATTTATAAAATAAAACGAAGGTAACTGTATGATGAAAACAAGAAAAAAAGATATTGCTTCGAAATTATTTATTTTAATTTAAAAGTATGAATATAAAAATGATGCTATGAATGATATTTAGCTCATTCATCATTTCACTGCCTTGCATCAATTCATACTTCAACACTACTATTAATATTATAAACGTGAAAGTGTGTTTGTCTGTCCTTCTTTCATATCCGTTTTTGTGTGAAGATAGCTGGAGGACATAGGCGACTTCTTACCATATAAGATAATCATTCCTATGGAAAAACTGGTTATAAATTATAATATTACAAAAACCCATAACAACTCATCATATATAAATATAATGTATAGTCTATCTATACCATACTAACCGTTAAAACAACCTAGGGACGATCCCGAGAGAAGCGAGGGTGAGCCGCTTGTGATATTATAAATGTAAAAATAAGTGCCTTTTATTTTATGCAAATGGCTATATTAAGTAAACCTAAGCCAATTTTAATAATTAACATATATTCTGTGTATCCCCTATTATATTTCAACATATATTTGTAAAAATATAAGGGATTAGTGACTCACCCTTGCTTCGCTCGGGTTCGTCCCTAGCTTGATTCCCCATACAAACTTTGATCCCCATTTTCACTCCCTTAAGGGATGATTTCCGGATAAAAAGTATCCTATGTCATACCCAGGGTCTCAAACTATCTTCTTACCAAATTTCATCTAAATAGGTTCAGTAGATCCAGAGATTACTCCCTACAACGTCACAATCTCACAAACTTTACCTCTTTATAATATTAGATATATTGAACAACTAAAGCGAACAGTGGCTGGCAAGTTCATTGAATTGTATGGACTTGTATATGACTCATAAAAATGTTTATTATATGTTGTTTTATAAAGTAAGCAATAATTAAACGAGATATAGAATAAGGCCATGACCTGTTAATAAATTCAGGAATCCATTGTTTTTAAAAGGAAACAGTATAACAATAATAGCATTTTAATTAGCAAACATACTTTTGTTATTTATGAAATTCTAAAGAAGATTTACATATTATTTCTTATCTCTTGATAAATAAAATCGAAGTGTCTGTTGGTAATGTCGAAATAAAAGTGTTTTACTAAATGCATATATTATTAATTATATAAAATAAAATAGCCTTTTTTTTACAGGAGTCAGAGTTACAGAGTTATTCAGATAAAGTTGTTTTAGGGTTTACAAAATATCTCTGATTTCTGTGTGCCTTTTGGCAAAGGCCTCCTCCATCTGTCTCCATTGGGCTCTATCTAGCGCCACTCGTGTCCACAGTGGCCCTAGAGTTTGGCAGATTTCATCCTCCCATCTCCTTATCTGGCGCCCTCTTTTGCGTTTACCGTCTCTGGGGTACCAGACCGTTACACGTTTGCTCCACTTCTCCAGGCTACTTCTTAGTAGGTGCCCAGTCCACCTCCATTTTAATTGGTCAACTCGCGTGAGTATGTTGGTAACTTTTGTTTTGGATCTCATATCATCGTTGCGGATCTTGTCTTTTAATTTCACTCCCAACATACTCCGCTCCATTGCACGCTGACACTTTGAAAGCTTTTCCCTATGGGACTTTGTTAGCGACCAGGTCTCGCATCCGTAGGTCAAGCATGGTAAGATACACATGTCAAAGGTCTTCCTTTTAAGATGGATTCCCAGCACTTTGCTCTTCATTACTTCCTTCAAAGACCAATATTTCTTCCAACCATATGCTATCCTCTTGTTGATCTCCTTAGTCATTTGGTCGCTTGGAGAAATTATTTGTCCTAAATAAACATATTCGGTAACATAATCGAAAAGATCACCATTGATTGTTATGTCTACATGTTTGGAGTTGGTCATTATTTTAGTTTTGTTCTTGTTCATTTCTAGCCCTACTTCCTTGCTTTTCGCAGCCAGATCTTTGATCATAAGTTCTAGTTTCTTGGGATTCTCTTCGAACAGAACAATATCATCAGCGAATCGCAGGTGGTTAAGACGACAGCCGTTAATGTTTAGACCTAAGCCAGCCCAGTCTATACTCCTAAATATACTTTCTAAAACAGCTGAGAAGAGCTTTGGGGATAGTGGGTCCCCTTGTCTAACTCCTCTGTTAATAGGGAATGGGTGACCAGTTTCTTCTAGTTTTATGCTACTTTTACTTATAGTATAGATGTTTTTAATTATATTTTTTTTAGTATTATTAGTATAGATGTTTTTAATTATAATTATATTGATATAGACTTCGTTAACACCCTGCTGTCTTAAGCTTGACCATATGTGGTTGTGGTTGAGCGTATCAAATGCCTTAGAGTAATCAATGAAAGCCACGTATAGGGGTTTCTGGTATTCGTTGTATTTCTGGATGATCTGTTTCACAGTATAGATATGGTCAATAGTGCTGAAATTCTTTCTAAACCCTGCTTGCTCCACCGGTTGATTCTCGTCCAGCGTTTTTGATATTCTCTCCTGTAAGACTTTGGCAAACACCTTATATATATTAGACATTAGGCTTATAGGCCGGTAGTTACCCATCTCATCTTTAGCGCCTTTCTTGTGTATAAGGATTATGTGGGATTCATCCCATTGATTTGGAATGAGCTTTGTGCGCAGGATGTCGTTGAATACCACTGCTAGTATTGGGCTTAATTCCTCAATTGATCCTCTCATTAGCTCATTCGGGATTTTATCAGGTCCCGGTGCTTTTTCTAGTTTTTGGGAATTTATGGCCTTCTCGACCTCTCTTGCGAGTATAGATGGTATTGGGTCTTCTTTGAGTTGAGGATCAGATTTGTCTTGCTGATTTACGTCGTTAGCATGGTCTTTGGAGTACAATGTGCGGAAATAGTCTGTCGCTAATCTCTGTATATCTTTTCGTTTAGTAATGCTAGTTTGATTCTTTTTCATTTTGGGTATCCATTCTTTCCCTTTCTCTCTTAACTCTTTTAGTGCTTTCTTTATGCCTCCTGTTTTAACTATGTGTTTTTCTAAAGTTTGAATTCTTGTGTTTCTATCGTTTTTCATACTTTCCCTAATTATTTTGCTAAGCGCAGAGATTTTGTTTACGTTGTCTTTTTCCGAAAACAACTTTTTTCTTTCTTCTAGGAGATTTAAGGTTTTTTCGCTGTGTTTTGGTTTAATTTAATGAGTTCTTGTTCTGAAGGTAGGAGGTTTCGATTGATTATGAATTTTCTAGATATTTTAGGTGGTGCAGAGTTTAGACAACTTCGTATCATGCGGTGGTTTGTGTTGAAGTTTAGGTTCTGAATTATGTGTGTGTCCTTAAATAGTTTGGGTTTGTTCATTAATATAAAATCAATTTCGTTTTTGGTCCGCCCATCCGGGGAGATCCATGTCCATTTGTTCTTAATTTTTTTCTTGAAAATCGAGTTTAATAGTGTCAAATTGTTTTCGAGCAAGAATTCGGCCAGCTTGTGACCATTGGTGCTTCTCTTTCCGTGACCAAATTTTCCCATGATTAAATCCTCTCCCGCTTGTCTCGTGCCTACTTGAGCATTAAAATCTCCCATCACTATAAGGTGATTGTTGGAGTATTTTTCCACGATTTCTGATAGACACTCATAAAAGTGGACCGTGTCGTTCTCATTAGCTTGCTCTGTAGGCGCATATACCTGGATAATAGACCAGTCTTTTTTGTGGGTGGAGATATTGATGTGGAGAATTGCTATTTGGTCCGATATCCCTTCGAATTCTTTTATCTTGTTTTTGTGATTAGACTTAACTAAGAAGCCTACTCCACGGTGACCAGCAGTACCGCCTTTATTGTACATGATGTATTCCTTTCTTTCTACTATTCCCTCATCTTCTCTTCTCATTTCGCTGATACCTAGTATGTCCCAGTGTAGGTCTCGTAGGGCAAGTTCTAGTTCCTCAAGGCTTTCTTCTGTTCTCAGTGTTCGAGTATTCAGTGTACTGATATACATGAGGTCCTTTTTGTGAATTTGTTTTCCTGTATAGTTTATTTCAGTTGGAGGGTATTGGTCGTACTTTCCCACGGTGACCAGCCGGCTTGGGAAAGGATTTTTTTCAGTTGTGGTTGTGTGCGTTTGGTTGTTTAGAGTGTTTGTCTCCCGGTCCTGTCGTTTCAGTTGTTGCTATTTCTTGCTTGCTGTGGCTAGTGAAAGTGAGCTCGATCTAACTCGGTGCACTTGTTCTAACTTATTTGTTTTATTTTAGTTGGGGCAGTAGTTGGTTGTTCTTCAGCAGCTGCTGCAATTTTAGGTGACTTTGACGGCGATCGTTTCCGCTTTTCTGTTGATTTCTCATTTATGATCAGTTTATCATAGCGGATATAAGCTCGTTTTCCTTTCTTGATTTCTTCTTGTTGCGGTATCTTCAACTCTTTCCTTTTGTTTAGGATGTCTTTTGAGAAATCTTCACTAATGTAGACCTTTTGTGGGAAGAATCTTTTATTCTTTAACATTTCCATTTTACGCCATTCGAGGGTAACAGAAACAAGGATGGGTCTTGTTTTGTTTTGCATTGGCATCCCAAGTCTACGAACGTTGCTGATCTCCCATTTGTCCCAATTGTCCAATCCAGCTTTTTCGCCAGCCGTGTTGAAGATTTCTAATACCAGATTTAGAAGGTCCACGTGATTTTTCTCAGTTTCCTGAACTCCATGTATTTAGATACATTTTTTAGACTCTTAGTAACTTTGGTATTCTATGTTTATGGTCGGAACTGAAGTTGTCAATGTCAAACTCCACTGAGTGATTACGCTGTTATTTATAAATTTTGAATTTAGTATAGCATTTATAGTTATGTTTATTTTCAAAAACGATATTGTGTTTCACTGTTTCTCGCGATAATCACTGTTGTTTTTCATCTAATTGTATTGTTCACACTACTGGAATATACGTCCTTGTTTTTATGCACTATTTGCGTCGGAGCTTTTGGGTTTTACAACACTTTTTCGAAATTATTTTGGAGACACGAAAATTCACGTAGTTTACTTGACAGGTCGAAACCGGAAGCATAATTAATTATATACTGTAGTTATAATAATAAATACAATTTTAACATTTTTGTCTGTTTGTTCCCTCCAATCTCCGAAACGGCTGGACTGATTTTGACGGGACTTTTACTGGCAGTTACCTGATGTTGTTATAATGGGTAACTTATGCTACTTTTATTTTAGAAAGAAACTTAGGTACGCAACCGAGCGAAGCGAAGCCAGGGTAAGTCGCTAGTATATATAATATTTTTACAATCCCATTGCTGGGCACGAGGTTTCATAAGTCTTTAAAAAACTTGCTATGTTCTCTCGGACTTGTAGGTTTTCTTATGATGTTTTCCTTCACTATTAAGTAGTTTATCATAAAAAATACCTTTTTTTCTGATAATTGTTGAATTTCAAAAAAAATTTTTTATATGTATGTTTTTTCTTATTAGTACCATTGTATGTTTTTTCTTATTAGTACCACTTTCATATGCATTTAGTTTTGCCATTACAAACAGACACGTCAATTTTCTTGTCATATATGTAGTAGCTTATGTGTTAGGTACTCCAGGTCAGTCTATTTGCATACTAAATTCCATCAAAATCCGTCCAGCTGCTGCACTATTATGGAGTACAAACTTAAACAAAGATAAAAATTTCGGCATCTACTATTATGGTAGTGTATTACTGTCATGTTCTATGCAAAATACTTTTCCTTATCCAATAAGCAATAAGTACTAGTTTGCATTAAAAAATATATTATAATACATTCGACTTAAAATGTTTCGAAACAGTTTGTATGAAATTTATCTCTTGACACGTTTTGTTGCTAATAGCACTGCCGACGATAATGACAACGTTTTTGGATGAACCTCAAAATCTGTTGTTAAATGTGTTTGCATTTATTACGGTTAGTGTAGAATAGATAGACTATCTAATATAGTAGTGACTCGCCCTCGCATCGCTCGGGTTCGTCCCTGGGTTGCTTCCCCATACAAACAAACTTCCTCCCCCTTTTTACCCCCTTAAGGGATAATTTCCACTATAAAAACACCTCCATACCAAAATTCATCTAAATCGGTTCAGCGGATTAAGCGTGAAAAAGTAACAGACATACAGACTCACTTTATCATTTATAATATTAGTATGGATTCGTTAAAAATGTCTATTAATAGAGTTCTAATTATTGTCAATGAAATATATATTGCATGACATGTGTTGTCTTGCGCTACCTGCTGGGATGTGGCAAACACGTTTTGCTTTATGATATTGCTTCACGATACAAGCGTAGTTTGATATTAAAAGTTTTTTAGTTAGTTTTTACTGAGGGTAAAATATCTCATTTCTGAGGAATCTATATTAAATGCTAAAATGTAAAGTTATAGTCTATAAAGTTTTACGATAACAAGTAGGTATATTTCAGAGATTACAGCAACACCTATATTATAATCTAAATTGTAATTAAAAATATCAGTAACACGCGATATGGCATGATTGAGAAAGTGTTTTTTTAACGCTTTCGAATTTATGATATATTTTTTTCGATTTCTTATACCATTAACATTTAAATTTAGTTTTCAGCGTGACGGGAGTATAATTAATTGGTCATAGTTGTAATGTGGTTTATATTTCTAGATTTCGCTGCCATAAGTAAATTTACCATGAAAATGCCGAATAAGTCCATGGTTTTAAAAAGTTCGTGACACAAAAAGGCAGCAGACCACCTCTTTCTTAGGAAATTGCGACAGAATGACATATTATTCATTGTATTTATATTTAATGCATATACGTATAGTCAAAACGAAGATTCTCACGAGAATATACAATAGGAATCACTTTTAAAAGTGGCTTAGGGATTTCTTACTTGTTCCCCAAATCCTTATACCAAGCTACGTGGGATCATTACAACGTGTATCCTTCTTCCATTTCCCTCTATAAGCCGTTATCTCAGCACACACGCAGTACGCAACTTTCACACAATCTCCTTCAACCTATACTTCTATATCCATCCACATTGATAAATAGCATCCTCTGGCTCTAATGGCTTAGGCATCTTGTGCGGTACTTACGCATTAACGCCACCGCTGTAGATTGGCGATATTTAAAACCCGCCAAATCTGTAGCTGCAGTGGCGTATTATTTTAAGGATATTATTCCCTCCACGACTACGGACACGCCGGCCTGTCAGTTAACAATAGATTTCTTAGAAATTTAATTAATTTCTTAGACATTTACCTGGAAGTGCAGCCTTTATTGGAATATTCCCTCAAGGACCGCGGACACGCCGGCGTTACAGTTATCAATAGATTTCTTAGAAAATTAATTAATTCCTTAGAAATTTACCTGAAGGTGATACAAAAAATATATTTTATGCCATCGCAGCTCTCGCACCTCTCGTGCCATCAAACAATGTTTATTATAGTTGATACAACCTTGTCCAGAGTAATTATAAGTGAAGTAAAACAGCTAATAATGAACTCCGGCAAAGTGTAAGAACTAAGAGTCGGTGGCAAATGTCACGTAGGTCGTAGAGAGTGTAACAGTCAGACGCGCCATAGGAAAACCTATAAATATTATGCATGGCTTTTATATTCATGTAATTGGAAAATAATCAATGATGATATGAATTGTTTTTTGTAAGCATTTTGTATTTTTATTATATTATTATTTATGATTAGCGATGCACTCCTCTCGCTCCCCTCGGGTTCGGCCTTAGATACGTTTTAACGTTTAGTATAGATTTCTCAGAGATGACATATTTTCTCGCAGTAAAAAGTATCCTATATGTTGACCCGGATAATCAGCTATCATTATACCAAATTTCATAATAATCTGTCCAGTGGTTTTCTCGTGATGCGTTCCCAGACACGTAAAAAATGCAAAAAAAAAGTATAGATTCGGCATCTGTATTGATAATAATGTCTATTTCAATAAGAATTTCCAAAAAAATATTTAATGTACAGATTCGGCTCATTTAGATTTTTATTATATGTATAACCTGAGTTTGTTTGTTATACTGTGATAAGCTTTGGCATCTGCCAGTTTGATTTAGAAAAAATCTTCAATTTTTAGTATTTACTACTACTCGGTACTACAAGGCGTTATTCTACCTACCCTCAATTTACTCGGGTGTGTACCTAACAGTAGCCTAGACTGGTGTCTAACAGTAGTCTTTGTGTTATACATACATACGAGTACATAAGTCCAACCGCTACAGCGGGAAAAAGTATCAAACATACACACGTACAAACTTTCGCATTTTTTAAATATAATAGTCCAATTGAGAAGGCTTGTTCTTATGTAACGTCACGATGCGACCCATAGGAGCGGAGAAGTTATACATAAATAAAATATGCAGGCGGCGCCGTGGGAATATGCTAGATCGCTGTCAATTCCTACCTAGTGTATGCTCTGGACGCAAAGACCACCACGAGTACTTAAATATTCATGATATTCATACTAACATTATAAATGCGAAAGTAAATCTGTCTATCTTTTACGTTTTCACATCTAATCCAATGCTGCTAAAATAAATGCTGAACCAATTTTGATGAAGTTTGGTATACAGGGATGGGACCTTGAAGAAGGATATAAGGTACTTTTTGTCGCAAAAATGAACCTTGAAAATGGTGAAATAGGGTGGAAATATAAAAAGTTATCCTAAGCGGATATTGAAGCTGTTTCTTTCGACATAATAGAGTTAGATATGCACTTATTGTTAGACCTATTTAAGAGGTATTGAGATACAAAAAACTGGACTTTAATCGAATCACACCCTCCTCTTTGAAAGTCGGCTAAAATAGAATGTAACACTGATTATTTTTGTTAATATATGTAGCAATGTTAGACAAAACAAGTTTCTACGTAATAAAGTAATTATCCTTTGCCATTAATTTCCTATCGACCGAGTGTTCGATGTTTACCTTGTCGTTTCGCAATAACAACTGTATTAGAATTATGTTTGATAGAACTTAGCCTTCACTGTATTTCGTAACCGATAAACGTCATTACATTATTATCATACTTTATAGAAATGTAAAGTATAATTTAACTTTATAAAAAAAATAACGAAATAATATTACTCCCGCTGAGTTTCTTTCGCCGGATCTTCTCAGGTCAAATCTTCTTATTTCCGAACTGGTAGTAAACTGGATGACATACAGTACAAAAATTTAATAATTTAATGCTGAATAAAATATTTTGAATTTAAATTTAGTCCGTACATGCGTACTAGGAAGGTGACAAGCTCACATTTTTTCAGCCCTTTTTAACGTCCCACTGCTGGGCACGGGCCTCCCTTCAAGGTCGGGATCAGGTCATAGTCCACCGCGCTGGACAAGTGCGGATTAATGGACTTCACATGTCTTTCGTAAACTAGTTAGGTTAGTTAGATGTTTTTCTTTACGGTAGGCGTAGGGCAAGTGATGATCATGTTGGAAATGATTGATGAGAGTTTCAGAGGTGCGAGACTCGGGATTTGAACCCAAATATAAAAAATACTTTTGAACAACTTCATAATAAAATTGTTTTTTATGGTTTTTTCGCAGTTATATTTTTTTTATTGATTACCGACGTTTCGCATGTTTAACAGCAAATATGGTCACGGGAGACACTACGGTATAACATATCACTAAACAAATCTACAAAAATAGTTTTATTGCAATGCCAAATGTTCGCTACTCGCGTAAACCCAATCTAAAGTATTAAAAGTTTTTTACAATCACTTGTGAATGTTTTCAAGTTTAACATTTCGTATAGGAAATGCCTCAGTCCTGATAAGAACTCGTAAAAAAACCTCAAGTCTTTAATTTATTTATTGAGCGATATATAAAATAGGACGTTCAATGCGAGAGGTTTCGTTTCTTTCTGCCATAGTTATTAACCGTCATTCGATTTTTTTTAATTTATTGTTTCACTTGAAGACTTCAAGGCAGTCTCGTATGAAATTCTATAAAATTATCCATCAGTAAAAGACAAAAAATAACTTTTCTGCTTCATTATTATTTCTTTTATTTATTAGTAGCTGCTTACTGTCATTTCGTCTGGATTCTTGCTTGAATGGCTTAAAATATTAACGCCCAAAGAAAATTCTCTTTTTTGGGACAGAAACCTTCGCAGGAGTATACAATAGGTATAAACCCACCAAAGTTTCATCACAATCGGATCAATAGTTTAGGAACGCAAAGAGAACAAACATACGAACATTTATTTTCATTTATATAGATAGATAACAATAAAATAACCGGGAGTAAGAGTGTAGTATCACAATATTTTTAAACTAGCGACTTGCTTCGCTCGGGTTAGGACCGATAGCGCTTGCTTCCCAATACAAACTTTTATCCCCATTTTCACCCTCTTAAGGGATAAAAAGTATCCTATGTCTTTTCCAGGCGGTCTCAAACTATCTTCTTACCAAATTTCATCTAAATCGGTTCAGTTGTCTTTTACAAACGTTGATCAAAATCGCCTCACAATTGTTGAATGTATAAAAACAAAAAAAAAACAAATTCAACGAAATATTTGTATATAAAAGTAGACCGTTTCGTCGAAGCATGAGTCTTTCGCTAAGGGGGATGACCTTCTACGTGAAATGTGTCATGGGTCGCTAGCAATGCTTATATTATGTTGTGTAAATACATAGATTGCTGTCATTGCACAGTTTACTATGCTGGTGGTCGCAGGTTCAATTTACTTTGTTTTTTTTTTCAAATTATTTATATTATAAAGTTTTGGCTGTAGAATATATTATACATATTATGTTGTAGAATTTGAGTTTTAGAGGTACTTGTAGGCATAATTTTTGCATCCACGACGATGACGACATAAAAAAGTAGATTAGATATTTTTTTGTTATAAAAGTAATATAGACTACCTATACCTAGACAAAATTTACAAAATAATTTTCTTTTAGTTTTAATACAAGTCATAATAAATAATTATATTGTGGATATAGTAAGTATTATGTAAATAATAATTACATAAGTTTTTTTTTTCTATCGAATGGATCTTCAGATTTAAAGCTCAATTCAAGATTAGATCAAATCTTGATTCGTCATTTGCAACACAAACTATCTCGTCATAACAATATTATATGACGAATACGTGACGTGGCATAATAGTGGTGGGAAACGGACACATTCATTGTTATGACGATTTTTGTAAATATATGGCGCAAAAATTGGCTCTTTAATTATGAAATTATAGACAAAACCTAGTGATGCGCCGAAAATAGTTTTAACTGAAATCGAATATTCGGTGTAAAATGTACCGAATCGAATATTCGACTGGATTATTCGATTAATTTTTACACAGAAAAAAAAATCTTAAAAGTAGAGTTGTTATTTTTTTTTATACTATTTAAATATTCGATAGGTAATTAATTATTTGGCAATCTGAATGAGTATTCACTCTAATAGAAACATAAAAAAATACACCGAATATACCGAATACGAATATTCGACCATTCGGTACATCCCTTGTGTAACTTGTTCATATGATTTTTTATGTATACATTAGGTGTACATCTATTTTTTTCATATTGTATATAGGGTAAAATGAAAAAAATCACGTATATAAATAATTTTTAAAAAGTACTTAGTTATTTTGTTTTTTTTTTTGTTATCTGAGCTCACGTTGTTCGTTTTCCTTCCTGTATACGGTCTTTAAGGAAGGCAACGGCTAAAAACTGTAACGTTAAAAATATTATGGCGGTAAAGTACCTATGCTGGTAGGTACTGCGTTTCTAGAACTAATTAACATTTTTTTATAAAGAAATTTTGTGTAAAAAATATAAGAGAAGTAAACCCAGTACGAGAACCCGACTCGCTCGTGACCTATTTTTGAGGAAAACATATGGATAGAATTTATCTATATACATATAAAAAAACGAGATGTTACACATTTTCTAATTGATAGGTAATATAATTAAAAAAAAGCAAAAAAAAAAAGAAAATCTGTTGACAAACAGGTAATAAGCTACTGAACTGTTTTGTCTGTGCCTGTTTATATATTATGTATAGATTAAATAAATTGACTCGTGATTTGGCGGAGTTATCGCGTAACATACCCCACGAAAAGACAAACGAATTGTCCTGTACCTCTTCCTTTTAAAATTCGGTCAATGAATGTATCACATGAAATTTTAACTGTTTATTTCAACAGTATGGTTTACCGCATGTTTTTCCAAGCATGAAATATGATAATATTTTATCTCAAATTATTGTAACTACCTACATATAAATTATTAGTAAATTGATAACGTTACTGACCGGCGAAGTGTAGTATTCTTTAACTTTAATATCAAATGGTTATAGAATAGGTACTTTTTATAGCAGGGAGGGGGTTTATGTGTGTCGTTAGATAATCAATCTTTCTTTCGCTAACATTTCTTCATATTATTAAGTTTCCGGGTTAAAAAAGGAGCCGGACTTCAAAATCACTCTAAAAGTAATTTCATTTAATAGAATTCGCTGTGTGGCTGGAATTTGACCATAATATAAGAAATATATTTAAGAAAAACATACGTATTATACTATTATATGAAAAAATTTACTAGTCAATATATATAAAAAAAAATCTGTTTTCAATTTTTTTTATTGCCTACATCAAGGCTCGTCAATAGCTACCTACTAAAAAAAGAAAGAAAATCGGTTGACAAACTGAGGGGTAAAAAGTAGGTACAGCTCCGCCTTTGGCTTATTTACACATGTACAAACATATATACATACCTAAACAATATTACACCCTTAAGGGTGGTGTTTTTCTTCAACATGGAACCACCATTACGATATAACTTATTGTTTTATAAGAACAAAGTACTTCTGTGATGTAATGACTAGAATTGTCGTCCCACCGGAGTATGAGAGTGACTGGAACAGAGAGTGCACGTTGTGTCTGCGCTCTCCCTCACACGCGCTGCACTATAATATCTCCTATCTCCATATTTTATAGTTTTCTATTAGCGATATCGAATAGTAGGTGTTGTAGAAAAATAATATATTGAACTTGTCTTAAAATAAAAATTAATTTGTTAAAGTGAATGAAATTATTTTCATATAGAAGCGACCTCTAGCATGTTTTGAATATACTAATAATATGGTCGGGTGTTCCCCTCTTCTTTTATCAACACTCAGCTTGAGCGTGTCTTATCAGTAGAACTCATTTTGCATATACTTCAAATATATTGTATGTATTAATAATATACAATATTACATATATACAATACTAACATTGCCCGCGGCTCCGCCCGCGTACAGATAATCAAAAACCAAATTCTTAGGTTATGCTCTTACATTGCAGTTTTTGTATTTTTTCTCAGAAATGAGACATTACCCCGCGGTAAAAAGTGTCCTATATGTTGACCCGGATAACCAGCTATCATCGTAACAAATTTCATCAAAATCCATCCAGTGGTTTTTCTGTGATGCGGTAACAGACAGACAGACAGACAGACAAAAAATCTAAAAACTATAGATTTGGCCTCTGTATCGATAATAACGACTATTTCAATAAGATTTTCCAAAAAATTTTTAATGTACACATTTGGCTTAGTTACAATTTTATTATATGTACACATATAGACTACAGTAAGGTTTGTTTGTAGAAGAGGTCTCGGGTATAAGTGAAACGTTTCTACAATTTCGTTTAAGAAAGATATCTATGTAGTTAGTTAATATTGAACTAAAATGTCACAACTAATTATTATTGCACAGTTAAAATCGAAAAAGATATGTTGGGATTCAGCCCTTTTTAATACCCACTGCTGGGCTCGGGTCTCCCTTTTATGCGAGGGGGGTATGGCCATAGTCCACCACGCTGGCCAAGGGTTGGTGGACTGATCATGTCACTCGATTTGTTATGTTCTCTCATATATGCAGGTTTCCACACGATGTTTTCCTTCACTGTAAGACATATATAGTAATCATGTCGGAATGTTGTTAATGATTTTCTCGATTCGAGATTTGAACCCGCTTCACTCGGTTTTCCAAGCGAACGCGTTGCCACTGGGCTACCAATGCTTTAGTATACATATAAACTAACCTGTGGTTCCACATAAGTATTTTTCTTAATTTAGAAATATAACAGACACATAGGTGCCTAACAAAGAAAATGAGAATCGATCATATAGTTTGCGAAAATATCGCGTAACATTTAATACACACATTTTTAAAGTCTCTTCTGTTTTATCTTTTTTATTTAGTCAAAAACTTAATTTAACTGGCACGATTAAAACAGGTTGTCGTTTTAAACACGTTTGTAATCAAATACCTTCTATATTTGTACATGTACTCTTATGACATTGTAAAATTTACAAACTTGTGATAGTATTTCGTGTGTGATACGTTTAAACGTGACCCAGTCAGTGTACTAAATACTAATGGACTTGCAAGAATTGATTTCATTTAAGTTAGTTCAGTTATAACTATTTAGTTAAGTTAGTTATTTAGTTATAAGTGAAGAAAAAATATGTATTTAAAGCACATACCTACAGTTCTATCCCACGGGAACCGTTCATTTTTCCGGGATAAAAAGTAACCTGTTGTTTGACCGACAATATAAGGTATCAATCAGCATGCCAAATTTTACTAAATTAGGTTCTATCCCACGGGAACTCTTTAATTTTTCGGATGAAAAGTATCGGAAATGTTGACCGGGGATATAAGGTACCACCATGCAAATTTCATTGAAATCGGTCCAACAGTTTCGGGGATTGGCCCGTACAAACAGACAGACAGAGAAACAAAAAAATAAAAAATTTTCTTCTAACATCTCCCTGACTCGTTTATTAGCGTTTTTTTTCTATGTACAGACATTCGACTTCTACAGTTTTATTATATGTAGAGATATAATTTTAATAATAAATATAATTAATTTAGTTATATCTAAGTGAAGAAAAAAATTAGTTATAAGTGAAGTTAAAAATGCATCTTGAAAATTAAAGTATACCTAGTCTTATTAAAAAAATAGTTTCCTTGTAAACCCAAGTTACACATCTGTTAATTTTATTCTGAAAACCTAGTCGCATGACGTCATGAATACTTTTGTATCTGACGTCACATCGATGAGTCTACCATAAAAATATATACCTAATACTTGTTATTGCCCGCTTCTTCGCTCGCGTGATAAGCGGCGGGAATCAAAGCCATGTCCGATTCCAGGATGCAATCTATGTTCTTTCCAAATTTTATCGAAATCTGTTCAGCGGATCGACTGTGAAGATGTAACAGTTATTTTCACATATTTTATATAATTTATTTATTTGTATTATTATTGATGGTGACGCCGTACCTTCATGAAAAAATATGCGAGGCTGCATAGTAAGAGATGGACGCTGATTTACTCTAATTTAGTGTACCTATGTGTAATTTATATGGACCATACAAATGTTAACAAGAAAATCTCACATTATTCACATTGGAAAAACTTGGCTCACTAGTTTTTACTGCTTCAGTTTTAAAAAGTTTTGTCAATAAAATTAAGCAGAGGCACAGTTTGTTTTGCAAAATCAAAAAAGTAAGTTTATAGAAAATGGTTATCGTTTCAATAAGTACATTTGATGTTTTACTTATGAAGTAGGTGTGTTCTAGCAACTTATCTGTATTAAGCTACGAGACTGGTTTGTATCTCATTCAATGGCATAGATACAGTTGAGCGATACGTACATTATAGCTCAAGATTCGGTTGGCTATTCTTGCAAGTACTTGGTTTCATTCTTTTTTTTTAAAGACAACGATATGTTGTGTTTTTCGGACAAAAGAAATTTTGATTTTATATATTATTATACGTATTACATTTTTAAACACGTGGTTTTCTGGAAGTCACTTCTTCACCCTGCCCATTTCCCAATTATTTCGGGTCGGCGCAGTACATCTTCTGTACTGCTGATAGGATTTGGCAAAAGTATTACGACCGGCCGCCTCACGCCTGCCTGACGTCAACCCTCCTTGGGAATGTTATTGTCTCTCTTTGTCTGAATGGTGTTGCGGTCTTGTAATTATTATGCACTTTCAATTTTGTTGTCTTTTAAAATATTTTTTTATACTATTACATAAATTTTTAATGTTATTTTCGGTTATATTTTAAAATGAATTTTGATTACACCATAAATTTTGTTTTGACGTTGTCTGGAAGCCACTGTTAGTAAGTTAACCGTTTTTTTTTCACTGTGAAGATTTTTTCTATCAAATTACATACAATGTTTAATTAAAAGTATATCGGAGATTGTTATGTTACATAATTTAATCATTTAAATCAAGTTTAAAAAAGTCCAGTCCTCGGCAGCCGGATCTTAGAATATTAGCACTAAGTATATTTTTTGTTCTTCTGATACCGTTACTTGTAATGTACTTGCAAAAAATATATCTGATGTTTGAATCTAATCTGAATTGTGATCCAAATGTTAAAATAATTTAAAGATTTTCGGCTAGGAACATATTTTCGGGTACAGACATTTAGGTACATACATAGTCACCGTTCGGGAATCCAATCTGCGAATTTCGACATAGTAAACTATGTTTAAGACTCAGACCTAAAGAACAACTATAAAAGACCCAAACATAGAAAAACCTAAAGATCTAAACAGACAAAAGTCCCTTTTTTGGTGTCAAAAGAAATTGGCACGCGTTTGACAGTGATAAGTTTCATTTGTGATCGGTTTTATTTGCAAACACCGCTTTAAACAAAAGATTTATTAATATAAATTTTAAGCTATACTAATATGTATTATAAAGAGGCAGAGTATGTTTGTTTGAACGCGCTAATCTCGGGAACTACTAATCCGATCCGAAAAATTCTTTTTGCATTACATAGCATGTTTATTGAGGAAAGCTATATATCAAGGACGAAGAAGAAGAAAAGACAATATTATATGACCATACCAGTTATTTTTCCTCATATCGAACCTGTAACCTTCTGTTTATTAGACAGTGACTGTAAGCCAAACAAGATGGTAGGTAAATTACTCTAGCGTGCTTTATATAGGCATTGGCCTTGGGGCAGTTTGTGCGTTGTTCTAACTTTTATGTTAGCGGTCATTCGACCTTATTATATGTAAAACTTGCGAGTACCTACTCGATTACAAAGTACAATAAGTTGTATTTAAAAATAAATTCTACATGTATTAAGTACAAAGCACTAGCTTTTGCCTTCGGCTGTGCTCGGGTTGATTATGTTACATATTTTTAAAAGAATTTTTCTTATCGGTCTGGTAGTTTCAGAGTTATATTAAACTTTTCTTTCCCAATACAAACTTTCATCCCCATTTTCACCCACCTAAGGGGTTATTTCCGGGATAAAAAGTATCCTGTGTCCTTCCCAGGGTCTCGAACTATCTTCTTACCAAGTTTCATCTAAATCGGTTCAGTAGATCCCGAGATTTCCCCCTACAGCGTCACAAACTCACAAACTTTACCTCTTTATAATATGTATTAGTATAGATAGTATAGACAAGCGGTTTGTCCTCGTTTCGTTCGGTAGTCGTGCGTTTCTACGTAGGTTTTAATTTTTTTGAGCGCACCCTAATTCTTTTTCTAAAATTACGCAGGCTAAATTACTCCTTATAATATTAGCTATCTGCCAGTGAAAGTCTCGTCAAAATCAATCTAGACGTTTCGGAGACTAACTGGAAACAACAGACAGACAGAACAGAGAATTGTTTTTCTTATAAGTACCATATATAATTACATATGCATTTAGTAAAAAGCTGTTATTTTGACATTACAAACAGAAACTTCAATTTTATTTATCTGTGTAGATTATGACAGTAAGTGTTCGTTTGTGCAAAACCTTAAATCTCAGAGACGACACATTTAAGGTGTTTTTACATACGTTATTTATATGGAGAATAAACGCGAGCGAAGTCGTAAGTTAATGTTAGTACATATAATAAATTACATTTAAAACGTTTATCGCTAGCCTTGCAAGATGCTTTCTAATGAAAATAAACTACCTATCCCATTAAGACATCCATCACTCTGTCTTTATATAATTGTAATTGTTTTGGCTTCACACCAATGTTCATTGTTAGGAAAATTTCTTGCGTAAATTACTACTTGGACTTGGTATTTGAGTCGTGATGCTCTCGCGTTTGCCAATAATTGAAAGTTTGGGAGTTTGTTCACACTATTGGTTTGATTCGGAGAATTTATTCTTTCTCATCTATATATAAATAGGCAAAGACAAAACAGTTCTGGATCTTTTTCTCCTCTGTTTGTCAACCGATTTTGTTTTTTTTTTGTTTAATAGCTGTTGACGAGCTTCAATAATTAACACTTACATACAACTAAGTAAATTCTGTTTATATATGTTTTCCTCAAATTTTCAATAATGATTATGATCGAATTTCGACCACTAGTACTTATAATAAAAATGAAATGCTGTTTGATTGAACGGATGGACGGTGGATGGCTTTAAATTATTAAATCTCCGTAATAGATTAAGGTTATGCCACAGATTAGTTTAAATAAATCTATTTTAGTTAGAATAAAGACGTGCTTAACAATAACCGATATAGTAACTCAACGGCCAATTTTTTTTCGACTCCAATTAAATTCCGGGATTTCCGGGAGAGTTCTGTAACACTCGGCGGTAATAGTTTCTTTTTAGTGAAAGAATTTTCAGAATCGGATCAGTAGTTTTAGAGATAACCTCAAACATACAATCTTACGCCCTTTACCTCTTATTATTAGAGTAGACTAGCGACTCACCCTCACTCCGCTCAGGTTCGTACCTAGGTGGATTCTTTAAATTGACATTACTTTTTTTATTTACGAACCGATTGAAATAATACAAATAGTAACTGTTAAATGAAGCTTACCACAATGCATTAGTGAAAACCGCATCTAAACGGTTAAGCCATTTCTGAGATTAGCGACGACGATAGACGAACAGACAAATAATTCTAAAAATCATTGTTTTAGGTTTGGGATCAGTTACACTTTTATTTTATGACGTATGATGTCAAATATTCGCGCATATTCTAAAGAAAATGTATTGGAGTAGTATTCTATTGATATATTTAGATTGGACATTGGTAGCGTAGATTTCGCAGGTCAATGAATACTCAGTCACTCGCGATGACGACACTCATGACTCAAAACTGCTAGATGACGTCACCAGACGTAAAGTTTTATAAATATGTGGAATTCTTAGTAAATATTGTAGTTGGGGGTGTATTGACAGAGTTCGATACTGTGTGGGGTGGCCTCAATTTGATATGTGCAAATGTTTATTATTAAGTATTATTTATATGATATAATCACTACATAGTATAAAATAAAGTCGCTTCCCGCTGTCTGTCCCTATATCTTTAAAACTACGCAACGGATTTTGATGCGGTTTTTTTAATAGATTCAAGATTCAATTACAGTGCAAAATAACCGAGAAATTCAAAGATTTCTATTTCATACTAACCGTTAATGTATAATCTATTGTACATGTATGTAGTGTATGTTATGTCAGAAGTAACTATATTTTAACTAGGTATATTGACATAAAATTAAACTTTATCAAATGAACCTTTTGGATCGTCAATTTAGTTTAAGAGCAGTGTAGTCAGTCTGTGAGGAAGCTACCATCGGTTAGAGGCAGTTCTGCTGAGGAGAACGGGCCAGAAATTCAACAGTTGCTCTTTTAAATACAGAGTTAATTTTTCATTTATTACAGATAGCCCCCGTCAATACATCTCTATTCCACACATTTACATATATCGAAAAGAAACTCTTGAACGGAATAATATTCTTCTCATTAACATATTCTTAATTTTATTATTAATTATCATTATATATTATCATTATCTTTAAATTGTTGAAAAGTGTAAATCCATTTGAATTATTGAACGTGACTCGCGCATGGCCGGGATAAAGGGTAGCCCATATCCATCTGCATCGTGCAATCTATATCATTTTCAAATTTCTTCAAAATGTGTTCGATAAAATTTGGCAAGGACAAATAATATAGAGTACTTTTCATATTTATAATATTTGCAGAATTGAAGTTGTTGCACACCACTACATTCTCAATTCCAAGTTATATATATATATATATATATATATATATATATATATATATATATATATATATATATATATATATATATATATATTTATAAGCTTTTCGTTCCACTTTTCCAGGTCCACTTTTCTTCTGACCCGCCGAAAGTGCACGTGATGAGGGTCTGGGCGTTTGCAGCTAGACAGGCCAGAGCTGGTCATTGGGAAAGACACGCACTCGACCGTGAAAGATTTAAGAGAAGGTTTGTTACGTTTTAGTTATCTGGAGTGAGATGACACTATAGTATCTCACTTTCGGCGATAGTGGTTGCTAAGAGTGAGCGATGCTTAAAGAAATTATAATAAAAATTATTTAAGTCTGAATTATATAAGTATCGGAAGAGATTTTCCCTTTATAGGGTTCCGTACCTGAAGGGTGGCAGCGGAAACTTAGTAATAGGTTTCCGCTGCTCATCCGTCTGTCCATCTGCCAGAGGACTGTACCTCGTGATACCATAATAGGTAGAGAGTTGAAATTTTCATTGACTATATATTTCTATTGCCGCTACAACAACCAATAATAAGAAACTAAGATGGCAAATTTCAAATTGGCCGCCATGCATATAAAAAAAAACGATTAGTAGGTACTTAACCGATTTTTTTAATCTACACATAGACAAATGTGTACAAGTAGTTTGTAATTAAATAACTAAGACCACACTGCAGGGTTTTTATCAGTTGATGGTTAATTAAAGCTTATAGTAAGAATGAACAAGTATGATAATATCGAGCAAAATTAAATTCAAACTGAATGATGAACTATGGATCCAATAAAGTCGAGAGTGTGCGAGCACTCTTAAGATTTCATATTTAAAGTGATATAATTAATACAGGATGAATTTAGTTGCGTATGTAGATGAGAATGAAGCTGTACAAGTGTTTCTATTTTATTACGTAAATACTTATCTATGTATAGATAATAATCGTAAAGTTTCCGAAGGCGATGTAAATATTTCTCTTACTTAGCAAACGGTAATTGATGTAGCTGGCTGTTTGTTAAGCTGTGGGTTTTAGGTTTGATTTGATTGACGTAATTGAATTAAAATATAGATCAGACTAATAAATCAGTGATTTTTTTTTAAATCTATCAATAAGTGACTGAGAAGTTAATTGTTTAAATCGATCAAAAAATTACTAGATACATATCCCCATTCAAAAGTTCTCTTAAAACTGTCACCAATTGTGTTTAGGTAATTATTCTAGTTGAAATAAATATACAACATTGTAAATTGAACCTTAAAAGCGATGCTTAAACTTGTTTTCACAAAAAAAGCGCGCTTAAATGTTCAAATGAGCGCTCTTTTGGTGAGGACATTTTAGTCGCTGGTTGTGTATCTAGTACTTGTCTCACTCGAGTGTGACGTCATTTTATCTAACTGAGGTCGTCGCACCACAAAATATATCTCAATTGCTCCATTGTTTCTAAGTTGCACGATAGCTTTCGCGCTGTTCCAGTTATTTTGTGTATAAATGATTATTTTTTATTTATTGGTAATGTTATTTTTAATTCAATCGTTCGTGTCGTGTGACATCACGAATGATTCTTGCAAAGCGCAACTTTAAAGTTTCATAACTTTTTCATTTGTTGAGATGTTTTAATAATTCTTTCATATTTTACTTAATTTTTTATAATTAATTAGTACAAAGAAATTAGAAACCTCTCCATTGTGAAGTAACATCGTTATGTATTACATAAGTTTTGATAGAATTGTAATTTTTGAGCAATTTTCCTATTGTGATTAGAGGTGAGAAACTGAAAAGTCATCATTGTACGTGCTGATATTTTGTTATGCAAATTTAAGAAATAAATAAATATTTCTATAAAAAATATTATTCTGTTGTTCACATATTTTTCATCAAAGGTAGCTCGAGAAACGAATTATTGAGTGGGTTCAATTCTCATGTGTTGAAAACTTGTATTGATCATAGTTGTTTTTAGCCCCAGACGCAATAAGAGGGGCGTTGTAAGTTTGACGTGGCTGTCTGTGGCATCGTACCTCCTAAACGAAGGGACCGATTTTGATGCGGTTTTTTTTTGTTGGGAAGCCCGAAGCTGACATAATCAATTATGAAATTTATCATGTCAGAATGAAATGAATTATGGTTAAGCTTAGTTTTAGGAGAAGTTTGGAGTTTTTAAATTCTTTGTGTAAACGGTGAAGGGTGGCGAAAGTGAAATGTCACTATATTTATAAAACTAGAGACTTACCCTCGTTTCACTCGAATGCGTCTTTACGATTGAATGATTTAGGAACGCATAAAAGACGAAATGTCCAAAGAAAAAACTTTTTTTGCGCCAGGAACCTTCACAGGCGTATACAGAATAATCCACCAGAATATCATCAAAATCGAATCAATGGTTTTAGAACGCATAGAGGACAAACCTACGAACATTCATTTTTATTTATATAGAAGATTGAATAAGTTACTGTTGTGCCACAGCAGAGTGGAAATAAAGTAGCAAAATATTGAGCAATAGTGTACTATAAATTATAATAGTTATGAAAACCAAGATGTATTATTTCCTGTTTCTGTCAAATGTTGATTACATTTTTTCCTTTTAATCATTTCCTCGCCTCCACGATGGCCTATTTTGTTTATACTATCCTCGCGCTCGGTTTAGACGCTCGTCCAATAGGTTATCATAAATTGGTGACAATGCAAGTACCACTAACATTTACGAGATGTCGCTATATGACATTGTCAGCATGAGAGCAGATAGAAAAAGGTTCCACTAATTAGCTATAAAAATGTATTTTTTTTGTGAAAAATTGCGTTTTTCCAGAAAAGACAACTACGTTTATAAATAAACTTAAAAAGCAAAACCTTATCTAAATACAAAATTTGATTCAAATCTTTAGAGCCGTCAAATCAGAGTCAAATCTTTCCGAGATACGCGAAATAAATTTATATATATTATAATTAATTAAATGAAGAGATTAAAATATGTTATGAAATATTTTATTTAGATAAGATACCGTATTTATCATTTTATTTGCAAAATATTTAAGATTTCATAGATTTTGTAGTTTAGAAAAATTATATTATTAAATAATACTCAAATAAATAGTTTATTTAGTATCAATGATACAATACACTTGGGATTCCTATTATTATCTTTTATTCATATTAATCGTTTAAAAAAATCTGGTTAGAGAGTCGCCGTTAAATTATTTTTAAAATTCTAAATTATTAAAACTAGCATATCCTAAGAGTTTTGCATTGATCTTCCTAACATCATGTTATAATTTTATTTCAGGATAGCAGACGTGGAGATGGCTATATCATGGGTTCTGAAACCCCAGCATAGGTCAAGAGTTGTTTTCCAGAGGTTCAGGCCTTGGTGGAATGCTCAACGACGTAAAGAATTGGCAGATAAGAAACTAGAAGAAGAGAAGAAGTTTGAAGAAGAAAAACAACTTGAAAAAGATAAAGAAAATGAGGAGAATCTTCGAGATACTCAGGGAACTAAGAAGATTCCACAAGATGATTTAAATGGTAGGTCAGGTAAAGTTAATTATTTAGATGATGTAAACGACAATATATCCAAAAATAATAATGTTATTGAAATTAGGGACCTTATCGATAAAGAAGACGATGAAAATGCTTGCAATCTAAAATCTTGCCTCGAAAGGGACCAAAGTAGTAAACAAAATAATGATCAATTCGACCTTGATATGCCACTGCTTATTGAGAAATTAAACGCTTTAAATTTGATTGAAAATGATATAATATCGAATGAAAATGTCACTTGATGACTTTTTAATGTGTTATTTATTGGCTAAGTCATTCTTTCTATATAAGGACTATGAGAAATGTGATAACACACACATACATACGTACATACATATAAGCATATAAATTCAAACTGAAGACTTCAATTACAATTCTATAGATAATAAATATATTACAATTTAAAGACAATGTAGTTTTTATCACATTCCGCGTTATTATCAAGAATATCTTATCAATGTCACTTTGTATCGTCGCGATATTTCATTTATTTATTAAACGACTGAGGATTATTATGTCTCAACCGGGATTCGAACTTACGAATCCTTGTCGTTTAGATGGCGATTAATTTCAGAAAACGAACGAATCTAATATAAAAATTGGGGGGTGGGGAGAGTGGTTAATATAAAAAAAACCTTAGTATTTAAAAAGTTCAAGATATATAAAGAATGACTGATAACTAATAAAGTGAAAGAGAACATATCCATGAAAAAAGAGGTTAATTGGAAGGTTACGGAAATTCAAAGACAGGTTTTTCGTTAAAAATTTTCTCAAATTGACAAAACTTACGCATTCATTTCAATTTATTAACCCTTTTCCACCTATAGGATATTTTATTTTATATGAAACCCTTCTGGTATAACGTATTTATTACAAACAAAACGTAAAAGTCGTAAAATACTGTAGAATTGGCGTAATCTAGTCTCAAAGTTTACTTAAAAAAAAATTATTATCTGATAAGCATATTGAAAGTGCATAGCTTAAAACGAATCTTGCAAATTCGCAAATAGAAAGACTGTTAAAATTATAAGGAATTAGTATTATTAAAAGTTACCATTTACCAATAAGTGCTCAATATTTTCTTTATAAAACTTATAATACTTTAAAGTTTAGTTAAAAAAAACTAGGTGAAATATTTTTTATTTATTATTTCACAAAAAAAGGTCTTAAAAAATAAAATTATCTGTTTTTAGTAATAGTTTGAGTGGGGTATATCGTGCCTCGCAATGACACGATCCTTTCGCTTAAATTGTTGCTAAAGTATGCGAAAAAAGAGAATACACAAATAATTATAACCCATCAACAAAAAAACTTCTACAAAATTATCTAAAAAGTATTGATTCCATCCTCTTGAGACTTTTGCCAAATCCTATCAGCAGTACAGAGGATGTACTGCCCCACCCCAAGTGATTGGGAAATGGGCAGGGAGATGGTGATGAGCTAGAAAGAATGTTCAGACTGATTAATCGGCTTACCTGTCATTAAATTTCGTCCTTCGCCAACAAATACTCGTAAACTATTTAGTAAAAAAGTGTTTAAATACCAAATATCAATCGATCAAAATATGGCATTTGAAAACCTATTTTGATGAAGTGGCTTAGTTAAAAAAATTACTTGCAAGAAGAAAATGCAATATAGAGCTACAATAATAATGATAATTTATATAATATGAACAGTAAATAAAAGCGATACTGTTGTTCTTTTTTTTTGTATTTTATCTTGTGATTTTTATGTTTATTGGCCTTCTAGGCTGAAATTATTCTGGCCAATTTGGATATAAAAAATTGATCAATAATAACTCGACAACGCCATTTATCGAGTCGAAATGAAGTTTCCTTTTTTGGATATTAAATCCTAATATATTGTGAATTATATCAGTCAATTTGACTACAACACCATCTATTGGATTCTAACAGAACGTCAACACTATTTAGGAGACAAAAATGTGTGAGTATGACCTCAATAGGTCATATCGTTTAGGAGTTACACGGTAACTAAAAACGCACTAACGAATGTAATATAAAAAGATTTGATTGTCGTCATTCAATAACCAAAAGGCACTTTGGGGAAGTAGAAAGATTTATGAGGATGCTAAGTGCCTAATTTTTAATAGTAAGTATGAAAATTTGGGGGGTCTTCAAATATACTTTTTAGAACCCCTTAGAATCCCTATATTATTTTAGTTTTAATTTGTTTTTTTCGTCATCGTATTTTTAATAGATTATGTCGATTTTAATGCGATTCATTTAGTTTATCTACATAGTATATTTTGTTGTTCGTTTTTTTTTGTAAATGTTTGTAAATATTTTTTTTTATTTATGCCGATTGTAGAGTATAATATATATTTTTTTGTTGTAAATTCAATTGTAATAAGATTATATGATATAAATGTCCTCCACTTTTCTCTTATTTTTTTGTTACGACATTTTTTGTGCTTTTCAAAAATAAAAGCTGTTTTCTTTCTATTTTCAATAAAAGTTAAAATAAAATTTGTTACTTATGTATGTTACATGAGAGTATATAAAATTATAAATAGCTATTCTAAAGGAAAATGTGATTTGTTTTTTTTTTATTTCGTCGTTCAAAATGCATGTAACACACAATTTCTTTTACTTGAAAGCAAATGATTTAAAAATTACTTTAAAAAATATATATTTTATATAGATGTTTATTATATTTTTTGTATTGGATTTCAATATAAGACCTATGTATTTTTAATTATAACAAGATGTTCTTTTTTTTCTTCGTCCTCAAAAATATTTAAAGCTAAAACAGCATAAAATAGCTTTATTTTATATTTAAAATCGAGTGTAATATTGTACCTTTTTTAATATAATAACGCGGGTATAACAGCAAAGTGGTGTAAGTGAGAAAGGAAGAAATTTTTTTTTATTTTGGGATTCATTAATAGTATTGTATTCGCTTACGAAACTTATCTCTAAAGCTGAAAACTGACGTTATTGTTTTTTTAATAAAATATTGATTATATTTTTAAGCATTTAATTTTTTTACTTATGACTTTTGCCATTATACCTGCAGTTAGTTTTAATTTAGTGTTAAAGGCTTATGGGAGATTTGTTATAAATATTTTACAGTATCATGTTTATTGAAAAAATTATATGCCTTAGTCTAAAAAATTATATATTAAGAATTGTAGCTTTTGGAACATAAAAAAGTGAAATTTAATGAAATAAATGGTTACGAGATCTTTTTTTTAAACTGAAGTTAAATTTGGAAATTAAAATCAAAAATGGCCTAACTCTAAAAACATTTCAAGTTAGGCCAGTTTTGCAATAAATTATAATTATTTTTATATTTCACTTAAATTTAGATATAAAATACTTGAGCAAATCGTCCGCTGGCTCTTAGACTAAAAGTGGAACCGTTCATAAATGTTTTGTATTAGTATTTAAGTGGGATAATAAATTGTAAAGCCTTATAATATTGATTTTATTTAAAACTTTAATCTATACATATAATGAAATAGAAAGCGAAATCTGTACATGAAATATTTTTTCAAAACAATGACACGTATTGTGTACAGAATATAGATCCCAAAAAATAGTTATTAAAAATTTTGTCTGTATGTCTGTTTGTGTGTGCGCTTTTCACGCAAAAAGTACTGAGCCGATTTTATCTAAATTTTGTAAAGTGATAACTTATTAATCGGGTCAACATTTAGAATACCTTTTACTACAGGGAAATTTTTCACTTCCTTAGGAAAACAACTGATTCTGTCGAGTCGTCTATAGAAATTGTATATGGCTTACCGTTCTTAGGGTATAATGTATAACCTTTTTCAATAACTTGAAAATCGATTAAAAGTTTTGCAAATATACTGCATATGATACAATTGGGGATGGAAATTTGAAAATCCTTTTTTAGCTGATTCTTTTGTCATTATAGAATATATAAAAAAGAATTTCGCCATTTAGATACAATTTTGGCTTTTAAAAATTCTCAAAGTAACCAAAAGACAAATATTTTAGGCTCAAATCTATAAATTTAAACGCCTAGACTAAATTGTGGTGGTCAATCTGATTCGAGACATCGAGTTGAATGGCGCAGAACCTTCACAATAATTTATTTTTAATCTAAACTGGCGACTTACGCTTGCTTAGTTCGTGTGCGTTCCTATATAGGTATCAATAATATACTATGTCATAGTTTGTTAGGGTACAAAGTTTCATCAAAATCTGTCCAGCCGTTTCAACGTGGAGGAGTAACACACATGCAACTACTAAGAAAATCTGTATTTCGAGCACTGTTTTATATTTTTAAACCTCTAGATTTACGATATAAAGACTAAGACTAAAGAGAATAATAGTCACAAAATTTAGTACATATCTATACTAATATTATAAAGAGGTAAAGTTTGTGAGTTTGTGACGTTGTAGGGGGTAATCTCTGGATCTTCTAAACCCATTTAGATTTCCGGGGCAGAGGCTGACTGCTACCGGACGCGTCCCCCGGGTGGCGGATAGGGGAACACCACTCGCGACTGTTTGGACCCGACAGGAGCTTGTGGTACCGGAGCAATCCGGCGCGGACCAACAGCCAGGAGGGGAGGGGGGAGCGGCGTCAGGAGGGCGCCGTCTCCTTCTTGGAGGTAGCGCGGTGTCTCCGGCCGTTTCGCGGTAGGAGGCGCTGCGCGGGCCGCGCTGCCGGGGCTAGCCCGTCGGTGCGGCGGCTGGAGCGGGGCCAGTTCTGGTCCTGCGTCTGGCGTGGGGTGTCGGCAGCCATCTTGGTCCGGAGGTGGGCCGACGGTAAGGGGGCCGCGGGGGAAGAGGAGTGTCGGTATGGCGATGCGCCGCTCGTCCCTATCTCCCGCGGCCTAGCGGGGCCGCCACCGTTTGATGGCGGACGCGGTGGGGCTGCAGGGGAAGAGGAGTGTCGGTGTTGCGTTGCCGCTCTCCCTGTCCTCTGCAGCCGATTGGAGGTGGCCCACTTCGGTGGGCGGTGGTTGGGTTTAATGGGGCTGCTCCGGGTACCTCTCTGGCGTAGCAGAGTTGACTGTGGAGCAGCCCCATTGGTTTGGTGGTCTGCCTAGCGTTTAGGCAGACCTGCCGCCGGGACGCCGTAGTAGTTATGCGCAAGCGATCCTGCGGCGTCCCACTAAGGCGGGGGGGAAGGGATGTCGGGTTTTAGTGGGTAGTACCGGCTCTTCTAGCCGGTGAGCCCCACATAACCACCTGGGGGATCAGGTGGTATGCGTAAATGCATTTCCCGACAATAAAAAAAAAAAAAAAAACCATTTAGATGAAATTTGGTAAGAAGATAGTTTGAGACCCTGGGAAGGACATAGGATACTTTTCATCCCGGAAATCGTCCCTTAAGGAGGTGAAAATGGGGTTGAAAGTTTGTATGGGGGATCAAGCTAGGGACGAACCCGAGCGAAGCGAGGGTGAGTCGCTAGTTAGTTATAATGTTAGAAGACGATCGTTATGAACAACGTACTCCCAAACGAAGCCGCGGTCAAAGACTAGTGTTATACCGTATATTTAACCCGCCAATAAGTCCCTAACTAATGACGATTGATGATCACCAAATATTCACACCTGCTGAAAAAAAATTCTATAGAAACATGCGGACAAAAAGACGTCATCTGGTGATACATTGGTATCGAACATGACTTGTAATTTTGAATTGGCTTTTGTTATGCTCTAGTTACTTTTTTCGGCTTTGGCTGCATTTCTATTGACTATAGACAGGATTTAATTTCTCTAGTGGCTCTTTTCGAAACTAATGACAGCAGACAATTCTATAATATATTTAATTGAAACCGTACTATCAAACACACCACCTAAACACAAAAATTAAAAATGTATGCTCTAAGGATCCTATCGAAAATGCAGACTTCGAAAATAGATAAAGTGACACATTGTATCAAACAAACAAATATTTAGATCAAAAACTTACGAATTGTGCGTTTTCTATTTTGAAGCTAATGAACTTGCGCGCCACCTGTCGCAAGTTAATGTATGAGACTCGTCAAAATGAATCGAATGAACCCAAAATCGAAGCTTGAACCTAGAAACCATTCACTATCCTCCTGACTCTGTCATTAGATCAGCTCGTATAGGATCAAATTATTGTACTGTCATCTAAATCTATACTTAATATTATAAAGAGTCAGAGTTTGTTTGTTTGGTTGATTGTTTGTTTGAACGCGCTAATCTCAAGAAATACTAATCCGATTTGAAAAATCCTTTTGCATTAGATAGCCTGTTTATTGAGGAAGCTAGAGGCTATATATCACCATGCTCCCACCCAATGGAGCGGAGCAGTAATCATTAATGTCAACAAAACGGGCCTCCATACATTATTGTAAAACTATATAGGTACATAGTTTTACATATCTACAAGGTTTGAAGTATAATTATAAACTGGTTAATTAGCTACAAAAAGCGTTTTAGCATTTATTACTGTCTTGATGACCGTTTGGCTCAGTTTGTAGCGATTTCTCTGAGCTCTGTTTTTAATGAATAAAAATAAAACAAGTAAAGTCGCGAGTGATACTTAGTCTCTATGGGTTTCTTTTGGTTCGACACTTATTTACTATAATTATCTTTTTCAGTGTTGTGAAAATAATCACTTTAATGTTCATTTGCTCACGTTTAAATACAACATTATTTTATACTATACGACATATCGTATCGTAACGATTAACGAACGACTTAAATGATTTAATCTACGAGTATATATAAATAGGCAAAGACAAAATAGTTCAGTACCTTTTTCTCCTCTGTTCGTCAACCGATTTTCTTTATTTAGTGGAATTGATGGGCTTTTGTGTTATCATTAAAAAAATTTATTATAATCGAATTACAACACTGGGCGAACACTAGCTGTATGAAAAACGTGATATTATTGAAAAGTGAATATTGCTCTATCTATTTGCATCATTTTCATAACTGTATTTTTGATGAAAGGGACACTTGAATATTTTTCTATATAAATTAACATTAGCAAACCGCCGCCATTGTAAATTTATTTCAAAACAGCGGCGCACAATGAAACTGGTATAAATAGATAGTAGACATTTTAGGAAACAAATATCATCAGCAATATGGTGCTCTAAAATGTCACGTTTCCGGGATATTTTGATGTCAATATCTCTTTTAATAAGAACTAAGTATAGAAACTATTTTTTGAACGCAACTGACACAGTATATTAATACGCAATGTGTTCATTTCTAAATATTGGCATTATGTTTATGGCAACATTTACCTTCAAATATTTCGAAAACATGCCTGCATGCTTTATGACATTATATTGCTGATACTTTTGTATTTATTCAAGTATCTTCTATCCATATATACCTACTCATTTCATAGAGCGCCGTAAGTTTGTAAAAAAATGGCGGAAACAAAGCAACGCTGGCTTCGCCTTCATATAAATTGATTAAGATATATCTATATATTATGTGTTCATTATTCAGTCTCATAAATAAACCGCACCACCGCTGAATATCGTACGTACGGTCCAAGCTAGACCACCTCTATTCGTCGAAAACTTTTACGAATCATACGTTTATATAAATGATTTTTTAGGGTTCTTTCGCGGTTTTACTTAGGTTTTATCATCCCGACCGGAGTATTTACTCATTCGTGCTGAAACGGCTGGACGATTTTGGATGAAATTAACTATACCGATAGACTATAAATATAAAGTAGCACATAAAATACTGTACTTAAGGAGTACCCAAGAGTGGCAAGACAATTCGCTAGTAAAAAAATAAACGAAATCGTCATTTAATATTAATTTATTATTGTCTTAATCGTATCGTGATGTATTAACGCCTTCAATTCTAAATTGACGTACCAGCATAAGAGAAAATTAAATCAAAATCGGACCCGCAACTGTCATATTCGTTTAGCCAGGAGCATCTCACCGCGTACGTCGGGACAGCAAAAACGTAAGAGTCGACCGTACATCGTAATTTGTATGGGAAATTGAACTATGGAGTGGATGGGACGTCGATAAAAGTAACGGTTTTCATGAATAAGTGAATAAATTTTGCACTTTTATGAATTGGTTTTACAATTGACAATAAAGAGAGAATATAGAGAATTCAAAATATAGAGAGAGAAGAGACTTGTACGGAGAGAATTATGACCTCAAGGATAGGATATGGATGAACGTTTGAGCGGGACGTATGATTTTCTGTTGTGTATATAAACTTTTTATTAATTACTGTCAATATAACGATTATATCAGGAAAAGTGTTTCATTGTTTTACATACCTATTACGAATACAACATAATGTAATAAATAAATAAAACTTACAATATTACGGATGTACTGACTACTGCAGAATAGAATGCAGCTTCAGAAATGTTCAATTTCTTTCTAGTCCTAGCTATATTATTAGAGAAGCTAAATGATAGGTATGAAATCATTTTGTTGTTGTCCAAATTTTACATACAAAGTTTGCAATTCATTATAATTGCAAAGCTACAATCGACTTCTATAAATTTACAAGTGAAACTAATAAATACGTATTAAAAAAGAATTGGTCTCTCTCGTGACCGTGTCTACTGTAAAGCGTTCGAAACGACGGGAACAAATATTCAAAATAAAACCGCGACCAAATCCCAAAAGTTAACTTAATTTAAAATCTAAACTTAATTTTTTTCAAGCGAAGACACGTTAAAAGCTTAGTATATATTTGTCCACTTTCTTCCTAAGTCAGCGGTAAGTGACCCGCCATTTTGTTTACAGAATTCTTAATTACCCCTTTTTTTCTCCCCCCTCGAGCTCATTGGTCAAAACAAGCAGGACGTATGTTTTTGTAGCGCGGGTTCTAAGAAATCCATTAACAAAGTATATTTAATTTGAGACGTTTTAATTTTCGGTGTCTCCAAAACAATTATGTAATATTATGTATTGTCGATAGATGGCGGGCGAAACTCTCTAACTGTTTATATTGTAAGGAGATTTGTTTGTGTGTTGGGTATCTATTCATAAATAGGCAAAGACAAAACAGTTCAGTACCTTTTCCTCCTCTGTTTGTCAAAGGATTTTCTTTTTTTTGTAGCTAGTGACGAGCGTGTGTTATCAAAAAGTTTGGATTTTTTTATATACATACTTTAATTCTATTTATAGATAATATATATTTTCCTCAAATTTTCAGTAATATATATAATCGAATTTCGAGCACTCGACGAACACTAATCTCTTGAATTACCTAATTTATTCTATAGATTCCTTTTCAATAATAGAAAGAGCCATAGTTTTAGGAACGTATCGTATCGTAGTATCGTAGCCATTTAATATCGACATGAGTGGAGTTGCGGATAAAAAATATTTTTTATTATTTCTATACTGATAATAACTTCATTATATTTCTAAACAACGTGATATATTAACCCTTGTGGCGTGTGGAGTGTTTTTTACTTATACCTACACTCAAAAAAAATCATTTAATTTGTTTTGATCAATACTGTCTTAAATCAAAAGCAGATAACATTTGCCACGCTTTTTGGTCTCACCGAGGTTTGAATTACAAATAGCTCTTTCTTAGAGGCCTCCATCCAATTTGATCTAGATTCTAGACGTTGATAAATCAATCGAAAAATAATGTAAGTATAGTTTAATAATATTACCAAATATACTGAAAGTCAGGGATTCGATTCTTGTATGAGATAGGTGTTTGTTTTAACGACACAGCTATTTGTACATCTTTAATCGACATATTACACGTACTAGGAACTTACCTTTGATACGCTCTAGTGATTTTTTGTATTTATAATATCATGTAAGGGCGACACCTTTTGGCAATTTTGATAAGTAACAGTAGTCTTTATATTACTTAAAACACATGTCATATATCTGTATACTAAATTTCATCCAAATCTGTCCACCAACATTATTTTAGTGCGAACGTATAACAAACGTATACACACACACAAACTATCGAATTTTTATTTTTTTACTAGCATTGCCCGCGGCTCCGCCCGCCTTCAGTTTACCAAAAACCAAATTCTTAGGTTTTACACATTAGTATACTCTTACAATGCAGTTTTTGTATTTTTTCTCAGTAATTATATATTTTCCAGCGGTAAAAAGTATCCTATA
The DNA here is from genome assembly GCA_951806755.1 of Brenthis hecate. Classification (NCBI taxonomy): domain Eukaryota; kingdom Metazoa; phylum Arthropoda; class Insecta; order Lepidoptera; family Nymphalidae; genus Brenthis; species Brenthis hecate. The sequence continues at coordinate 6,437,099 of OX638282.1, read as the reverse complement.
TGTTGACCCGGATAACCAGCTATCACCGTAACACCAAATTTCATCAAAATCCCTGCAGGGGGGTTTCCGTGATGCGGTAACAAACAAACAGACAGACAGACAGACAGACAGACAGACAAAAATTCTAAAAACTATAGATTCAGCCTCTATCGATAATAATGTTTATTTCAATAAGATTTTCCAAAAAATACTTAATGTACAGATTCGGCTTAGTTACAATTTTATTATATGTATAGATATAAAACTTTTTGCTTAAATTGTATTATATTGACAGTGCAAGCTCAGTGAATCGCCATTTTTAATCCCATTTCTATCTACATGGGCAATACATCTTAATACACAGATGCAAACATAATTAATAATAATATATGAGTACGGAACACTTTAAAACTAGTCTAACTCGTTCTTAGCCATTATTTCTTTAACGCATTAAAATCCACTTTCCCACGGAAGCAACGTATCCAATGACATAACAAAATCACATAAATTGAAGGAAACGAAATATGGCGTTATGTTAAACTAAATATTTTTATTAATTAACATAATATTATATTACCATCTGACGGTTTACTGGAACGTTTATATAACTGCAGATCATAGGTTCGACTCCCGTGTTAGGTTAAAAACAATTTCTGGGTTTTTTTACAAGAAATTTTTAGCTTAGACAGAACATTGTGCTTGTTCCCTAAACTTTTGACTTAAAATAGATATTTTATTATTATGACACTAATTATATAAAAAAAATACTAGTTGCTTTGTATTTATAACATTACTAACGGCTCACCCTCGCTTCGTTCGGGTTCGTCTCTAGGTAGTAGGCGTGGATAGGACTCACCAAATAGAATCATACAAGCCTCAATTCGAAGGTTTCATTAGAAGCTATTGGTTTTAAGGATTACTTGCTCCCCATCATCAGATCAGCTCGATGGTTTAAAATTATTGTACTACGTTTATATATATTTATCGCTTATTAATTATGTACGTATCTACATCATTTTCAAATGTGACTTGTACAAATACAAAGAATAGAGTATAAGTATACTAATATTATAAAGGGCCCAGGACCGGAACAGACAGACAGGACGGATGGTTGGCGCTCATTGGGGGAGGCCTTTGTTAAGCAGTGGACGGCGATAGGCTGATTGATTGAATATATAGTTATTAAAGTCACAAAAAACATATCAATAATCAATTTTTGAGACGTAAACAATGAAATCAAAATTGTCTTAAACATTAAAATTTAATCACTTTTGTTTAACTGTAACATACACAAGTAAAACCGCGGGATAAAACCACTAATCTCATATAGTTATAGAGTATTACGAAAAGTTTTACCGATTTTCCTGGAGGTGTTTCGTCACAGTGAGAATTAAGTAAGGACATAAAATAAGGCTAGTGATGTTCCAAGTATAAATACATCGATATTTAATAGCTATCGATACTTTTTCACTTCTATTGTAATTATTGTTTGAAAATTTCCCGCGCCTTTATCAGTTATATTTTAGATCGATTAAAAAGGATGAGGTACTCAATTCAGCTGTATTTTGTTTGTACGTTACGCCATGTCTTCACCCATTGTGATCCGATTTTCACTTCCATATACCTATAACTAAGAAAAGATCGATCGATATCAATCGATTTTTTGTTAAGATGCTATTGACGAGCTTTAATGTTATCAATAAAAAATTGTCATCAATAAATTTTGGAACTTCCAGTAAGCTTTAAGTTTTTTTGTGCAATTAAATCGTTTCATTTAAAAAAAATACTATTATTATATCTTTCTGTCTCTATAGACATGCCTAAGTGTTTTTTTTAATATGAGCAAAAAAGTCTAACCACAGTATAATACAATCTATGGTAGACGATCGCTCATTGATTTTTACGAATATGCTGTGAAATTCAAAACTTTCATGGCGAGCTCTTTCGAAGTTAAAGCGCTGTAAGGCTATCTCGTGGGAAGTTACAGTTACACTCGTCAACGTAAAGGTTTTAGACTAAAGCCGTAGAAACTAGACTTAAGCCTAAAGACGTTGCCTAAACGTCATATAAAATTAAATATGACATTCGGCATCGCATTATTCGCGTCTTCTCACGCACGCTCCACACGATTGTCCTGTCTAGAGGCGTCCATTATACTCATAGTATTGTATGAATTAGTAGATTGCAGTCTTACTCTATATAATAGAGTCATAATTACTTTCTAAGTAAAACAGGTACACTGGCCTTTTTTATACTTCACTTTTTAACCGACTTCCAAAAAGGAAGAGGTTCCCAATTCGTCGGAATCTTTTTTTATGTATGTTCACCGATTACTCGAAGACGCCTAAACCGATTTGGAAAGTTTTTTTTTGTTTCAAAGGTATACTTTCCACGTGGTCCCATATAAATTTTATCGAAATCGGTCGAGCGGTTTTTTAAAAAGTCAACAATAATATAAAATCATTTTTTAAATATTGGATTAACTTTTGAAGCATACAATTACAAGTTTTAAAAAAAATATCATGAAAATCTATGCATATCTGGCGAAATTACGTAGCATACACCCGAATTATATACCTTTTGGAGTTTACTTCTTTAAGCCGTAGAATCGAATTTCATATAAGGCCCCGGTATGGTAATTTTATGAGGAGTGAAATTAATACAAGCGTTAACTCAAGAACGTTAAGTTTACGTCATTGTAAATCCAATATGACGGACTGTTTTTTATTCATATCAAATGAAAGGGTTTGCTGAGAAGAATACGAAAAAAAGTGATTTTAATTTTTTTATAATATAATAATATATACTATAAGGCACGTATATTAATTATATCATGAGTAATTATTTATATATAACATTAATAAATTAATTTTAATAATAACACTAAATATTTTAAATTATCAAATATTTTGTTTCTTGTAGGAATAAAGTCCAGTCGTGTGTCGGAGTTGACGCACACACACTTTTTTTATTTTTTGAAGTCTACGAAAACAAAACATGAATTACCACTTTATAAATCCATCGATCGATAGATATATATACAACACTAGCCCTCATAACTTTAACCGCGTCTTAGGCTTTGTGTTTTATAAAACGAGTAAAACTTTTATGGGGTCGTTTTACCTAATCACATATGGTTTATTTTAAATGTTATATTTGCCTGTATACGTTGCTTGTAGTATCCCGCGGCTTTTTTGTGATCTGTCTGACATATTGTGATAAATATTCTAAATATATTGTACTAACGACTCACCCTCGCTTCGTTCGGGTTCGTCCCTTGATTCCCCATACAAACTTTCATCCCCATTTTCACCCCCTTAAGGGATGATTTCCGGGATAAAGAGTATCTTATGTCCTTCTCAGGGTCTCTATGTATCTTATTACCAAATTTATTGAAATTAGTAGTAATTAATAGTAATTATTGTACTATAGTCATACATTTAATATAGTCTATTTTATCTAAATCGGTTCAGGGGATTGAGCGTTACACAGTTATTTTCGCATTTATAATAGTATGGATTTATCTGTATTTGTCGAATGGTCGAAATTCGACCATACCAAATGATTATTATTGAAAATTTGAAGAAAACATATATGAATAGAATTTACCTATCTATATAAATATTGGTAACACTAAAGCTCGTCAATAGCTACTAAACAAAATTATTATGTATGTCTATGTAAAATCGTGAACTAAGATGTATTATATTTCGGTTCTATACAATTAGAAGAATGAATTGCAAAAAATGTCGCTATTTCCTGTTAACAATGACAGTGGATATATTCTTTAGAGAATAATAGGCCGATGTCGTACTTCAAGCTATAAGCTATAAATATATAAGCTAAAAGTACCTTACAAATATTTAAGGCAGTGGTAGCCCATTGGTAACGCGCTCACTTGGGAAACCGAGTGAAGCGGGTTCATATCCCGAGCGTTGCACCTTTAATATTATCATATGCGAATCATTTCCAACATGATATCAACTTGTCTTACGGTGAAGGAAAACATTGTGAAGAAACCTGCATTTTTGTCCAAATTTGAACAATTAAGCTTTTGACTAATATAGAAAATGGCAAATAAGATATTTGAGGAATGTCTGCGCAATCTTGTCACATGTGAAGTCCGCCCGCACTTGACCAGCGTGGTGGACAATTGGCCTGATCCCTCGTACTGAAGGGAGGCCCGTGCCCAGTTGTGGGAAGTAAAACAGGGCTGAATACGGCATAAACTAAAAATATAGTCTATTAACTATAAACTAAAATTTAGAAAAGAATATAATTTAGTTTACCCACTTGTATCATTAATCATATTTGATTTCAAATTCAAATTCTATAATTTATTAGAGATGTAAAGGAGGGTCATACATTTTATTTATATTTTTTATTGCATTTAAACTAAAAAATAAAAAAGCAAATGAGAGACTTATGTTGGCGAGGGTGGATATATCTTAAAAAAAGATCTGTGTTTGCTAATTTATGAAAGAATTAATTTGGTTTGCATTACATTTTTAAATTCATGTATAAATGTACTTATTATTTATAATATCTATATTGTTATTATTAATGTTTCAAAGAGGCAACTTTATGTAGTTTGTAAGTTAGTTTGTATGTAGGTGGTAATCTCTGAAAGTACTGATCCGATACTGTAAATTCTTTCACTAATAACAAGCTACGTGGAGACGCACGACCGCCGAGTGCTTGGATAAAGACACCTAGCGACGCCGATGTGTAAGCCGCTAGTATATTTTAAAGAGCTTCGGAATATTTTTTATGGAATATTTACTTAGATTTACGCAAAAATTTAGCATTTTAAATAAAACTATCTTTTCCGTTTTTTTCGCGGATTTATTTTGGTTTTCGACGTTTCGAATGCTTTACAAATTGCTAACGCTTTAAAGTTTATTCGAGGCGACATTGTAATAACAAAAAAATATAATTAATAAAAAAATTAACCGTTAAATATAACCAAAACTTAAGTGTACACGAAAAAAAACAGTCATAAAGACTTCCGACAGAAGTGTAAACTTAAAAATATAAAAAAAAACAGTTGCTATTTTTGGATATCAAATTAATTGTTCGATTTTAAATTAAAATTTGTAAATTAAAACTGTTTACATTTATCTGATGTTGACATCTATCGGCACCCTGAGGTTAGCGTTAACACGACACGTGACATGTCGATGACGACTTACATAATTTACTCCCCATACAAACAAACCTGCCTATAGAAGTTTTCACTTCAAAAAATTCTTTAAATGTATTGATTCATGTTATTTTTAATTATAGCTTAGCCTAGCTTTCAGTACAGCAACAGGCTTTAACGTAGTGAATATTTGTGACTAATTCGAAGATTTATCGCATCCCTCTCCACCCGGATGCGACCCTTTTGTCAAATACGTAGAAACCCTGTAACAAAATACTCCACATTGTAACATTTCTGTACCGTTGCTATAAATGGGATCTATCAAGGTCTTAACTTAAATAAATTAAATTAATTTGAACAGCTCAAGTTTTTATATCTATACTAGCGACTCACCCTGGCTTCGCTCAAATTCTAAGGGTTAGTATGGGAATAGGTAGAGTGTATATTATATATGTACGTAGGTATGATGAGTTATTGTGAGTTGTATTATAACGTGTATTCCCGTGGGAATGAGATAAAGTCCCGCGGTAAAGTAGCCTGTCTCCAGCCCTCCAACTATCTCCACACAAATCAGTTATTATATTACGACGTAAAATAAGGACAAACAAACAAACACACTTTCACATTTATAATATTATTATGGATATCTAGAATGTATTGAAATAACACATATGTAGTTGTTTTAATGTGCTTAACAGAATTTTATAGGCAAGTCATTCATTCGTAATAGTTAATATAATCCATACTAATATTCTAATATTATGTGCCTTATATCCTATAACTCCAGCTTATATTCTATCTGTATACTTATTAAATTTCATCCAAATCCATTCAGTCCTTTTAGAGTCAAAGAGTGACAAACATACATACATATATAAACATTCGTATTTATAATAAGTAGTAATCCTTTTAACTGCCTCGGTGGTGTAGTGGCTAGCATGTACGGCTGCACACCCAGAGGTCCTGGGTTTGAGTCCCGGGTCGGGCCAAGTTTAGTTATTGAGTCTTTCTGTATAGTAAGTCTCAGTAACAGCCCGGAGTTGGGAAGTGGGCGGTGTTTCACCCCCGTGCCTCGGAGAGCACGTAAAGCCGTCGGTCCTGCGCCGACACTCTTACTGGTCGTGTCGAGTGGTCGCCCCACCGGAGTATGAGAGTGACAGGAACAGAGAGTGCACGTTGTGTCTGCGCGTACACTTGTGCACTATAATATCTCCTGCGCAGATGGCTAGTCTCAATAAGATTGGCCGCCGTGGCCGGAATCGGTCAGGAGAACATCATCATCAAGTAGTAGTCCTATGTCAAAATAACTTTGACTGTCTGTCTGTTAATGTTTAAGCCACAGAACAGATTTTGATGAAATTTGTCAAGGACATAGATTACATAATGGGGACGGGCATAGGCTACATTTAACCACCGTCTAACTTACCACGCTAACGAAGACGCAAGCAAAATGAGCAATTTGAGATTTTTACCATTTTATGGAACATTTACTTGCTTAAACGGTATCCTGCTGATTCATCAGCGCTCAAACCTGAAAAACGAATACGTTGACTGTATATTCCTATAATAATATAGATAACTCGATGTATAGAAATGATTTTTTGACACTTAGTTCCCAAATTGGGACAAACTAATGGTACAATTTAGATGGAATAGTAACTTAAAACAGGATGAGACAAGAGTAGGACCAGACTCAGAGAAAAAAGTCTAAGAAATATATATGGGAATATATTATAATATATTATTATTTAATGAGATAATGAGTGTTATTTTACAGTGGAATTTTAAATTTTTATTCTTCAACTAGCATTGCCCGCGGCTCCGCCCGCATTCAGATGACCAAAAACCCATTGCTTAGGTTTTACATATCGTATTTCAGAAATGAGACATTTTCCCGCGGTAAAAACTATCCTATATGTTGACCCGGATAACAAGCTATCACCATACTAAATTTCATAAAAATCCCTCCAGTGGTTTTCCCGTGATGCGGTAACAGACAGACAGACAGACAGACAAAAATTCTAAAAACTATAGATTAAGCCTCTGTATCGATAATAATGTCTATTTCAATAAGATTTTCCAAAAATATTAAATGTACAGATTCGGTTTAGTTACAATTTTATAATTACATCTTGTTTCAGCCCCAAGATCGAATCAAGATACTTTACTCCAATACACTTTTATAGGCTTATATTGTGTTTTATTTTAATATATATTTTAAATTTTAATTAAATGTCAGTACGTAAGTAGGTGAGGAAGCTACCGCCGGCACCGTCACCTTGGAAGACAGTTCCGCTGAGAAGAGACCAAGAGAAACTCAACAATTGCTTTTAAAAAAATATAATTTGTGTACTGTATTAATTATAATCAATCTCTTTTAGTCCACTGCTGGACAACTGCTGGACTAGGCCTCACCTATGGCACTATGGCAATATGCCAATACAATAATTATATACTTATCCTACGTGAGTATCGACTAATATTAGACGCACACATTTACATCTGCAAAGTATTCTGCGAAAAAATGCTTGCTATAATATATTTTAAAATTTGGATATAAATTCTTCAATCAAATTTAAAATTACATTTAAATTCATTTTGTTATTTGTTGGTGGCTGTCTGTAACAACTGTATAATACCTTTGAGACGTCTAAAACCTCAGTCTCTCCCTTAACCATGATTGCTGTAAAGCATTCGAAACGTCGGGAACCAAAAATCAAAATAAATCCGCGAAATAATCCGAAAAGATAGTTTTATTTAAAATATCAAATATTCGCGGAAATCTAAGAAAGTATTACATTAAATGTTTAATAGTATTATATTTATTGTTTAATAATATAGGCAGCAGTAGCTCAGTGGTCTCTTGCTTGGAAAAAAATCCAAGCAAAGAGTATTCAACTTCCGGCTCTCGTATCTCTGATATTCATTTTCAACATGATTACAACTCGTCTAACGATGAAGAAAACATCGTGAATAAACTTGCATGTCTGAGAGAAGCAAGCTAGTTCACCAACGAGAACTTGGCCAGTTTGGTGGACTATAGCCTGATCCCCTCACATTAGATAAAATTGAAAGGAGGCCCACGCCCAGCTGTGAGATATTAAAAAAAACTGCATTATTTAATAATGATCAAAAAAAGTAGCTGGACAAAGCCGGGGTAGGCTGCTAGTTAAGTTCATATAGAAATAATCAAAGCCATTGTCCGGACAAACACACAGACATTCGCTAGTAATGCACATAAATACGTTGAATATTGTGACAGAAAGGGGAATGCTTTCTTGTGTTTAATTTTTTATTTCTTTTTAGAGCCGCCTCATTTGCGCCTTATTGTTATTGGTCGGTCCGCTGACATCGGTGTTTAAAGGACGTGAATACATTCATTTTATATCTAACTACAAGGTGTTGTCTGTGACTTTGCCTTAGTTTTTTTATTATTAATTATCACAGTAATATTGAATTGGGTTCAAACCTCTAAGTGGGTCTCGAACCTTTAATGTACGAATTTCATCCGCCAATCATTTTCAACATGATTAGGTACTTCTTACCCGTTTTACGGTGTAGAAAAACATAGGAAACCTGCATGTCTAAGAACCTAGCAAGTTTTTGAAAGTCACGTGAAGTCCGCCCGTACCTCGCCAGCGTGGTTGGACTATGGCCTGTTCCTCCTCGTATTGAAAAGAGGACCAGCAGTGGTACATTAAAAAAAGTACTGAATACAATAATTATAAATGCGAATATTTGTTTCTCATCGGTTACCAATCCCTAAATTTTGTGAGTTTGTGACGTTGTAGGGGGTAATCTCTGGACCTACTGAACCGATTTAGATGAAATTTGGTTCTTTTAACATTTTTACATGTTGCCTTTTTACATGTTGTTTACGTGTACACAACAATTAACATTTTTATCCCAGAAATCATCCCTTAAGGGGGTAAAAATTGAGATGAAAGTGTGTATGGGGAATCAAGCCAGGGACGAACCCGAGCGAAGCGAGGGTGAGTCGCTAGTGTATAAAATAATTCATTAACCATTATAATTTATTTTGATATCTACCACACTAATATTTAGAAACCATCCACAAATCACTTTTTTAAGTCTAACGTACATTTCCATCAAACTCGTATGTACAAGTATTTGTTTAGGCCCGTAATTATGATATTGTACAGTGGCAGACATCTAGACCGACCATATGGGGTTTATTTACACTAGCTTTTTCAACACGACTTCACTCGTGTGGTAAGTATGTCGATGGCTTTTCGATTGCCTGCATATAATTGTTGATTTTTCAATTGATCTTTTTCTATCACATAGTTACACAAACAAACAGACATAACATTAATGCCATCGTATGTTTTTACTTCTTGTTTATTTATTTTTTGCTTCATTAGATATTTGATTTGTTTTGTTCGTTTTAACCGACTTCAAAAAAGGAGAAGGTTGCCAATTCGACTGTATATGTATATTTTTTGTTAATATTTAAGTTTATTGTTTGCACATAAATAAGTTGTTATAGCGCGAATCATATGCTACATATTATAAAACAAAATCCCCCACCGCGTCTGTTTGTCTGTCAGAACGCGATAAATTCAAACACTACCAAACAGATTTTCGTACGGTTTTCACCGATAAACGAAATGATCAATGAGGAGGGTTTAAGTGTATAATTCATTATGATTTTGTTTAAATTGGGTGAAATATGACGATGTTTGTTGAAGATTCCGGAAAAAAAAACAAATTTTACTGGTATGTGCCTATAAACTATATATATAGACACAACTACGAAATATTCTAATAAATTAAAAAAAAAACAAAAATTACTACAAAAAAGTCCGTGATAGCGTATGTCTATCTTTTAAGATGGACTCACAATAACCATTTTAATGGTTCTCAAATTGGGTCCAAAATAATGCTTTATTTGCGAATGTTTTTTTAATGACATGGTGTTAAGTCTATATAAATAAATAGGGACGCACCCGAGCGAAGCGAGAGTAAGTAGCTTGTATAATAAAAACATAAATAACAAAAACCTTATTAGTTAATAAGTTGTTAGATTAGACTAATTATGTACAATAAGAAGCAATTATATTTTAATACATATCGTCTACATATATAGACATGATTTAACGACACGTTTGGCATTTTTTTGTAAATTTGATTAAATTTATGAATGATATTTCTCCTTTTGTAACTGCACAAGACGTAAATGCGTGTCTTAACTAGTTATACTTGTTAATACCTAAAGCCAGAGGTTCTCGAACTGGGTTGCTCTCTTAAATAATCACTTAAATTGCTCTAAAGAGATTGTGTTAAGATTTATTTAAAATTAAAAACATTTAACGAGAATCCAATTATTGTTGAATTAAATATCTATTTTTTTTGTATCCATTCCCTTTCAATTTTAACGGATTGGTCTGGACGGTGATGAATAAGTTAGAAAAGAGAATTTTATATCATAAACCTAGATATTATTTCCTTATGACTTTACTAGCTTTTCCGACGGCTTTGCTCGATAAAAATATAGTAGCGTAATGTAGATTCCCTTTTCCCAAGAGTTGGGCTTATAAATGCAAAAAAAAAATTCAAATTCGACTGATGTTTCCCGAGATTATCGCGTACTAACAAAAAAAAAAAAACAAATAAACTCTTAAGCTTGTGTACATTAACGGTACTAGGTGCCAAACAGCCCAGTGATACTAAAATGAAACTACTGTACCTCAGAGCGAGACAAATTTATTTTACAATAAAGCAGCCTTATATACTTCTTCGTAGAACACAACCATAGCGCGATTCAGACTACTAAGATAACGAATAAGATAAATACAACGCCATCTATCGAGTAGAAGTGTAAACAATTATTAATAATATTGATTTAAACTTTATTTTCGAACACATTCTGAACAGCTTGATTATTTTAATATATAAGAAAACGCACCATAACTATTCATATAAATGTAGTTTCAATTCGATTCGTTGGACTTCTAAAAGGAGTTTCCTAGGGAGTATGCAGGATGACAAGTTTGAGAACCGCTGATGTATACGTATAAAGGCAATAAAAAGCCGGTATATGTAAAATGTGTTTGCTTGAACGTGAAAGAATATGAATTAATATGTAAATGTTTGTACTTAAACACCTATTTTTATTAAATTGTATTTTACAATTCAAACGAGTTACTTGCAATTTTTAATAATATAGCGAATGCTAGTGTTTGTTTGTTTGTTTGTCATACATTTATTATATGTTGTAGAACAATGTAACAACGAATCGACTTAACATTTCGTATATTAATATGGGTTGAAAAATGACATTTGATATTTTAAAATAAAACTATCTCTTCGGATTTTTTCGCGGATTTATTTCGATTTTTGGTTTCCGACGTTTCGAATGCTTTACAGCATTTTGCCACATTTCTCAAATCCAAGTGTCGGATGGCTCGAGTCTTAAAATAAATCCCTGTAAAGCGAGGATACCTCACTAGTATTACAATTAGTCGTGAACTAAGTCACAGCACATCCCTAGTTCTCTTAGTATGTCTACAATTACTATATGTCGATGTTAACAATTTAATAGATTTTTTTCCAGCAGTACTTTTAGATGATTATCTGTGATAGGTAAGAAATTTAAAACTGGACAGAAAATTAAAATAGTGTTGAGAACCTTTAAAGTACTAAATAAGGTTTTATATTGTTTTGTGTATGTCGATATCTTCGCTAATTTTGAATCGTAACAAACAAACGAATTAACATATTTTTTTAGTTATTAGACTTTTGTAGCGACGTCTTATTTCTTATTTGTTCTTACCATCAATACTTGTTGTACTTTAAAGTAGAGAGTTTTTTCCTCTACTTTAAAACGAAGCTTTCTTTCTAAGTTAAAATATATTAATATATTTTGGGTTTTATTAAAGTAAAATGTGTATTTATTATCAATTGTTTGGCTCAATATGTAGTGACCCTACTTGCTGTGCCAGCGGTTGCGGGTTCGAGTCCCGCTAGGGGCAATCATTTGTGTGATAAGCACGAATGTTTGTACTCCAGTCATTGGCATTTATATTTATAATATATATGTATTTAAAGGAGGCCTTTATTCAGCAGTGGACGGCGATAGGCTGATTGATCTAATACCCATATCTGCTCAATATGCGTATACCTTATAAAAGAAAATTGGATCGGAAATGTTAACCATAAAACGTCTATTTTTATTGGCCTATAAAATAACGTATAACTTAATAATCATTGTCTAAACATTATATTATTGTTATATTTTTCTTTTGTTACTTATTTAATTACTTATCACCTTAAGCTATAGTCTTAAATAAGACAAGAGGGTCCTGTGGAAGGTTAGACGTGCGCGACACAGGGTATCGTAGTGCGTGCGTCTCAACACTCCATTGCCCATGTTTTGTTATACAATAACTGTTTATTTTATTATTTATTATTAGATTAAGGGGTATATTTGTGTCCATATTTTTTATTACGTATTAAATGAAATTAAATGTGTAACTATTTTGAAATCACAGACTGACATACTAATTTATATGTAAGGATTTTTATACTTCACCTTTAAAACCTGTTGCTATATAAATAAAACTGCATATTTTAATCTCGTGTAGTTAAAAATAGTAGTAGTCCAATCGAAATAAATATATTTCATATGATTGATATGAAACACACATGAAATGTCGACTTCAATTTGTTATTCATTGGTGGAATTATATGCTAATGCTCCACTGAAATCTAAGCTATACATGCTATATTATCGTCTCAGTGATTATTTGTCCAAACGACCAATTCATTAAAAGGGTTTTTAATACGGAGTGTGACTTTTTAATGTCAATTTTATCGGTATTAAATACACATTTTGCTTCAATAAAACCAAATATTAAATTCATATTTAATCAATACAATATAAATCTTACAAATAAAGCTTCGTTTTTTAAATAGAAGAGTAAAACTCTCTACTACTACTAGGTAGTTGCTCTACTTTTGTACTTTACTTAAATAAACACTCAGGCGACTATATATAGGTGTAATAAAAAAAAATGTTTTTTTACTATATTACCAACATACCACGATAAAAAGCATTGTGTAATAACAAAATAAATATCTAGTTCTAAATACTGTGACATCTATCTCTACGCTAAAAATCACGCCAATCCGTTCCTGCATACAAGAAGACAAACAAACAAACACACGTTCACATTTAGCGGGTAACACATTTTTTATTTTATTTTTATTTTATTTATTAGGAAGCCTACGTTATATACTAAGAATACATTTCTTAACTGAATATAGTTATACATAATAAAGTGTTAGAAAGTATATCACAATTACAGGCTCACTTAACATTTAAATAATAATTGTTGAACTAAAAAAAAATGATTAAAGACATTATTAAAGAAATTATGATTAAAGACATGTCAAATATTATTTGGCAGGTCTTTAATCATAAGAGTACGTTGAATAGAGCCAAAAATGAAAATAATTTTTGGCCAGATTAATCAGATGAAGAACGCGATCTCGGAGAAATACCCACAAACATTTGTGCTCATCACACAAATGAATGCCCCCAGCGGGACTCGAACCCGCGACCGTTGGTACAGCAAGTAGAGTCATGACTACAAACTGAGCCAAACGTGTCGTCAAAATAAGGAATCAGTCGTCAACAAGGAGTCAATCGTCAATACATAAATCGGGAAATACAGTCAAAAGAAAATGTAAATTATGAAACTAAAAAATAATAACACATATCGCGGTGGGCCACAAGACGGATTCGCAGAAGTAAGACGATTCTTAGTACTTCAAAAACTAAAAGAGTAACTTTTTGTATTTTCTCGCGTCCCTTACTTTTTTGAAGACTCCAAAAATGGCACGATTTATTCAATGTCTTTATTTTAGTGGTTATTGTAATATGAAATATTTTGCAACTCCTTGACTTAGTGGTTTAGTTTGTTCATATATAAACTAACGGTCTAAAGGTGTTAGGTTTGAGTCCTAGAGTGTAGAGCGGTAAAGTTTATTGGAACACGACTTGAATTAAAATAATGTGGATGACTGAGAGTGAAAAATAATATTTAAATGAAAATGAGAGCAATCCCATACGAAGTATATTGACAATGATTACATGAAAAAAAATAATAATAAGTAGATACTGACAGATGAAAGAAAACTGACTGATACAGAAATAATGATAAGTAAACGAATGTAAAAAGTTAAATTATAGAAGTTAGCAATAAATTTTACAACAAAAAGAAAAATAATTAAGTATGTTGAACTAGCGACCCATCCTCGCTTCTTCTAAAAAACAAACAAACAAACAAAGTCTGGCTCTTTTATAATATTACTATAGATAAAAATGTATTATCTTGTGTTACAAACTAGCTTACTAACTTTAAATTAAATATAAGTATTTTAAATACAACTATCTTTTCGAATTATTTCGCGGATTTATTTGGATTTTTGGTTCCCGACGTTTCGAATGCTTTATAGAAATCACGGTCACGAGAGAGACTAAGGTTTTAGACTTTTCAAAGGCGTATATACTTTTGTTACAGACAGTCTTATCCACAATTTTACAAAAAATCAAAAATTCAAAAATGGCACCAAAGTACATTTTTTAATAAGTATTATAGTTAAATACAGCAATATTATTAATTCAATTTTAGCTATTATTATTACAAATATTACAATTTTTTAAAAAAACTTCATTAATTAATAATATTATTATTTAGTCTTGCTATTACTATAAAATGTGTAACCACAAAGAAAATTAAAAATTATTGTTTTATTTGTAATTTAAAGAATTTAAAATATTAACCAACAATATTTACCTACATGCCTACCTTTATAGAACTAACACTATATATATACTAGCAGAACCCGCGGCTTCGCTCGCGCTAAAACTACAAAAAATCTCTAAAAAGGTAGTTTCACACAAACTTTTACTCTCCTTTTACCCTCTTATAGGATCAATTTCGAAAAATGCTAAACCACGTATTTATTTAATTTTATTGAAGAGAATTAATACCAAGTTTCAAGTAATTCTGATCATAAATATTTTTTTGGATAGTATTATAACGTGTTTTCCCGTGGGAATTAGATAATCTCCCGCGGTAAAAAGTATACTATGTCCTTTCCAGGGTCTCAAACTATCTTCTTACCAAATTTCATCTAAATCGGTTCAGTAGACCCAGAGATTACCCTCTACAACGTTACAAACTCACAAACTTTACCTCTATAATATTATAAGAATTAGTATATTAGTATAAGTATAGATTAGTATAGATAATTTAATTTAGTATAACCTTATTTTGCTAACCTTACTCTTGCGACATTGTCGAAGTCCTTTATGCTCAACTGGCACGTTTTGAATTCTATTAGCGATATCGATTGTAGAAAATCAACTCAGCCAATTATACTGAAATGATGTCAGAAAATTATGACAAAATAAATAAGTTAAAGCATCTATAATAATTAGACAACATTGTAAAAGTACTAAGAATAGAAAATAACAAAATGTCGGTCGTGTCTTTCGCGAAACGACTTCTGAAAAAGCGCCCCCATGACGGTTTATAATATGACTAAAATACAATGTAGTGTTATCAAATCAATTTGAACCTTAATAAAATTTGATGTAAGTTTAAATTTGCCTGTTTGGAATTTGTATAGGCATCCACAAAATGCTACTGAGATGGCCAATTAAAAAAAATTAAGGCAAAAAGATGAAATTAAAGGCTCGACCGTCTCACTGAATGTTTTCAACGTGTATTTAGGCGAGTTTAACATATATTGCATTGCGTAACAAACACAGACGGACTGATATTTTAATTGTATATGTGTGAGTTACCATAGATTAAAAATAGAAGAGATGTAGCACTTTGGTATAATCGGTAGCAAAACAAAAAAAAATATTGTACATATAAATATATTCTTTACTCTAGTCACTAGGTGTTTTTTTATTATATGTAGGATGATGTGAAGGCATCGCTATCAGTTCATAAACACCCTTATGTATATACGTGGTATGAGTTAATGCATTTCCCAACATTAAAAAACATCAGCAGTTGTTCATCAGAAAAAAAAGTCTTAGGTATTTTTTCGGATTTTTTTCGGGAACTTATTTTATTTATTGTTTCCCGACGTTTCTAATGCTTTAAAGCTTTTATGATCACGGAAGAGACTAAGGTTTTCTTTCATTTCTTACAGTAAAGGAAAACATTGCAAAAACTGCATGTCTGAGAGAACCTAGCAAGTTTTCTTAAGACATGCTCAGACCGCCCGCACTTGGCCAGCGTGTTGGACTATGACCTGATTCCCCTCGCATTGAAGGGAGGCTTTGCACAGTAGTGGATATTAGTAGATTAAAAAGGGCTAGAAAAAATAAACTAAAAATATAGTCAAACTATAATTTGGAGTAATACATACTATGATTGCAGCACATCTAAAAACTTCATATTCTATGCCACACAGGCCGCATAGCTCGCACTCCTGTCTCCGTTTGTTTGATATACGCCGACGCTCTGGTATGTGACATATTAAAAAAGTATATTATATAGAAGTATTTTCTGCCCGTACATTTAATTGTCGGTTCGACGTCTATCATTAACATTTTTATGTTACAAACAAATAAAATATTAATTATGGCTTATTATTAGTGTTGTCTGTTCATTATGACATTGTTGTTAAAGTAGTTATGACTATTTATGTCTTGCCGTTTCAAAGCAATTTGTATATCCATACTTTAATGTTATAAATGTGAAAGTGTGTTTGTTTGTTTGTCTTTCTTTCACGTCGAAACGGAGTGACGGATTGGCGTGATTTTTTGTGTGAAGATAGAGGGCTGCAGAGTGACATAGGCTTACTGGCTTTTTACCGCGGGAGATTATCTCATTGCCACGACAATACACGTTATAATACAATCCAAAAAAAATTATGATCAAAATTTCTTGACACTTGGTATTATTGCTCTTTAATAAAATTAAATAAATACCTACGTGTTTTAGCATTTCTCGAAATTTATCCTATGAGGAGGTAGAATAGAAGATGAAAGTTTATATGAAACTATCTTTTTAGAGATATTTTTGTAGTTTTAGCGCGAGCGAAGCCGCGGGTTTCGCTAGTACATATTATATTACTGTAAAAGCCCGTAAATTGGTAAATCTTAGGCTTAACTAGTATATATTAGGATTTACCAACATGAGTTGATAAATGTAAGGATTTTTTAAAAACGAAATGACCTTTTGGACTTTTACCGCCATAGTCTGGTATATGCTAGATTTTACCAACGATGGTTGGTAAATGTTGGTTTATCAAAACACTTCACGTATTTGTCCTTGCTTGTTAGTTTTTTTTTAATTTCAAACCCAGATCCCGCAATATCATAAATTCTTTAACTAGCATCGTTGGTAGAACCTTACAAGTACCAAACGCTGATGTTAAAAGCCCGACTCATAGTCTACTTTTAATAATATAAAATACTTACATTTACCAACTCATATAGGCATATCCTAAGATTTACCTATATACGGGCTTTTACTTACCTTCGCTTCGCTCGGGTTCGTCCCTAGGTACGTCTTAACGGTTAGTATGGAATAGACGTATATATGTACATACAAAAGTATATAAAAGTAGGTTATAACTTAAAAAAGAAATCATCCCCTAATTTACCTTCATTGGACAAAAATCTTCTTTTTTCTTACCAAAAAATTGGGATATAACGATTTTTTTTGTCCTTAACTTGACAAATAATTTGTTTCCAATACAAACTTAACTGTACATGTATTCAGCCCTTTTTAACGTCCCACTGCTGGGGGTGGGCCTCCCTTCAATACAAGGGGGATCAGGCCATAGTCCACCACGCTGGCCAAGTGCGGGTTGGCAGACTTCACATGTCTTTTGAAAACTTAGTAGGTTCTCCCAGACATGCATGTTTCCTCACGATGTTTTCCTTCACCGTTAAGACGGGTGGTAATCATGTTGGAAATGATTCGCACATGAAAATATCAGAGGTGCGAGACCTGGGATTTGAACCCGCTTCACTCGGTTTCCCAAGCGAGCGCGTTACCACTGGGCTACAAATAACTGAAAATCCGTCTATTTGTTGATTTTAAAAATACGTTATAAGTATCGATTGTATAATAAAGAAATCTATTTGTTTGTCCAGAATGTAGACTTCATTCTGACTTTCACTCTTAGATTAGCTTTTACAGTGTAAAAAGTAGTAATATAAAACAATCCTGCGACGCCAAATTAAGGGGGGAAGTTCGGTTAGGTTTTAGTGGCTAGTATTACCTTTTCTAGTCGCCGAGTTCTTGTTACGGACGGACAGACAGACACACAAACATACAAACAGACTTTCACATTCAAAATATTAGTATGGATTATAAGCTATTGACGAGCTTTAGTGTTATCAATAAAAAAAAATAGAATAGATAGATTTCTAAGTTCTATTCATACGAGTATATGTATGTTTTCCTCAAATTTTCAATAATGTTTATGATCGAATTTCGATCACGGGACGAAGACTAGTATAAATAAAACACACAACATTAATCGAATAGACGAAGTCAGCAACAAAAACTACTTCGTATTAATTCATCTGTCCTTTGGAATTTTGACTGATGACCGGTTTTTATATGAATTTAAATGATTTAAACGATATGGAAAGGATTGTTTATATTTTTTTTCTTATCTATTTGATGGATGTTTGTCTTTGGAACAAAGAAACCAATGAGCTGTACAGATTTTGATGTGAATATACACATAGAAAAAAGTTATAACTAAATAAATATATAAAAAAATATAACGAATAAAAATGAAATTATAAAAACAAAAAAAAAAAAACTAGATAAAATGTGAACTAAAACGATGAAAACAAGTTAGGTTAGAATGATATTTTAATGATTTTATAAAGATAATATAATGATTATAGATATTTGAACGAATTTTTTTTTATAGATAGGTATATTCTATTCATATAATATGTGTGTATGTTTCATTGTCAATAATAATTATACTCGAATTTTGACCATCAATAAAAATAGTAGCGTTCTAAAAAGCTTCTTTTTATCAACTTCAAAAAAGAGAAGTAACTTGATTTTTGTGTGTTTTTTTTCTTTCTTCTTATTTTTTTTTTCATTCTTATAATTTTTTTTTCAGTGAGCAGTATAACTTTTTTAACCCCCGACTAAAAAGAAGGGTGTTATAAGTTTGACGTCGATGTCTGTCTGTGTGTGTGTGTGTGTGTCTGTCTGTGGCATCGTATCTCTAAAACAGATGGCCCGATTACGATGTTGTTTTTTTCATTTGAAAGCCAGTTTCCTTGCGGTGGTTCTTAGCTATGTTTGGTTAATATCGGTCCAGCAGTGTAAGAGTATCAGCTCTATTCCAAAATGATGTAAGGCATTTTGGCGTATGATTACTCGATGAAGTGCTTCATGCGTGCCAGTGTAATCGTTAAATGACAATTTATTTGCTTAGGGGTTTTTTAAAAATTTTAATTTATAATTATTAATAATTTTGAAGTTTTTGTGTAAAAATTAAATTTTTAGAAGCATTTTTTGTAAAAAAAACTAACTCTCCAACAAGTGTTTCGTGTGACGTGTGTGTTTTATGAAAATCCTTTAAGTAATAATAATAATAGTTTACCTTATTTTATTTATGTTGGGATACCATATATACATAAACTGGCAACAATATACGCCGATAAAATCCATACTAACAGTGTGAAAATTTTGGAGGAATGATGGATAGATGGATGTTTGTTACTCAATCTCGCCAGATCCGTTGAACGGATCTGGATAAAATTTGGCACAGAGATAGATTATAATCTAGAATATCACAAAAGTTGCTTTTTATCCCGGAAAAATGTTCGGTTCTCGTGGGATAGATTTGTTTTTGTCTAGTTAAAAATATCAAGATCTATCGATGGAGACCAAAACGCAATGGCATTTAAACACAAAACGTCAATATAATTTCTATTTATCTCTCAACGACCGAGTCACAGTAGCCACGCTACACAACAATCTCAAACAACTCAATCTTCACCCACTCACTTATATTCAGTTACAAAAAGCAATATGCTCAATATTTGTCGCATTGATAGAATTTTTTTAGCTATGAAAATAATTATATATTACTATGCAAATAACATAAAGACCATGCTCAGTCCGCCCGCACTTGGCCAGCGTGGTGGTGGGACTATGGCCTGATCCCCCTCGTATTAAAGGGGGGCCCACCCCCAGCAGTGGGACGTTAAAAAGGGCTGAAAAGATAGATAGATGCAAGTTATAGATCAACTAGCGATTCATTCGTCCCTAACTTGCTTCTTAATACAAACTTTCATCCCCATTTTCACACCCTTAAAGGGTCTCGTACCCTTATCCTATGTCCTTCCCCGGGTCTCAAACTATCTTCTTACCAAATTTCATCTAAATCGGTTTAGTAGATGCAACGTCACAAACTCACAAACTTTACCTCTTTATAATATTAGTATAGATAATTCAAATAACCTCTCTAACGTTTGACTAATATCCGCATTGTCCTAACCCCAGCAATGGGAGAATCAAAGGAAATTAAATATAGTAATAATAAAAATGCTACTATAGACCTACATCTAGTATATATATAATATCTGTATTATTATTTAACGATAGAGCAAGCTCTATAATTAGGACAAGTTTAGTGCTTGTCTGTATATATGAGTATCATAAATACTGCCTCGGTGGTGTAGTGGCTAGCATAAACGGCTGCACATCCGAAGATCCTGAGTTCGAGTCCTTGGTCAGGCCAAGTTTAGTTATTGAGTTTTTCTGTTAAGAAAATCCCAGTAATGAGTTGGGAAGTTTGATGTGTTGTACCTCCATGCTTCGGAGAACACGTACAGCCGTCGGTCCTTTCATTACTCGTGTCGAATAGTTGTTCCACCGGAGTATGAGAGTGATAGGAATAGAGAGTGCACGTTGTGTCTGCGCGTACACTTGTGTACTATAATGTCTCCTGCAGTTGGCTAGTCTCAGTGAGATTAGAGCCCTGGCCGAAATCAGCAACCATCATCAATCATAACCATCACCATAATTATAAATAATTTACAAAAAAATGTTTTCTTAAGCTTTCAATTTTACTAGTAGTATAACTAAATATGTTAGTTTGCTTGGGTGTATACTGTGTATGTAATCTACATATGTTATCCCTTCATGCTGTAACGAGGGGCCATATTTGGGTGAAATGTACAGATCGTACTATACCTGAAATAATATAAATACTGGTCTGCCTGTCCATGACCTGGAGTAACATATAGGCTGTTGTTAGTAATAAAAACTGCCAAAAGGTGGCGCTACCAATTTAACGTCGATAACACGTTTGGCTCAGTTTGTAGTGACCCTAATTGCTGTGCCAGCGGTCGTGGGTTCGAGTCCCGCTGGGGGCATTCATTTGTGTGTTGAGCACGAATGTTTGTACTCCAGTCGTGGGTGTTTATATGTATAATATGTATGTATTTAAAGTTATATATGTGTAGTGTATCAACTATCTGGTATCCATAACACAAGCATCGTAGATTACCAGAAAAGCACCTAGAGGCGCATCCGGGCACCACGAGTATAATTCCCTAGTACAGATATAAAGATTAGTATAAGAGCCTATAGTAGTTTATTAAGAACAAAACAAATACGCCGTTCAAACATTGACAGAGCTTGTTAAATCGTTTTTTAATTACTAGAAATGTTTCTTATGCAAAGTTGGATTTAACGTGAGATTATGGACTATAAAAAGAGGACCACCACAGGCATACTTGAGACATTATACAGAGTGTTATATATTTTATGGTTTAATTTGTTTATTTTTAGTAATTTGTATTTTGCCTTTTGTTTTCTTTAGCCAATTTTAAACGAGTTGTACCTAATACGGTTGTTGTTTTTTGTTTATATGGCTTAGCCTAATGTGATCCGATTTTCGGAACTTTTGTTTTAAATAGATTGTACTATCTGACGACACGTTTGGCTCTGTTTGTAGTGAGTGACTCTAGTCGATGTGCCAGCAATCGCGGGTTCGAATTCCGCTGGGGCATTCATTTGGGTGATGAGCACGAAAATTTGTACTTCAGTCATGGTTGTTTATATTTATAATATGTATGTATTTAAAGTTATATATATGTAATGTATCAACTACCTGGTATCCATTACTCAAGCCTCGTAGCTTACCATATGACTAGATGGTGATGAGTGTTAATGTCCCAACATATTTATTTATCTCTTCGGATTTTTCAGAAATTTATTTTGATTGTTGGTTCCCGACGCTTCAAATGCTTTACAGCAATCATGGTCACGGGAGAGACTAAGGTTGTAGACATCTCAAAAGTTATTATAGATAGCATCTTTTCACAAACAGTCTGTCGTGTAATAGATTGTACGTATGGTACCTTTGTACAAAAAAAGTCTCCACTTGAGGCGGGTTTTAGATTAATTACTTTAAAAAATATTTCTCTGTAACTTATTATTTAAGAAGTAAACACTATACCTATGATTTTTGTGTATGGTAATACTTATCAAATTATTTATCATTTTATAAAAAAGTTGTTAAACTTGTGGATAACTGTAACACTTATGTTATACAATAAAATACTTTTAAGGAGATTATATCCAAAATATACTTAATTATATCAAAAATATTGTAAAAACGAAAATAAATATTATTAAATTGTTACATATAATTGTGTCACGCTGTATACAATGTTAGTAGAGCGACGTGTGACATTCGTCAACAAACAGTCAGACCGAAATCACGTTAGTACTAATTTTTATTAAAAACAAAACATGTCAAATAATGTTTTCCAAATATAACACTACATACCAGAATGTGATTAGATATGAATAAGTTTTATGTACGGTTGGATGGCGGCACTGCCTTCTGAGTAAGAAGTCGCCGGTTCCAAATATTCTATTCATACATCTACTACAAAGGTATATATTACATATATGTAAATAAAACATACATATTACATATATGTAAATAACATTGAAGTGTCTGTCTGTGATATCAAAATAAGTATGCTTCGCTCAAGTTCGCGTCTAGAAAATAAAAACTAATATATTCCTTGGGAACCGTACTTTTTCCTGGATAATAAATAACCTATGTGTTATTCCAGACTATAATACATCTCCGTGCCAAATTTCATCCAGATCCGATTAGCCGTTCTAGCGCGATTGAGTAACAAACATCCAAACATCCATCTAAACTTTTACATTATTAAGTAATAACATTAGTAAGATTGACGAGCTTTATAAAATGTTATCAATAAAAAAATGTCGAAAAAAGTTTTTTTTTTGTATAGATAAGTAAATTCTATTCATAAACATATGTATGTTTTCCTCAAATTTTCAATCTATAAATATAATAAAATTGTAACTAAGCCGAATCTGTACATTAGATATTTTTTGGAAAATCTTATTGAAATAAACATTATTATCGATACAGAGGTCGAATCTATAGTTTTTAGAATTTTTGTCTGTCTGTCTGTCTGTCTGTCTGTCTGTCTATCTGTCTACCGCATCACAGAAAAACCACTGAAGGGATTTTGATGAAATTTGGTATGATGATAGCTGGTTATCCGGGTCAACATATAGGATACTTTTTACCCTGGGAAAATATCTCATTTCTGAAAAAAATACAAAAACTGCAATGTAAAAGTATACTACGAGTAATATGTAAAACCTAAGAATTTGGTTGTTGGTCATCTGAACGTGAGCGGAGCCGCGGGCAATGCTAGTCTATACATATAATCAAATTTCGACCACAAATTTTATTATTATTGACAGAGAGCTATTTTAAAGCGAGAACTTTACAAATTACTTAGCTATGAATGCCACAACATTATAGTATGGGAATGACAATATACTGGCGTTACATAAATAAGTTCCAAACGGTATGTGAAACTAAATACTGCATTACATAAGATATTTAAAACATTTTTTAGATTTGAAATCTTCAAAATCCGACAGATCGAGATTAGTCTCGAATTTCGTACAAAGTCTTTGACGGTTGCAGCTTTTGTGTGCAACCTTTTGTGTCTGGGCAAATGTATTTAGACCCCTACACTATCCACTAATTTAATTCTAAACCCTATTCCGGTGTAATAAGGTTAACTTTACAACAATAATAAGACGATGCCTCCAAAATAAACTGGTTCTGTATAGAAATTCGAAGCGTCGAATTCAATACAGAATGTTAATCAACAAATAATAGTTTTTTCGACGCTACCTTCAGGACTATACGTAGTTTTGTTGAATGGTTTTTTTTTTAAATTTCCAAGATTTATGTTAGAATTAAGTAAAGGTGTTACTTTATGGGATTGTTGGCACGGTTATAATGGATGGGCACATTTCTTCTGTGGTGTAGCTAATTTTATTAAGCAACTAGTGACTTACCCTCGTTCCACTCTGTCTCTAGGTGCCTATGTTAGGTCTTTTTGAAGTGAAACTTCTTTAGAATCGTTGTGATTTGAAACGAATGAAACGAAAATGCGACATTAAAAAGAGACAAACACATAAATATGTAGGACAAAGCCGGCGAGAGAATGAGATAGAATACGTTACACAGGAAGTGAAAAATAATACTGAATAATATGTTATGTAAATATATGTTATGAAATGTAAAATAACTTTAAGACTTGATAAAAATAAATTTTATCTATACATATAATAAAATTGTAACTAAGCCGAATCTGTACATTAAATATTTTTTGGAAAATCTTATTGAAATAAACATTATTATCGATACAGAGGCCGAATGTACGAGTATAGTTTTAAGAATTTTTCTCTGTCTGTTTGTTACAGCATCACAGAAAAACTAATGGAGGGTTTTTGATGAAATTAGGTATGGTGATAGCTGGTTATCTGAGTCAACATATAGAATACTTTTTACCGCGGAAAAATATCTCATTTCTGAGAAAAAATACAAAAACTGCAATGTAAGAGTACTATACTAATATGTAAAACCTTGTGGTTTTGTCATCTGAACGTGGGCGGAGCCGCGGGTAATGCTAGTATTAAATAATAGGATAATTGTAAGGTTTACCTTATCTGCCAGTACATAAGTAACATATTATATGTATGTACGTAGGCTACTGTTTCCGACGTTAGGACGCTTTTAAGCGATGGATGAGTCGCTAATATCCTACTAATATTATAAATGCCAAAGTTTGTGAGGATGTAAAGATGTCTCGATATATAGCTATATGGATGTTTGTTACTCTTTCATACAAAAACTACTGAATGGATTTTAATGAAACTTTACATTAATATAGCTCATACATCAGAATAACACATAAGCTACTTTTTATTCCGCAAAAATGTACGATTCCCGTGGGATAAGTTTGTTTGTGTTTTCTACAGGCGAACCTGAGTAAAGTGAGGGTGAACCGCTAGTAATTACATATATTTTCAGCACCGTTTAGAATCAAACTTTGTTATATTTCTTCTTTTCCCCTTAATACAACTCTATTAATTAATCACACATCTACCATTTGACAGCTTGTTATTAACTACCTCAAAATATTTTCTGGAAGTACTCTCTTTTGGGGTCGGTTAAAATCACGTTATAAGTTGATAAAAATATAAGTGATAGGTGTATGTGATAGGCACATAGTGTATATATTAAGAATATCATAAAGTTGCCGTCTCTACGCTCTTAGGAGTTTGACCGATTACATGAGAGCTAAGGACGCAATTTTATATATGAGATGGGTTCCGTATTCTTGTAAACTTTAGTCTAAAAATTGTATTTAAATAACCTTTAGTAGTACTGAATGTAGAAAAAATATTCTAATCTATCTATACATATAATAAAATTGTAACTGAGCCGAATCTGTACATTAAATATTTTTTGGAAAATCTTATTGCAATAGACATTATAATCGATACAGAGGCCGAATTTTATAGTTTAGAAAAAACACTGGAGGGATTTTGATGAAATTTGGTATGGTGATAGTTGTGATGTGTGTTAATGTCCCAACATATTATTTACTTTTAATTTTCATAAACATATGTAAAGACAAAACAATTCATTATTATTATTTACAAATTTTCAATAATGGTCGACTAAAAATTTTTAATTTATGGTCGAATTGCAACCACTGGGCGAACACTGGTAAAGTGAGAGCGCGATGCTGATTTTTCCTTTATACATAAACATTTGACCAGCGATCTCTAATTCCTCAGTCCTCTAGGACACAGCTTAATGCAGGTACATTTGAAAAAAATAAAACGTCTTTATGAATCATGGGGTCTTATCGGCCTCTTTAAGCCTTTCGATAAATGGAGTAAAGTACCGACCATAGAGTAGAAATAAATGTTTTGTAGATGCGACAATTTGATTTTTTGATATTAGAAGTAATAAGATTTTTTTGGTATTTATTCGATTGAGTTGAAAGACGGGTAATGTGTTTAATCTGATTTTTATGTGTATGTATATCTTTTGTTGTTATATAAGTTATGAATTACATATATAATGACAAACTTTTTACTTATGGGATTTTAAATTTCCTAGTATATATTTGCTAAACGCAAGTTTTTTCCGCTAGAAAATGTACTCCATTTACTAGTTCCAGTATATTTTAAATAAAACTATCTTTTTGGATTTTTTCGCAAATTTATTTTGATTTTTAGTTCCCGACGTTTCGAATGCTTTACAGCATCCATGGTCACGGGAGAGACTGAGGTGTTACATGTCTTGAAGGTATAGTTGTTACAGACAGCCTACCCACAATTAACATTCTTAACATTGTTAACGAGCTTTAGTGTTATCAATTGAAATAAATCTGCTTAAATTTCGACCACAGGGCGAACACTCAGTCATGATAAATACCTATTTGTCTTTTCTGTAAATTCATCTTTGATACCCCACATTATTTGCTGGGAGGTCCGGCGATTTGACGAGCCCTGCCTTAGTTAAGTGAAAACCACATATCATGACCACTTAGAATTTTTACTTTAAGTTATTGCTAAAAATCTTTTGTCAGAGGTAAATGCAAATTAATTTATGTTCAAACCTTTATGTGATTTAAACATTCTTTTAGCTGATATGCATTCATATAAATCACACGACCTTTACTCAAATCTGTGCTGTTTCTACGAAATTTTGACAGAAAATCACAGTGACTCTACTCGGACTGACCCAAGACTCGAATCCAGGACCTTAGGATTTGCAGCCGTGCATGTTAGCCACTAGATCATTGAGGCGGATGGGAGATAATACAATGCACAAGTATAAGCGCAAAACGCACTCTACTACTTTTACTTTCATTGTCAAATGGGACGGAAATCCGACACGATGAAAATATCAAGCGGGGGACTGATAGCTTTACGGACTTTTTTTACCGCGAGTTCTAGAACTGAGTCTACTCGCTAGCCCCTCAATATGGGGGCCCCATTGCAATTTCGAATCTGTGATAATATCTAGGAATTTAGTGGACTCTACAGGTTTTAATACTTCGCCATTTAATATTACACCATTATCAACAAGTGTGTTGAGAATTTTATTTTGTCTTTTTATTATCTATACATATAATAAAATTCTAACTAACTCAAATCTGTACATTAAATATTTTTTGGGAAATCTAATTGAAATAGACCTTATTATCGATACAGAGTCCGAATCTATAGTTTTTAGAATTTTTGTCTGTCTGTCTTTCTGTCTGACTGTCATCACGAGAAAACCACTGGAAAGATTTTGATGAAATTTAATATGATGATAACTGGTTATCCGGGTCAACATATAGGCTACTTTTTACCGCGGAAAAATATCTCATTTCTGAGAAAAAATCCAAAAACACAAAAACTGCATTGTAAGAGTATACTAATATGTAAAACCTAAGAATTAGGTTTTTGGTCATCTAAACGCGGGCGGAGCCGCGGGCAATGCTAGTTTAATAATAAATTATTTGAATCAAACCAATAGACAGCCTTTGAGAGAGCATCGTTTACATACTCTTCGAAGTATGGAAGTATGCAGCTTAAGAAAATCTTGACAAAAGCCCCACTTCCTCATTTGGTTTGACTCAAGATTTGAACCCAACCTATTAAAATATTGTCATAAAGTAGACTTTACAAAAATCTGATGACTACTTAACTGTAAAAAATAAATACTAATTTTTGCCCGCGGCTTCGCTTACGAGATAAGCGCAGCGGGGTTCAAGTGTAGCCTGTCAAATCCCAAGATGTAATCTATGTCGTTGCCGAATTTTATCGAAATCTGTTCAGTGATTTAAGCGTACACTTTTACATTATTCGAATGAATTATAGAAAGAGTTTGGATTCGTTACTTCATCACCCTGTAACGTTTTAATAGATTTATAACCTTGATTTTTATATAGGCGACATTTTTTACTTAACACAGGAGTAGAGCCGCGTGCAACAACTAGTGATAGATACACACGCAAGTAGCAGAAACAATAGTTAAAAAATAGTCAATCGCTTAGGTATTTTTACATTTTTTAGGTATTTTTTATATGAAGAGACTATTTACTTAAATTATAAAAAAATCTTTAAAATGCTTTCTTATTATGTCATCATACAAGTGAAGTCGCGGACAAAGCCTAATCAAATATAAAACCTTCAATCAAACTCATCGTGACCTTTCACATTCGACCACGCCCAGTCGAAATAGAAATAACATCTTTATAAAACAAGATATTGATTTAAATTACCAAATATAAAATTAACGCGTAAAATTTTAAAACGGAAACAGTCGTGTAATCGCTTTGAGCTGTCAAAACTGCGGCTTTCGCGCGTAAATCAGCCAATATGGCGGCGCGGCCATGTTGACAAATGGTTGGCCATAGACTTAAAAATATTTTTATTTCGTTTTTTTTTTATTTTCTTTATTTTTTTATTATACAGTTGTATATATTGATTATTTTTTTAATTGTCCTTCTAATAAATTAAAATGGAGAAGAATATTGATTTATTAATTGTGCACATATATCTTTAACTAGCGACTTACCCTCGCTTCGCTCGGGTGTTTGAATTATTTACATAAAAAAACAAAGGCCCAAAGATACATTATTTTTTGTTACAGGAACTTTTGCAAGCGTATACAGAATAATCTACCAGAGTTTCATCACAATCAGATCAATGGTTTAGGAATTCATAGAGGACAAACATATGAACATTCATTTTTATTTATATAAATTATGTAAAGATAAAAAAATTCATAAATATGAGCAAAAAAGAGAGACGCTTACAAATTAATACACTAGAATAAATATTAATCAATAAATTGTAAATTTTTTGTACTTAATTAATTATTATCAATATAACATATATACTATTTAATCAAAATAATATAGTAGATCTGACATTTTTTTACAATTCCAAACTCATAACTCTTCTTCTTTTACAGTCGGTTAAGCATATCCAAATATTTAATCATCACATATAACCATGCTTAGTTATTGCGAAACTATTCAAATTATATATAATTTATTGGACGAGTTGGTATGTTTGTATGTTTGAGTCTGCTATGGAAAACGCACAATAAATTCATCTAAATTATTCGTTAGACCATCGTGGATGATGTTATGCTATAATTACTTTTATTATATAATTATTATTAATTTTTATAATTTTTCTCTTTCAGTAGCAACATTTTATTATTGAATTTAATATTACACAAATTATATTATAGATTATATTATGTGAATACGTATGTTAAATAATTTTAATTTTTAGTATATTAATCATAATCACATAAAAGTTGCTTTTTCTTTTTCAGTTTTCTTTTTCACTTCATAAACCAGCATATGACATATTTTTATTTAGTGGCTAAATTGATAACGATGAAAAAAAGCTTGATAAATTTTAAAATGTAATGTGTTACATATAATTATGTACTTACTTAATAAAATTGTTATGAAAAATGAAAAACTAATATTTACCCTTCATCATAAAAATTATCGAACCTTAGATTTTTAAATCAAAATATGACTGAATAGTAGAAGAAAACCTTAGATTTTAAATACCCATTGTATTCCGTGCATCAGTTCCATACACTACGCAAATATTCGCAGTTAACTTTTTTTTTTGTAAAAAACTCAATGCGTTTTGGATATATTTCTCTAAAACAGCGACATATTTACGTGCTTACATATATTTTTTTATTTTATATTAGACTATCGAGTCGCCCTCGCTTCGCTCAGGTTCGTCCCTAGGTACGTTTTGACGCTTAGTATGGAATAGATTTTTTTTCGTGAATTTTTCCGATGTTTTAATAGTTTTTCTGCTATTCGGGGTGAAGAGAAATCCTGAAATCCAACAAAACAAAAGATTATAAAAATCGTCCAGCATTTCTCGAGTTATAAGTGTTGTAACAAACTCGACTTTGTTTTATTATATAGATAAAGGAATGAAAGTTAAGTTTTCGACACAATCAATATAATACAATAAAAATTAAAATATTTTTAGGAAATAATAAGTTATACATACATTTACCGCATAAAGCCATCCACATGACATTTCAAACAAAATAATTTGCATCATAAAGATAATGTATAAGTAACCTATCTGGTATCTGGTAGTTCTACTTCACAATAAATATTTTTTTTAATTATTCAATATAGGTGTTAAAAATATTTATATAAAAGATTTATTTTTCCCACTTCACAACTCTAAATTTTTCGGTGCCATGAAAAGAAATTAAAGTAAGTTTATTTATTGTTTTAAAGACTAACTTTTGCCGGCGACTACGCTCGTATTATCTAATCGATTTATGTATGAATTCTTTTGATAGTAGTAGCGTTAGACAACGTCCTTCCATAAATTTATTAAATATAATAAATTTCTGAGTCGAATCTGTACATTAAATATTTTTTGGAAAATCTTATTGAAATAGTCATTAATTATTATCGATACAGAGGCCGAATCTATAGATTTTTAGAATTTATATCTGCTTGTCTGTCTGTCTGGGAATGTATAACGAGAAAACCACTGGACAGATTTCGATGAAATTTTGTATGATGATAGCTGGTTATCCGGGTCAACATAATATAGGATACTTTTTACTGCGTGAAAATATCTCATCTCTGAGAAATCTATACTAAACGTTTAAACGTAGAGCTAGTTCAGTTTATAAGAACGTGACAAACAAATGGACACTTATCATTTTATTATATACATATATTACATTTATAATTACTAAATAAACTCTCATGTAAAACCGCGATTTATTAATTGCTAATAATAATATAATACATATACTAAATAAGAATCTATAAAAATAATTTTATATCTCCTTTGTTTTTGATATATTGTCATATGTGACCTTGGAGTTGGAGAGTGTGTTTAAATTATCATTAGCTAAAATGTTACAACTGTATGACATCTGTCTCTTTCATTTGAGTATTTATCTCTACACTGGAGGTCGCAAATTCGATTCTTGTTTGGGCCAGATATTTATAGTAACCATAAATCGTCAATGTAAGAAAGATACTTATTAAGAATTTTAGGTTTAACTGCCATTTTAGTTCAGTGGCTAGCATTTTCAAAAGTATTTAGTAGACTGTAATAATTCTATTAGAATAAAGTTTCATTTCATTTCAGATCCAGAGGTCCTGGGTTCGAGTCCCGGATCGGGCTAAGTATATATCTATTGGGTTTTCTGTAAAGAAATTCTCAGTAACAGCCAGGAGTTGGGTAGTCTGTATTAGGCAGAGTAAATCCATTATATCTTCTATAAGCTTCTTTACATCTCATTTTTATTATTAGATAATATGTTACCACCGCCGGACATTCTGGTGTGAGTATCGGAGATCGGTAGTTCGATTCTCTTTGGGGGTAATTATTTGTAGAGGACAACACAAAGATACCTAGAAAAGCCTTCTATGTTTGTAGCGTTATCCTATTGATATTATAAATAAAGAAAGTTTTCATATTTCCTTCTTAACCACATCTAAACAGTTAAATTGTCTAGACCTAGATCTGAGAAACCTAAAACTAGATAGGCCATGTCTTAAATTAGTACCTATGATACTTTTTTTGATACATTATGTACAAATAGATATAGATATTTTTATAATTAAAATTATAAAAATGTTTAAAGTTAAAAATATTGTAATGTAATTGGTGCAATTTTCATTTTGTTAATTGTGGGTAGGCTGTCTGTAACAACTATACCTTCAAGACATGTAACACCTCAGTCTCTCCCGTGACCATGGATGCTGTAAAGCATTCGAAACGTCGGAAACCAAAAATCAAAATAAATCCGCGAAATAATCCGAAAAGATAGTTTTATGTAAAAATATAAATATATTGGGACATTAACACACAGCTCTGGCAGCACGATCTAGTTCCATGGTAAGCTGCGAGACTGGTGTTATGGATACCAAATAGTTGATACACTACACATACATATATAACTTTAAATACATACATATTATAAATCCATGAGTACAAACATTCGTGCTCATGACACAAATAAATAGCCCAACAGGACTCGAATCCGCGACCGCTGGCACAGCAAGTAGGGTCACTACAAACTGAGCCAAACGTATCGTCAAATCTGTGTATGTTTCTTGATCCTTCACGCTGAAAGTGCTGGACGGATTTTGATGAAATTTAATATAGTATTGGAGTAACATATAGTAGTAAGCCCTTAGATATGTATCTATAACCGTCTTAGCGGTGTATTTGAAAGGATGTAACAAATATACGTACGTTCGTGTTTATAATAATATTATTTAAATATTAAAGATATTGATACTTTAATAATTTTCACATTTGTATCGAAAACTTTAAACGTATTCAGTACAGGTTATATATTTCATTTTTATCTTTTAAATTAGCTATATACTATTCAAATAAAAATAAGAATGTTTTAGGAATATCTTTTCACAGTATATACTAATACCTATAAATGTATAGTGTTTGTCTGTAACTTAAAATGATTCTATTGTTGAAGCAAAATAATTTAAAAAAAAGTCATTATTCCCCTTATATAAATATCTTATATAGATATATAAATATCAAGCAACGTATGTACATTGTACTTGTTGAAGATCATCGAAGATGGCTGCACTCGGGGTGCTCTTAGTGAATAATAAAAAGTGTCGTGACGGTCGAAATATTACATTTCTTTCTCTATGAATCTCATTTGCCAAGAATGCCGAGTATAAAGCGCGATAAGGAACATCGATCCAAATTACCATCAAAATTGGTCAAGCCGTTTATGAGAAAAATGACAAACACGTACACCCAAAGATAGACAAAAAATAGAACATTCAAAGTTGTACGCAAAAACGTGTATTACCACATAAATGTATATGCAAATTTTGGTCCATAATTTGTCCTCCATAGAAAACTTGTAGATAAATAATTATTTATTACGCATATTGAGATCTAATCGAATTATGCGAAAATCAATTTCCAATACTAATGTATCTTGTTAAATGGGTTAAACTTGATTTTTAACAGCTTTGGCCTAAAATATTATTCGACACGTAAATCTTTATTGGTGTGTCTAGAAATAATATAACCAAAAATGCTAAAAAAAACATATTTGGGTTATGGCAACTCCATATTTTTCTTTATTTTATTTATTGAGTAATAAATCTTTTGTATTTATTTATTCCTTGTGGAAAGTTAACTGGCTTACTGTTATAGTTAAAAGATTGAGTCCTTTAATAATAAAGACCGACAGATGGATATACATTATACATACAGTATTAGATTTTTTAATAGACCTAACACTTGGAGACCCTAGGAGGCGGCTCATTTCGGTTGGTGGTGTACCATACGGGCTGCTCCTGGTACTTTTCTGATAGCAGAGTGGAAACTGTGACTGTGTGTGTGTGACTGTGGAAGCAATTCAATGGTTTTTGTGGTCTGCCTCGACAAAAAACCGTCGAGGCATGGTAGTTGAGTGCGTAAGTGATCCTGCTACGCCCCATTAATACGAGGGAGGTTTCGTTGGATTTTAGTGGGTAGTACTGGTTTTTCTGGCCTCTGAGACCCACGTAACCACCTGTATCTGCATGCATTCTATGCAGGTGGCATGTGTAAATGCATTACCAAATATTAAATAAGGCAAAAAAGGTGTTAAGGAATGAAATAAGTATTATTATTATTAATTTACTAGTATTTAGTATTTACATATTTTTTTAAGTCGACCGAATATCTAAACAGTAAAGTAGTACAACGTAGATAGTTATATAATATATAATATACATAGTATGGTTACATAACAACCTCATGTTCTCGAAGTCGGTAAATAAAATGAGAGATGGTCATCATTTATAACCGACATTTCTGTAACTTTTAGAAGAACTATTAATTAATCACCATAAGTAATGGTCATTCGTATGACATAAACAGGATCGGTGGTTTTGATACTTGCCACGCAAGTTGTAACTGTGTTTACTAAATCTGAATTTTGTATTTATTTTCTCAAAAAGCTATGAATTTTCGGACAAGTGGCATAAAAATTAGCTTAAATTTAGTGACATAATATTAAATTGCCACATGTTAGGTCCAGATATAGCCAAAAACCATCCAAATGACCTAATGAAAATCTCAAAATTGGTAATTTTGTTTTGGAGGAGAAGAATTACGAGAACATGCACACCGGTATTGATATGAATCTATATTATTAAAATAGATAGATAGTCTGTGGCTTTCTAGCGCCCAAATAGATTAACCGATTTTAATTTAGTTTATTTTGATCGAAAGGTAACTCGATTGAAAGTGTTCTTAGCTATAAATTAAGAAAATCCATTCAGCCGTTAGCAGGCTATCAGCTCTTTTCTAGACGGTAAAAAGAAATGCAAATTCCATAGATCTAAATAATCCGAAACTTGGTATCACGCTTCGGTAAGGAATTATTGGTTAATCTGAAAACATGTGGTAATGCAACGACATCGTACCCTCGGCCTGATGCTGCAGCGTTACCTGGAATCTGCAAGATACTTTTGCCTAAGAGCTGACAAATTTTTTGGGAGAGAATTTTAAGAAAGCTATTTTTTTTGACATGTCTTTTCTTACGCTCCCTCGATTGCCATGCGGGTCATCTGGCTGCCCGTAGACGCTGAATTCCCTTTAGCGCATAACACCTGAGCAGGTAAAAATATTGATTTTTCAAATATTTTAAGAAGATTTTTTAGATTTTTTTTTATTTCACTAAATTTCATTTTTTTTTTTTACTCATTTACTCTTTACTAAAGTACTATAAAGATATCATGTTTAGGGTCATTGAAATGACCTCATTGAATAGGTTAATGACACATTTTAAAATCTCGAAGGTTATCTCTATAATATAGTAAAAACTTTAAAAAAAAAAAACCTACTTCAAACAAAAGCACTAAAAAGTAACAAATAACTGATTGGTAGTTTTCATTTACTATACATACCTAATCAAATATTTTCGAAGTCGGTGTGCTTTGCTTTGTATGGGCTGGCACCGATTTCGAAAATATTTGATTAGGTATGTATTTAATAGGTAGGCTTTAATTACTTAGCCAAAGCACACTGACTTCGAAAATATTTGATTAGGTATGTATAGTAAATGAAAACTACCAATCAGTTATTTTTTACTTTTTAGTGCTTTTGTTTGAAGTCGGTTTTTATTTTTTTTTGCTAAAAAGTTTTTATTTTTCCCTTTTTAGTGTAGACAGTAGTAGCAAAGTAAGGATTCTAACGTGTTAGGCTTGTCAAATCAAACAAAATAAGCCCAAACTCAAAGTATCTACTATTAGCCATTGAAGAGTTCCACCTATCCACCTTCTGGCCTTGCCATCAGATCAGGTCAACAACACCGAACCACTGTACTATTAACGGAAATAGAAATACTTGCAAAGTTTCAAGTCAATATGACAATTAGTAGTAGGTTAAATTCATCATTAGTTGTTTTTCCACCCTTAGGGGTGGTATTTTTTTTTGAAATTTAAATTGGACCAATCTGGAAGTATACCCTTTCAAACAAAACGAAAATTGTCCAAATCGGTTAATAAATGACGGAGTTCTGAGGTAACAAACATAAAAAAAAAACATACAGCTGGACAGTTTTGATGAAAACTCCGCTTGGGTTTGCCCCTAGTTACGTTTTAACGTATAGTATAGATTTCTCAGAGATGAGATATTTTCCTGCAATAAAAAGTATCCTATATGTTGACCCAAATAACCAGCTATCATCATACAAAATTTCATCAAAATCTGTCCAGTGGTTTTCTCGAGATGTTTTACCAGACAGACATATAGACAAACAGACACACAGACGAAAATTCTAAAATCTATAGATTCGGCCTTTGTACCAATAATAATGATTATTTCAATGAGATTTTCCAAAAAATATTTAATGTATAGATTCGACTCAATTAGAATTTTATTATACATATGTACAGATCTTACCCTTCTATATGTATATAACTTAAAAATTACTTTTTGCATTTAAAAATATATTTCTCAGTCCATTTATTAATAAAGAGATGTGACATTTTATAAGTAATAATATATTCTACTTCGCACCTTAAAAGTTAAAAAAACACGAAAAAATAAACAACGATCAAGTCGAGTGATCCACGGTGAGCTGTCAGGTTATTGAGGCGCACTGACGTATCATACATAAATAAACTAATATTATAAATGCGAAAGTAACTCGGTCTGTCTGTTACGTTTTTACCTAAGCCACTGAACCAATTTTGGTGAATTTTGGTATAGAGATAGATTTGACCTTGGAAGGTTATAGGTTACTTTTGTTGCGAAAATAAAACTTGAAGGGGGTGAAATAGGTGTTGAAATTTTGTATGTGGAACCAACTACCTAAAGTGCATTCACGATAATAATTTTTTTATCTATTTAAAACGTATGGACTCACCGGAGCGAAGCGTGGGCAAGTCACTAGTCTATACTAATATTATAAAGAGGTAAAGTTTGTGAGTTTGTGACGTTGTAGGGGGTAATCTCTGGATCTACTGAACCGATTTAGATGAAATTTGGTAAGAAGATGGTTTGAGACCTTTTAATCCGGAAATCATCTCTTAAGGGGGTGAAAACGAAGATGAAAGTTTGTATTGGGAATCAAGCTAGGGACGAAGCCGAGTGAAGCGAGGGTGAGTCGCTAGTAAATTAATATTTTAAATGCGAATGTGCTTGTTGGTTTATCGTACTTTAACAAAAGAACAAAGCAAATTATTGAGTATTATTTTCTTAGATTTACGCGAATATTTGGCATTTTAAATAAAACTATCTTTTCGGGTTCTTATTATTGAGGATTTATTTAGATTTTTGTTTCCCGATGTTTCGAATGCTTTACACTTTACAGCAATTATGGTTATATATGAGAATGAGGTTTTTGATGTCTCAAAAGCTATTACAGATGGGTCAATATATCAATATCCGAAAAGATACTTTTGTTTAAAATTTTTAATATTCGCGTTTTAAGAAATTATTAAAAACCTTCTCAACTGCCTCGGTGGTCTAGAGACTAGCATGTACATTCGAGTCAAAAGATTGTTAATTTTTTTTTTATTAAATACAAATTCGACCTCATAAATGCAGCCCTAGAAGCCTAAAAGTTATTTATATTTTACCCACAAACGTACATTATAATGGTATTCTGATTATGAACAAAGCTTTAAAACACGTTATATATCTATATAATAATCAGCTTAAATCTAGACAAATATTCAGAGATACTTTATATGCTTTGCTTAGAAGTTAAGACACCTTACACACTTTCAAAAATATGGGTAGCCGACGTGCGTTTTACTAAGGCAATTTTTTTCTATATTTTCCATTCACGTACTTTTCAATCTTAGTATGCGTTTTTCTTCACACCAACTACAGTACTTAGGCTACCAAGCTTCGCTCGAAGTTTTTGGCCTAAAGTATAATTTTCTTTTTTTTTAAACTAAAAACTTGAATAAATATTAAAAAAAAAAACAAAAATAAAAACTTTGTATCCGACCGGGATACGAACCCAGACACCTGTGGTTGTCAAACTTGCGCCTTGGCCGCTTGACCACGATGCTTATGTCCTAGCATGCGAATTAGCGACCATATTTTACGTGGAATAATGTGAAACAAAACTGCATGAAAACTCGAAAACACGCGTTTTTCTAGACATAAAATTAATCTAGATCGATTTATCGCTCCCGAAACCCTCTGTATACTAAATTTCATGAAAATCGTTGGAGCCATTTTCGAGATTAAAATTATATATATGTACTAGCATTGCCCGCGGCTCCGCCCGCGTTCAGATGAACAAAAATCAAATTCTTAAGTTTTACATATTAGTATGCTCTTACATTGCTGTTTTTGTATTTTTTCTTAGAAATGAGATATTTTCCCGCAGTAAAAAATATCCTATATGTTGACCCGGATAATCAGCTACCATCATATTAAATTTCATCAAAATCCCTCCAGTGGTTTTTCCGTGATGCGGTAACAGACAGACAGACAGACAGACAGACAGACAGACAAAAATTCTAAAAACTATAGATTTGGCCTCTGTATCGATAATAATGTCTATAGCAATAAGATTTTCTAAAAAATATTTAATGTACAGATTCGGCTTAGTTACAATTTTATTATATGTATGGTATAGATATACAAGAATTGCTCGTTTAAATATATTAGATATGTATATTCATTTAACTGCCTCGGTGGTGTAGTGGCTAGCATGTACGGCTGCACACCCGGAGGTCCTAGGTTCGAGTCCCGCGTCGGGCCAAGTTTAGTTATTGAGTCTTTCTGTATAAGTAAGCCTCAGTAACAGCCCGGAGTTTGGGAAGTTGGCGGTGTTTCACCCCCGTGCCTCGGAGAGCACGTAAAGCCGTCGGTCCTGCGCCTTAACTCTCATCGGTCGTGTCGAGTGGTCGCCCCACCGGAGTATGAGAGGGACAGGAACAGAGAGTGCACGTTGTGCCTGCGCGTACACTTGTGCACTATAATATCTCCTGCGCAGTTGGCTAGTCTCAATGAGATTGGCCGCCGCGCTGTGGCCGGAATCGGTCGGGAGAACATCATCATGTATATTCAACCGTCCGTTAATATTTTTTACTGAAATGCCTTACAGTACATAATATATAGAATATTTTAAATATACCTATACATTGTTTCTATATTTTTAGTTCACTTTTTACATAATAGTTGGTATTTTTTTTAAATCTGTCAAACTGTCAAAAAAAGTAATTTTTGCTATCTATTGCGTTAAAACAGCACGAGTATAAAGTGTCGTGTGGAAGGACCTTTTGCAAGAACTAAAAAATTATGCAATACAAATTCGAATGTCTAGACATTTTTATTGTATAGATAAAACAAAATTGATGTGTCTGTCAGTGATTTGTAAGTAAATGTTGAATTTTAAACATCGCTTTTTGCAATTTAATTGATAGCCATTCTATGACTATTTACGAGTATCTATTGCTGCCTGTTTGTATATTTTCTGATGAAACTTTTTCTAATTTACCTACAACGGGAGATGTCTGTTTGATGTCGATCTGAAATGTGATAAGCAAGTGTCGTTAAATTACAAAAACTAAAAATCGACTGCCAAATAGTGAACTAAAAATATGGAAACTAAAAATTGACAAAGGAACACAGTATTGAGCAGTCGAAGACATACATACAGATTCATAGCAAATATAAAATGTGCGTGTCTCCAACTGTAGAATATTACGTTCCAACACAAACTTCTTTCCATCTTATTAGTTCGCTTTTTAGACATTCAGGTTTTCGACACACATGTTAATGATTCATACAAACAGGAATCGAACTTATGACTTCGAAAGCATATACTATTGATTATGCTAATAAATAGTATTTTATAACATCAATAAAGAAATAAGTAAAGTAAATAAACTCAGTAAAGTTTATTTTTTAACAAGGTATAAAAACTTCATAATTTTCGCACATCACATGATGCGAAATATCTCGTACAGATGCGTATAACTTTATTTTATAACCTGTTGAACAACTGCCTACAACTTTTCATACGTAAAATTCGAAAATAATTAATAAAATATATTTCTTTTGTATAGAATTTAATAATAATTTTATTATTTAAACAATATTTTAGCTAAAATATCGTCCTTGAGACGTGAACGTACTAACTGGTATGTTTATTACCTATCTATACCTACATATAATAAAATTGTAACTAAGCCGAATCTGTACATTAGTAGTTTTTTGGAAAATCTTATTGAAATAAACATTATTATCGATACACAGGCCGAATCTATAATTTTTTAGAGTTTTTGTTTGTCTGTCTGTCTGTTACCGCATCACAGAAAAACCACTGGAGGGATTTTAATGGAATTTGGTATAGTAATAGCTGGTTATCCGGGACAACATATAGAATACTTTTCACCGCGAGAAAATATCTCATTTTTAAGAAAAAAATACAAAAACTGTAATGTAAGAGTATACTAATATGTAAAACCTAAGAATTTGGTTTTTTGTCATCTGAACGCGGGCGGAGCCGCGGGCAATGCTAGTAAATTCTAAAACAGTTCGGTACCTTTTTCTCCTCTGTTTGTTAACCATTTTTTTTTAGTAACTGTTGACGAGCTTTAGTGTTATCAGTATCGATCAAAAATGTACTAGATACACAATCCCATGCAAAAGTTCTCTTAAAACTGTCACCAATTGTAATTCTATTTGAAATAAATATACGACAATGTAAATTGAAACTTAAATGCAATGCTTAAAGTTGTTTTCACAAAAAAATTATAATTAAAAGTGGGCTCATAATATGTTGAAATGAGCGCTCATTCGGTGAGGACATTTTTTGTCGCTGATTGTGTACCTAGTATTTTTTTTATCGATGATTATCAGTAAAAAAATGATTATGGTCGAATTCCGACCACTAGGTGGACTCTAGTGTTCATTAAAAAATCAAACCCGTCCAGATCCATCCAGACGTTCCACCATGAAAGAAGCACTCTTTCAGACTCTTCAGACTTTACGTATAGACTTTTACATTTCTAATGCCACTAGCAGAACCCGCGGCTTCACTCGCGCTAAAACTACAAAACAAACTCTAAAAAGGTAGCTAAGGCTAAGGTAAGGTAAGCTTTCATCCCATATTTTACCCCCTTATAGGATAAATTTCGAAAAATGCTAAAACACATATTTATTTAATTTTATTG
The DNA here is from genome assembly GCA_951806755.1 of Brenthis hecate. Classification (NCBI taxonomy): domain Eukaryota; kingdom Metazoa; phylum Arthropoda; class Insecta; order Lepidoptera; family Nymphalidae; genus Brenthis; species Brenthis hecate. Next base: position 6,395,856 of record OX638282.1, on the reverse strand, counting down.
AAGAACATTAATACCAAGTGTCAAGTAATTCTGATCATAAATATTTTTTTGGATTGTATTATAACTTATTTTCCCGTGGGAATTAGATAATTTCCCGCGGTAAAATGTAGCCTATGTCACTAAAATCTTCAGCCTTCCAACTATCTCTACACAAAAAATCACGCCAATCATTCACTCTGTTTCACCGTGAAAGAAGGATAAACAAACAAACAAACAAACAAACAAACACTTTCACATTTATAATATTAGTATGGATTTTGATTGGTCCTGCGTCTTCTCAAGATCATATATTAGATAGCCTTTGACCTTCTTCAATAAATATGGTATAAAATGCAAAGGAGTTTTTAAATCTTACCTATTAAACGTTTCAAGTATAAGAGTGCTTAAACAAGCAAACACTAATATATAGATAGATAAGGAATCTATTTTTATTATTAAAAAGTGCTTGTATAAGTCTTATAAAATAAAGTTAATTTTGATTTTAAATAATACTATCTTTTAGGATTTTTTTGCGGATGTTTTGGTTTTTGGTTCACGAGAGACTAAGTTTTAGATGTCTCAAAGGATATTATTTAATCTTTACAGGCAGTATCTACCCCTAAAGTTTTAATTAAAGAAATACAAAGAAGCTTTAGAATTAAAAACAGATTTTAAATATTCGAGTAAATTTTAGAAAGTATTAATTTTCATTTCCATTTAAAGTCAGGTGAATATGAACATGCCTGAATTCGATCTGTGCGTCACAAACAATCGACTTCAAGACGATTAATTAACGCGTTAATGCGTAAATATTGCGAAACTCTGTATTTATCTTTACTGTATTATTGATTTTGTAAATACAATGAATTTAGGCAGTTTTATGTTTGTTTGTTTGTCACTTTCTGATGGTATAACTTTAAACTACGAACGAACTAGAGATACGTATGTACATATATACATACATATACATAATATTATTTGTGTAGGCTGAATCAATCACAGTGTTTTTTTTTAATTTGTTTTTCACTATCTGATGTTATAATAAACACAAATACGTATGTACGTATGTATGTATATGTATATATTTCTGAAGTCTAAGCCAATTATGATGAACTTTTTTTGTTTCTTTGTCATTTTCTGATACTATTACGTTTGAACCTCATATACGTATGTTATGATGAAATTTGGCAGATACTCAGGAAAGAGATATAAAGTACTTTTTGTCACAATCCCTTTAATATATCCCGTGGGATTTGAATTAAATAAATAATATAGGTTGTAATAATTTATTGAGTGAGAGGATATGATTTCAAACTTTGATCTCCATTTTAACCCCCTTAAGGGTTTGATTTCCGGGATAAAAAGTATTCTATATCCTTCCCAAGGTCTCAAACTATCTTTTTACCAAATTTCATCTAAATCGATTCAGTAGATCCAGAGATTACCCCCCTTACAACGTCACAAACTCACAAACTTTACCTCTTTATAATATTAATATAGATTTTCTAAGGAAATGCAATATTTATATCTTTCCCGAAAACGCCGAACGAATTTCAGTGCCCCATATACTTACTAGCTAAAATATAAATAATAATAATAATAACTTTACTCATAAATAAGGAAATTGAACATAGAACATAGTAATTTTTACAGTAAAGGCTTGTACAAAATCAATTTCATACGGTTGGGTGAAGTACTGTACTCCTTGCTAGGTTATAAAAATAATCTGTATTAAGGAGTAACAGTCCCTGTACTACTGTTATATTTGAGATATAAAAACTTTTTAACAGAAAAATAAAAACCGACTTCAAACAAAAGCACTAAAAAGTGAAAAATAACTGACTGGTAGTTTTCATTTACTATACATACCTAATCAAATATTTTCGAAGTCGGTGTGCTTTGGCTGAGTAATTAAAGCCTACCTATTAAATACATACCTAACCAATATTTTTGAAATCGGTGCCAGCCCATACAAAGCAAAGCACACCGACTTCGAAAATATTTGATTAGGTATGTATAGTAAATGAAAACTACCAATCAGTTATTTTTCACTTTTTAGTGCTTTTGTTTGAAGTCGGTTTTTATTTTTTTGTTAAAAAGTTTTTATTTTTCCCTTTTTAGTGTAGACAGTAGTAGCAAAGTAAGGATTCTAACGTGTTAGGCTTGTCAAATCAAACAAAATAAGCCCAAACTCAAAGTATCTACTATTAGCGGTTGAAGAGTTCCACCTATCCACCTTCTGGCCTTGCCATCAGATCAGGTCAACAACACCGAACCACTGTACTATCAACGGAAATAGAAATACTTGCAAAGTTTCAAGTCAATATAACAATTAGAAGTAGGTTAAATTCATCATTAGGTGTTTTTCCACCCTTAGGGGTGGTATTTTTTTTTTAAATTTAAATGGGACCAATCTGGAAGTATACCCTTTCAAACAAAACAAAAATTGTCCAAATCGGTTAATAAATGACGGAGTTCTGAGGTAACAAACATAAAAAAAAAACATACAGTCGAATTGAGAACCTCCTCCTTTTTGAAGTCGGTTGAAAAGTCTCTATTTCACTCTCAAATCTCTATTTTGAAGTCGGACCAAACAAACCCAAAAAACTAAGTTTAATGATTTTCAATATATAAATGTTGTAACGAACAAACATAATATAAGCAAAAAATTTTATAGTTATAATAAGTCAAATTGTAATAGATTTAAGTAATATTTATATGTATATAAAATAATTTATTTGAAACCCGTCTGTTGATGTAAGCCATAATTCTTTCACACCTTTACCAATAAAATGTCATTTTTAGGGTTCGATAGGCATATAGGAGAACGGATGATGCGTGAAAGAGATGTGTAATACAATTTGTGTTAGGTGCGAAAGAGATAGAAGATTTTCATAACTATTAGGCATTACAATGAGTATGATTAAGAGAGATGGATTTTTTATTTAACTCTTGATTGTTACATATTTTTTTAACTTAATATGTATTTTTGTTAACTTATTACATACTAGGGACTTACTCTCGCATCGCTCGGGTGTCTTTTATATTTAATTTTTTTTAACGGAACCCTATTTTTTTTTTTCTATAATAAAAGTAGCCTCAGTTACTCCTTATAACATCAGCTGTCTGCTATTAATAGTCTCGTCAAAACCAGTCTAGAAGTTGCGGAGATTAGCCGGAACAAACAAACAGACAGACAAAAAATTGTGCTTTTCTTATGTTTCGTATATAATTTCATATGCATTTAGTGAAAAGTTTTTATTATGACATTACAAATAGACACTTCAATTTTATTTATCTGATAGATTTTGTTAACTTATTAAAATAAATTCATTTTTCATAATTATACCTAGTAGTATTTTTTGGTTTCCATAACCAAATCAAAACCTTTAAATATTGACATGTCTGTCTGTATGTAACAGCCATTTTACTCGGAGATTATTGGTACTATGAAGCTCACATTTGATATTATTGTCAAATTAGAAAATATGAACAAGCCATAAATTAATGCAAAAATTACCTTTCTTTTTTAAAACAAACAACTTATTTAACTTTACACATGAAAAATGCATAAATAAGAACCTATATCACTAGCATTTTCCCGCGACTCCGCACGCGTGATTTTTTTTTATTTTAAATATATTGGGGCATTAACACATAGCACCATTTAGTTCCATGGTAAGCAACGAGGCTCGTGTTATGGACACCAGCTAGTTGATACACTACCCATATATACATATATAACTTTAAATACATACATATTATAAATATAAACACCCATGATTGGAGTACGAACATTCGTGCTCATCACACAAATGAATGCTTCCAGCCGGACTCAAACCCGCGACCGCTGACACTACAAACTGAGCTAAACGTATTGTGTATAATTCAATTATTATTACTAAATGTTTAAAAATCATATAAGCTATATTAGTGTAAAGTTTCAAAATCCGTTCAGTAGTTTTTGCGTGAAATTTTAACAAACATCCATACTCACAAACTTTCTAGTTTACAAAATTTTGTAGGATAGGATATAACATTAATATTAAACGCTACGGAACCACAACAGCGAAAGTCGTCTCACACATAATCGATTTAAAAAATATTATTGTCTAGACTTAGTAGGTACCTAATCGTGTCATAGATACATTCTTTATGGATATTAGAATTATTGTGGCATCCAAATATATCTATTATGCAGAATGGTATCTTAAAATAAAAGTCAATATTTCTGTCTGGTTAAAACAACCACATAATAAATTTCGATGCGGTTATTATCATTATTTTAGCGATTTGTTTTAAAAGATTTATGTTACATACTAGCATTACCCGCGGCTCCGCCCGCGGTTTTTGTATTTTTTCTCACATATTTTCCCGCGGTATAAAGTATCCTACATGTTGACCCGGATAGCCAGCTATCACCATACCATATTTCATCAAAATCATTCCAGTACTTTTTCTGTGATGAGGTAACAGATAGACAAACAGACAGACAAAAATTCCAAAAACTATAAATTCGGTCATCGGGATATCGATAATAATGTCTATTTTAATAAAATTTTCCAAAATAATATTTAATGTACAGATTCGGTTTAGTTACAATTTTATTATATGTATAGGTAACTCAGATAACGAAATATGAATCCAAAGAATAATGTTTTAAAGCAATATATACATATTAATAGAATACTAGGAATATGGCCTGACAATGAATATGGCCTGACATGGAAGGGGGGATCGGGGGGGGGGGGGGGGGGGGGGTTGGCTTCCCCCCTTTCTATTGAAGGGAGGCCCACCCCCAGCAATGGGACGTTAAAAAGGGTAGAATACCCATTACTGTGATAAGTAAATAGGTAAATGTTAATAAATAAAAATAGCAAACGGTTTTGATGTGATAAAGAAAAACAAAGCTAATATTATGCTCTCACTTGCAAGAGGAGAAATAATGCTTAGAAAACACAAAATAATATAGTTTTAATTTTAGTATTTGTTATTCATATGTTCTTTACAAAAATTGTAAATTAATAACTAATACCTATATACAATTTCCCTCATTCTTATAAAGAAAGTTAATCTGTATGACCAAATCGAGAATAAAAACATAAACAAACAAAACACGCTACTATTTTGGTATTTGACATTTCTTTCTTTTATTTAATTAACTAGCGATTCACCCTCGCTCCGCTCGTGTTCGTCCCTACGTTTTAAGGTTAGTATAGATTTCTCAGAGATTAAATATTTTCCCGCAGTAAAAATTATCCTCGTATATATTGACTAGTTTGTTTTTTTGAGTTAGTTTTCTCGTGATGCGTTCCCAGACAGACAGACAGACAAATAATCTAAATACTATATTTGGCCTCTTTATCGATACTAATGACTATTTCAATAAAATTTTCCAAAAAATATTTAATGTACAGATTCGACTCAGAATTGTATTATATGTGTGTAGTCCCACTCGCCTAGTTAATTAAGACGGAGGAGATTCCGTAAGGTTTTTATGGGTAGTACTCTGTTTTCCAGCCGTTGAGATTCTCAAAACCACTTTTTGTACAAATGGTTACCTAAAGAGTACCTGATATACTGGGGTACAAATGTAAAACATGTCGAATCGGTGAATCTCCAAACTTTAGTAGTCACAGCTACTTTTTAACTACATATTTACAAAAAAAACTTTTTAAATTCAAATATGTAATCAGATCAACAAATTTATCACACCCCTAACAACCCTTAACAAGACGCATCGAATTATAAAATATTTGACGCATTCATTGCAATCCTAAAGCATTTTGAACACTATTACTTGCGTTATAAGAGAAATATTCACTAAATCGATTTGGATTGAATTTATTATGTTAGGACCTCCCGGGTCTTAACTTCCCTTATTGTTAGACTTTTAAATGGGCAAGAGTTTTATTGGTTAAAGTGTGGGTTCTGAAGTTAAATAAATCTTTTTAATTTTTTTACTGAAATATAAGTATATGACATAAAAATAAAATTATGTCATTGTTATTAACAGTGTAAAATTCATATTTTATTATTTTTATTAAATAATATAATAGTAATATATATATATATAGATATATATATATATATATATATATATATATATATATATATATATATATATATATATATATATATATATATATATATATATATATATATATATATCAATTATATTCCATTCCTATGGCTGAATATCAATTTACCTTAGCTGTGGTAGCAAATCTGTATTAAGAACTGTCAACACTATAGTTCGTTATCTCCTTTCGTCGTTGTTATGGAGGGTAGAGGTAAGGAGGAGTCTCTTATATGGGAGATAAGTTGAAAAAGTCAACCTGTATCCTGAAAGTAGATGGCGCTAGTATACAAAAAACTACGATATGAATTTAGCTGTTGTAGACGGAGTAAAGTGTGATGAGTTCAAAAAAATTTTATGACTAAAAATGTTAATGTACCAGTGTAGAAAATTTACGTCGTTTAAAATAATTTAGTAAATATAACCGTCCTTGTTTATTTCTCTATCTACTCCATTTACTTTTGATGCTTCCTTTAAAACTTATGCTGCGCTACCGCAGCGCCACCCTTATTGGACGCGTTTTGACGGACACTTTTTTATACACAGGGACGGTCCTCCTTACCTCTAAGCTCCATAATAGTTGTGCAAGCATAGGTGATACCGACATTCTTGTATTTAGAACGACATATTTTACATTCCTTTATCAAACATAATATGTGATAACTGGTAATTATTCAAATCTATACATATAATAAAATTGTAACTAAGCCGAATCTGTACATTAAATATTTTTTGGTAAATCTTATTGAAAAAGTCATTATTATCGATACAGAGGCTGAATATATAGTTTTTAGAATTTTTGTCTGTCTCACTCCACTCAGAATTTTATTATATGCTAGATATTGCTCAATTATAATTAAGTCGATGGCCGAATATCGCCATTCGCCACGTTACCTTCTATTGTGTTAAATTGTAAAATAGCTGGTTTTAGACTTGAACCTTTTTATATTTAACTAGCGGCTCACCCTCGCTTCGCTCGGGTTCGCCTCTAGAAAAACACTAATAGAGATGTTCACAAGGGAACCGTTTATTTTTCCGGAATGAAAAGTAACCTGTTATTTGATCGGGAATTTAAGGTATCAGAATGTTAAAATTTTACTAAATTAGGTGCATAAGTTATTGTGTACTAAGCTGTATAAGATACTATAGTTTTTAACTATCCCACGGGTACTATTTAATTTTCCGGGATAAAAAGTATTTAAGATGTTGCCCGACGATATAAGGTACCACCATGCAAAATTTCATTTAAATCGGTCCAATAGATTTGGAGATTAGCCCGTACAAACAGACAAACAGGCAGAGAAACAAAAAAATTGAAAAAAAATCTGGATTTGTTTTATTTGTCTTCTTACATCCCCCTGACTCGGTTTTTAGCATTTTTTTGCTATGTACAGACATTCGACCTCTACTGTTTTATTATAGTATAGATTAAATACATAATATCTACAATATCACATTTAAGCAATAAATTGTAAATTTAATAACTAACATTTTCATATTTTGATATGTAAGACACACATACGTTTGAATATTCTAAAACAAAACCATACTAATATTTTAAATGCGAAAGTAGCTCCGTCTGTCTATCTGTGTCTGTTACCTTCCGCTGAACCAATTTCGATGAAATTTGGTATGAAGATAGTTTGAGACCCGTGGAAGGACATAGGATAGTTTTATCCCGGAAATCACCCGTTAAGAGGGTGGAAGCTTGTATGGGTAATCAATCATTTATATGTATGTACATTGTACATATACGAGTATATAGTCTATCTCTATTCTATACTAACCGTTAAAACATACGCGAAGCAAGGGTGAGTCGCTAGTATAGTAGTAGTATATTTTATTTTATAAATATAATAATAATACATTACCCAAGTTAAGTTTAGTGTTAAATTAAAGAAGAATGGATTTGGATGGTAAAGAATACTTTACGACCTATTCTCATACCTACCAAATCTACAAAAAAAAAAAACAATAAAATAGGTCGAGCCGTTTCGGAGGAGTACGACCACAAACACCGTGACACGAGATATTTATATATTAGATTTTTTTTTTTTGCTTATAAACGGTCATAAAAAAAATATTTCTACACCCCGTGACATCTAATATAAGAGATATTTTTTTTTTAAATATAAGATATTTTTTATGTAATGTATTTAATATAAGTATTCAATTCAATTCAAATTCAAAATATTTTATTCAGCATTAAACTATTACATTTTTTTACTGAACGTCATGAGTCTACTACCAGTTCGGAAAGAAACCTCAGACCTGAGAAGAACTGGCGAAAGTAATTCAGCATTTTAAAGTATTGACCTACTCGATCAAATGAAATTTTTGAATTGTCTCTAAGATGATTTTATGATTTTAAATAAATCTACGTTTCCGGATTTTTTCGCAAATTCATTTTATTTTTTGGTTCCTGACGTTTCGAACACTTCGAATGCTTTACAGCGCACATGGTCACGGGAGAGACTAAGGTTTTAGACGTCTCAAAGGTTACATATTTGTTACAAAGTCGTTTTTTTATTATATCCAGCCAATACCCAGCTTTAATAACCAATAAGTACCTAAACTCCCAACTTTTGCCGTATTGACTGCAAGAGGTTTCTTCCATAGCAAATCATATGTATTGCGTATCTCTAAATATTTGTTAGTTTAGGCTGTTTTTCAAACCGAATCAAACTTACCTACTATAGTAATTAATGTTGATATTTTTCATATAGACGGTAGCGCGAGGAGGGTTTATAAAGTAGTTGTCACTTACTAGTACATATAGCAAAAAGTATTGAAAATGTTTGAACCGATTTCAAAGAGAAGAGTAGAGAATAAATTTGTATATTTCTCCCATGTAAATAAATGAGAATTGATTTTTAACCCACAACGCAAAAACGACGGGGTGTTAGAAGTTTGATGTGTATGTGTGTGGCATCGTAGCTCCCGAACGGGTAAACCGATTTTAATTTTGTTTGTTTTTGTTTGAAAGGTGAATTGAGCGGGAGTGTTCTTAGCTATGTTTGATGAAAATCGGTCCAAAATGGACGGGGTTTTTTAAATTTTTACTATATCACCTGTAAATTCGATTAATGTCGATGGGAAATGCGAAAAAACAGTATAATAATACTAACAGTCTAATTTTTTACCATCGAACTGGTGTGACGATGGAACCATAAAAACGACAGTAGAACTTGTCAATAGCTACTTTTCGAGTTAGGACTCTTTTATTTTCTTTTCATTAATCTCATATTTGAGAATTGGTCAAAAAAGTATTTTTGACCTATTTCAAAAGAAAATTATTATGTTTAATTGAACAGGTTATATACCTTAATGGTGGTTCCATATAAATTTCAATAAATAAAAATAGTATAGATGGAGTATCTATACATTTATAGGAACATATAAATAGGCAAAGACAAAACAGTTCTGTACCTATTTCTCTTCTGTTTGTTAACCGATTTTCTTTTTTTTTTTGTAGCTATTGTATTTTTTGTATACTATATATGGTTTCGAATGCTTTAGAGCAATCATGGTCACGGGAGAGACTGACCGTCACAACGTCGGAAAGCAAAAATCAAAATAAATCCGGGAAATAATCCGAAAAGATAGTTTTATTTAAAATGTCAAATATTTGCGTAAATCTAAGAAAGTATTATTAGTGCCAATTTATGAGAATGAGTATGTTTGTCACTTCTTCACGCTGTAACGGCTTAACAGATTTGGATAAAGTTCGTAAGGATAATAACGTATCTATATTCTGGAATAATAAATAAAATGCAAATAAAAATAAAAATCTTTTATTAGCGAGCAACATAGGCTCATAGTTGGTTAGTACAATATAATTACTTAAGAACTATGTTAGTAAAACAAAATACAATGAAATGTTAGTAAAACATAATACAGGCTAATTTTCATCGAATATCGAGGGGAGCTGCGGGTAAAACTAGTAATACGTGTACGTAATTTGAGATGTCGAACACGCAGTTCTATCTTTGCCAAACAATGTGCAATGTTCATTCCCATTATCTATCTATATAATAAAATTGTAACGAAGCCGAATCTGTATACAAAATATTTTTTGGAAAATCTTATTGAAATAGTCATTATTATCGATACAGAGGCCGAATATATAGTTTTTAGAATTTTTGTCTGTCTGTCTATGTTAGAACGCATATGTAACAGAATTTATAACATAAAGTGTAAAAATATATAAAAATAAATCTTTCTGTTTGTTTATCTTGGTAAAATAATGCTAATTCTTGTAGTTTCATAACGGGTTGATATTTACAAAACCTAACACCAATACTTATAACTTTATAAAAGTTTATTTCAGATTTCAAAGCGAACTTTTTTCTATACGTTATTTGACAATGGTTAAATTCGTTTAGTTATGGCAAGTCACACTATTTTTTATTTTTCTCCATGTACCCTTAATATTTAAAGTAATATTAGCCTTATTTTATACACGATAGAGTCCATTTTTTATAGAATTTATATTAAATTTCTTAACAAAATTAATTAATCTATTATGAATTTTAAAGTTTTGTAATACAGTTCAAAATTAATTGGCATATTTTAAACATCTCAATGTGCCAGTCACTGTTGTGTTCATTATGAAAGGGTTGCTATTTAAAAATAAACCTAATTTTATAGAGTAATCAAAATCTAACCTTACACTAACACAATAAGGTTCAAAATCATTTGTTTTCCTACTCCTTTATATATTCACCATTCAATTTTTTTCCTTTATTGGCTGTTGAGGGAATTTTTCTATACAGATTTATTTGGCAAATAAAAAAAAAATATACGTCATCCCCTTTTAAAAAGTGCACAGAACTAATTAATGTCATATAATTGGCATAAGAATGTTTTTTGGATAAAACTTTATTTGGTTTTAAGAAAGGAAGTTAGTAAATCTACATCTTTTATTTCTTATTTGCTTACTCATACGTCGTGTGGCCGCCAATTAAACGTATTACTTGTAAATGAGTCTAATCAAATCAAAATATACTTCATCCAAAAAAAGTATACTTTGTGATTCCTAAACCTATTAGTAAATTTAATGATGTAGATTCTGTAATAGAAATATCTGAAGACCAACCACGTCTTAGGGTTAATTAAAATGTATGTTAATATAACTTTCTAATATTCATATCTTTTGCAAAACTTAACTTAAAGGGTAAGTTTATTCTTAAGGAGGAGGGTGTTCTATGTTGCTAATTGAATGAAGGAATGCTTAGTTAACACTGCTGACAAAACCACCTTAGAATTCAATGTAATATCTTTGCAGCATAGTCCAATCATTTCCATTTCTATACTTACTCGTCTCGATCACACGTTATAAATCCTATTTCTATTCTATTCCAAGTGTGTCGATTTCTTAATCCCAATTTAAATGTTAATTTAAATAAACGATTTCTGTGTAAATAAGCTTTTCTTTTTTAAATACTGATTTTCAAAGCTACGTATAACAGGATGTACTTCAGGATTAATCTTCACTTGTTTATTAAATTTTTAATTAAAAGTCTGTGTGTAAGTGAAGACGGGACGGGACCACGGGACAGAGGCAGACGAGCAAAAAAAAGGTGAACTGATGATATTAATAATTGAATAGTCTGGTCAAGAAAAACCAAAAATAGAAAAGAATGGTAACAGCTGGAAGAGGCGTATGTGTCACAGGACACGCTGACCGCTAAACCGGGAAATCCGATATGTTAAACTATCGACTCACCCTCGCTCAGCTCAGGTTCATCCCTAGTTACGTTTTAACGTTTAGTATAGATTTCTCAGAAATGAGATATTTTCCCGCAGTAAAAAGTATCCTATATGTTAACCCGGATAACCAGCTCTTGTAGAGATGCGCATGCGATCCTGCAACGCCCTATTGCACTGCGGTGACGGGTTCCGCTGTGGGTTTTAGTGAGTAGGTGTCTCATAGTACCCCATGATGGGTTCTCCAGAGAAAACAATAAAAAAATAACGAGCTATAATCAGTCACAGACACACAGACAGACAGGCAGACAAAAATTCTAAAAACTATAGATTCGGCATCTGTATCGATAATAATGTTTATTTCAATAAGAATTTCCAAAAAATATTTAATGTACAGATTCGACTTATAAAATAACAGCTTTTTACTCAATACATAATATGAAATTATATACTTATAAGAATAAAACATTTTTTTAATTTTTTGTCTGTCTGTCTTTTGTTCCGGCTAATCTCCGAAAAGGCTGGCTGATGATCTTATAAGGAATATAGCAAAGCGCGTAAAATCATTGGTCCTTCGAATCTCTCTCTCTCTCTCTCTCATCTCTTCATCGGCTGTGTCGAATTATGAGAACTAGTGATAATAGTAGTCGAATTGTTTTATTGATAATACAAGAGATAGTCAATAGCTACTAAACAAAAAAACTGTTTTGTCTTTGCCTTAATATTATAAAGAGAAAATATGTTTTTGTTTGTTTGTTTGTCCCGAATAAGCTCCGAAACTACTGAACCGATTTAGATGAAATTTTGTAACAAGATAGTTTGAGACCCTGGAAAGGACATAGAATATTTTTTATACCGGGAATCATCCCTTAAAGGGGTGAAAATGGGGATGAAAGTTTGTATGGGGAAGCAATGCAGAGATGAACTCGAGCGAAGCGACGACGCGACGGTGAGTCGTTAGTTTCTAGCTAAAAAGAGTAATTAGTGTACATTTTTAGCCGACTTCCAAAAAAGAGGTTCTATGTACGTCTGTATGTTTTTTTTTATTTAATATTTATAATAAGAGTTCCCCCAACATGTATTTCTGGCCATATTGAATAGTAAATTTTGAATTTTGATGTTAAGTTCCGAATGCATCGTTGTCTGGTTGTGGGACAATACCCGTGTAAAGGTTAATTACATCGGTCATGAGTACATTAGATCGTTCGGAGGCGGCTCCTGCTTGTCTTTTATTAGTTTTTGTTAAGGACATGATTGTTTGTTCTATTTATTTTTGTATGGAATATATTTGAACTAAGAACATAAAACAAATATTGTCAACCGGTTTTTTTTGTTTAGAACCTATTGAAGTTTAGTATTATACTAGATCACGTACCTATTTAATTAAAAGTGTAGTTGTATCTTAAAAATATTGTTTTTCTTATCTGTATGAAAAAAATATAGCAAAACGGCATTGTGGCGATAGTAAAAGTGCAAAAGAATATTAAAACTTTATAATAAAGTTGTGCATCGTTTTATTAATTAAACAAAAAGAATCTTTTAAAAATATTTCGTTTTATTATAACTGTAGCGACTTATTTGTTCATAATTTCATAATTTTATGGGTTTTAATTTTTTTGCACGGAAACTTGATTCTTTTTCTAAAATTAAAGTAGTCTAAGTTACTCCTTTCAACATCAGCTATCTACCAGTGAAAGTCTCGTCAAAATCGGTCCAACCGTTTCGAAGATTAGCCGGAACAAACAAACAGACAGACAAACCGACAGACAGCTAGACGGACGGATGGACAGATAGATAGACAGACGGACAAAAATATTAAAAATTGTGTTTTTCTTCTAAATACCGTATATAATTTCCTATGCATTTAGTAAAAAGCTGTAATTTTGGCATTACGTACAGACACCTCAATTTTATATTTTATCTGTATAGATATGACATATAATGTTATTACTTTTTCTTCGCAGTAGTTTTTTTAACTAGTTTTTGCCAGCTTCGCTTGCGTGATGAGCCAGCGCTTTGATTTGTGCATAAAAACCAACACAATCGGTTCTCAAGTGCTTGTAGAAAATTAGCAAGCGTGTGGATCCGGCATTATATTGTCACCGAAGCTACACCTATACATATAACAAAGTTCTAATTGAATCGAATCTTTACATTAAATATATTTTGGAAAATTTTATTGAAATAGTAATTATTATCGATAAGAGACCGTATCTATGGTTTTTAGAATTTTTATCTGTCTGTCTGTCTGGGAGCGCATCACGAGAAAACCAATGGATAGATTTTGATGAAATTTGGTATGACGATAGCTGGGTATCCGGATCAACATATGGGATAATTTTTACTGCTAGAAAATATCTCATCTCTGAGAAATTCGAAGCTTTAAAATCTATCTAGGGGCGAACTCGAGCGGATCAAGGGTACTCACCCACAAGTAGGCATGCTAAATTTTTGCTTAAGCAGGTAAAGGCTAAGGCTAATATTTGGTACATGAGTCAATTGATTAAAGGCGTTTATTGGATACATGAAATATAACTAAGCTAGGTTTGTCTGGAGTTCTGTTCGCCTCTATATAATTAGCAATTCCGCGCTTGGCTTCGGTGTGTCCTTCCGGTGGCTTTTCTATTTATCCAATTATTATTATAAATGCGAAAGTTCATATGTGTGTATGTTTGTTACCTACATGCTAAAAATTCTGGATAGATTTGGATGATATTTAGTACATACTACACAGATAAACCACGGCTTGGAGTAACACATAGGCTTGTGCAGCTGTGCTAGTAGTAAAATTAGCCAAAAGACTACTTTAAGAGATTTATTATATATATTTTTTTACTTTATAATTAGGACTGAATCGAAAATCGAATCCTGGATTCAAAGAAATATATTAACACTAGCAGTACCCGCGGCTTCGCCCGCGCTAAATCTACAAAAAAAAACTCTAAAACTACCTTAGGTTTCATAAAATCTTTCATTCTCTATTTTACCCCCTTAATGAATGAAAAGGATGAATATCGAAAAATGCTAAAACACATACTTATTTATTTAGTTGTATTGAAGACTATCAATACCAAGTTTTAAGTAATTTTGATCATCTATATATGTATATATCATCAAAATTACTTAAAACTTGGTATTCATATCATTCTCGCTTCGCTCGGGCTCGTCCCTACGGTATGTATACAACTTCCCTATTTGAATCGGATATTATTAAATCATTCATTGGTTTTATTTTTTTTTACATATAATAAAATTGTAACTAAGCCGAATCTGTACATTAAATATTTTTTGGAAAATCTTATTGAAATAAACATTATTATCGATACAAAGGCCGAATCTATAGTTTTTAGATTTTTTGTCTGTCTGTCTGTTACCGCATCACAGAAAAACCGATCCGGGTCAACATATAGAATACTCTTTACCGCGGGAAAATACCTCATTTTCAACCGACTTCAAAAAGGAGGAGGTTCTCAATTCGCCTGTATGTTTTTTTTTTTTTTTATGTTTGTTACCTCAGAACTCCGTCATTTATAAACCGATTTGGACAATTTTTGTTTTGTTTGAAAGGGTGTGCTCTGCTTTGTATGGGCTGGCACCGATTTCAAAAATATTTGATTAGGTATGTATTTAATAGGTAGGCTTTAATTACTTTGCCAAAGCACACCGACTTCGAAAATATTTGATTAGGTATGTATAGTAAATGAAAACTACCAATCAGTTATTTTTCACTTTTTAGTGCTTTTGTTTGAAGTCGGTTTTTATTTTTTTGTTAAAAAGTTTTTATTGAGAAAAAATACAAAAACTGCAATGTATACAAATATTTAAAACCTAAGAACTTGGTTTTTGGTCGCGGTCGTTGGGTAAATCTGAACGCGGGCGGAGCCGCGAACAATACTAGTCTAAAATTAAAAAAGCGTAAGTTACTCCTTATTACATCAGCTATCTGCCGCGGAAAAAAGTAGCCTATGTAACTCTCCAGCCTACCAACTATCTCTACATAAAAAATCATTCCAATCCGTCACTCTGTTTCTGCAGTTAAAGAAGGACAAACAAACAAATAAACACACTTTCACATTTATAATATTAGCATGGACGTATAATACTACTTTTTCATTAGCATAATTTGGTAGTGTTTTCAACATTAAACTAACAAAGCACAACATATATTTTTTTATTATACTATATACCTACTTAATTAATATTTATTATACTATATACATAATTGGTATTTTTTAAATTAATTTTATTATAATATAAATGTTAATAACAAATTCATATTAATTTTTATATATTCATATTTTTTTTTCTTCATCAACATATAAATGTAATTAGACAAACACAAAACAGTTCAAAACGTTTTTTTTTAACGTTTTAGTAGTTATTGACGAGTTTTAGTGTTATCAATAAAAAAATATTGAAAACGGCTTTTTTATATAGATAGGTAAATTCTATTTCTATATGTTTTCTTCAAATTTTCAATAATATAATTATGGTCGAATAAGAGAGCTTACTGCGACGCCCACGCCCACTTTTTTTTAACGTTAGGAAATGCATTTAGTCATACCACCTGCACCACAGGTGGTTATGTGGGACTCACCGACAAAACCAGTACTACCCACTAAAACCTAACGGAATCTGCCCACGCCCACTGAACGAACACTGACAATAAAAACCTGTGAAAAACTTCTCAATGAACATACATACTCATTCAAATCTATAAATATTATAATATTGTAACTAAGCCGAATTTATACATTAAATATTTTTTGGAAAATCTTATTGAAATGGATTTTATTATCGATACAGAGGCCAAATCTATAGATTTTAGAATTTTTGTCTGTCTGTCTGTTACCGCATCACGAGAAAACCACTGGATAAATTTTGATGAAATTTGGTATGATGATAGCTGGTTATCGGGGTCAACATATAGGATACTTTTTACTGCGGGAAAATATCTCATCTCTGAGAAATCTATACTAAAAATTCAAACGTAAGTAGGGACGAACCCGAGCGCGGAGCGAGGGCGAGTCGCTAGTATCTATATATATATATATATATATATAAACTTTACTAGCAACATTTACTCCTTAAATATTAATTATTTATGATAGAGCTTAAAGTATAAATAATAAAAGGCACGTCGTCTTACTCAATTTATTTATTGTAATTACATATTTTTACATATATTTACATATTGTCGTATTAGAATGATGCCGTAACAGAAACCTGTACTTGACCAATTCTATTGAACGAAATTTAGTTACGGTGTTACGTTTCTTAAATATATAATGGAGATGTTTCATGGTATTTTTTATGAACGAAAATCAAAATTTTAGTTGTACATTGAAATATTGTTTTTTCTAAGATATCTCAAAAACTGACAAAGACTCTAAGCTCGGCCTATAAAATATAAATATTATGTTGGTACATTAACACGCATTACCATCTAGTTCTATGGTAAGCTACGAGGCCTGTGTTATGGATACCAGGTAGTTGATACATAATATATAACTTTAAATATGCATATTATAAATATAAACACACATGACTGAAGTACCAACATTCGTGCTTATCACACAAATGGTCGCCCCCAGCAGGACTGGAACCCGCGACCGCTGGTATAGCAAGTAGGTTCACTACAAACCGAGCCAAACGTCATCGCACTCGAAACGCAGTAAGCGCCATAATTTTTTGGTAAATTGTCACTGTCTACCTTTTAATAATATACAAAAGTTGAAACAATTATCTGAAATATATAAGTAAAAAATGCAATAGAAGACTATAGCAAATGCTTACATTTAAACAATTCAGTATAAAGGAGTGATAGTACATTTTCTGTTTTTGATGATATCTTTAAAAAACACTATATTCTTAGTTATGATCTATAGTTTCATGTGGTGTGAACTTTTATTTTAGTTTCTGACTAAGAAACCTTCTCCATTGACAAAAGGATACAAAAATGAAAATGAAAAGAGGATACAAAAATTCCCCTTTATCTTATAACTTATCTAGACTTATCGAGGATTGTTATTATATGATCAACATACATCCCGCGGGAATAGAATCCCGATCTTCAAAATCACTTATTATCTTTATATAAATAATTTTCTATGCACATTAAAAAAGTTTAACAGATCATATTTACAAAACTACAATCTAAGATTTAAATATCACCAAGTTAATTACTGGCACGTACATTTTTTTTACAATAAATATTAATTATTTGGTATCGACATATACTTATATCACTTTCCCCATACAGTCATATGTATATAAATACTTTATAGTATAAGAGACGGGTGCTAAAATGTGGAACATGTGACGGTTAAGGAATGAAAAAGACACAATTTAACGTAGTCGCGGAAACCAATACCATCACCTGTGATGTTCAGATTTAACATACTTTTTAACATCCGTCCCTTAAATTATACAAATATTAAAAAAATATAATTAGGACTCATTTTTACAAACGTAAACAAAAATTTTACATAAAGATAATGTCAGCTTTTAGTTATTTATATATTTAATGTATATTATATTTTTTTTGTTTGCTCAAAAAATATGAGGTGATCGCCAATAATATCTACTATCGTTATATAATAGAAAATTTAAACTTTACAAATTGAATGTCAAAAAATCCAACCTTACAATAAATTATTTCTTCATCAGTAAGCAGGCGGTTGAAGGATCACCTTACTTCGGATCTTATACTAAGGAGCTATAAATGCACCTGCGATTTAATATTATTGGCGAACTCTCATTATGCAATTTAAAATATAACAAAAAAAAAACAACTATATTATAGTATAGACTAGTTTTCTAAAGGCGTATGTTTATTAAACGATGTGCAATTTTTTTTTTTTCAATCAGTTCTGTACTTCCGAAGATTGATATCTAAATGCTAAAAAAACTACCTCTTTCAAGCTGACAATTATCTTACAATGAATGTTTTAAAAAAACTATTTTTGGCTTTCAATTACACAATCATAAAATATGTAAAGTCCAAGGAGAGTACAAATTAATTTCAAAAGACTATCTAATTGAAAAGCTCTGTTCACATTTTTCTATTTGACTTAATACTTTACCAATCCTTTCGTGCAACACTTTCGCGTTCTTCTCAGGCAAAGGAGGTAAAATGTCTCTAATCACTGCATTATTTTTCTTATGGAATATATCACTTAATTTTGTACCAACAGAACTTTCGTGTAACATTTTCAACGCATCTACAGTTTTCTTTCTAAAAACGCACAAATTGTCCAACATCAAGCTGTGGTAGACGTTATATTTTTTCAAAAGTCTATAGCCGTGGAGCAAACCGGATTCGTTATCCAGAAATAATAATAACCCACTGTCCATTTTTCTCGCTAAATTATGAGCTGGTCCATCCATAATATTTACGTTCCATTGATAGTTAAACAAATTATTTACAATCCTATCTAAATTTGCTGTTAAATAATCAAAAATAATGAGATCGGACCATTGAGCCAATTCTACAAACAAATCATTTGTTTTCTTATTTAGCTTAGCATCGATATGATCAAAGTCTTCTACAACGTCTTTCTTCGTTTTGACATTCTTCATTCTAATTTTGTCTATCAATATTTGCTTACTCGTGTCACTGGTTGCGTTTTCTTTTAAGGCAATTTTAAAAACGTCCTGTTTGTTTAAATGCCTGGTTGATGGCTTAAATATTTCTGGTATTGTTGCAGATTCTAAGCTGGGAATGTACTGAGTTAATACTACAGCTCGATTTGTATTCCATTGTGCAGTTGCAATATCACTTGCAATACTTTGCCATAATTTATCCTTTAAATCCACAACTTTTACCACAGATGGTGCTAAATTAGTCAAATTTAATAACCTGGCTACGTAAAAACTAAAAATTTCACCTTGAATTTGGTCAGTGTTCTGTCTATAGCGAACACATGCTTGAATCCCATCTTGAAATGTTATAAGACGGTTCTGCATTCTTCCGCAGCCTGGTTCCATTTTAACTACTTCACTTTGTTCAACATAACTTTCCCAAATTTCAGCTGAATTATCTCCGTAACCTTGTGGCATTGAATTTTCTACTTCTGGACCCCAGAAAATATTTTCATATAAAACTGTATTGTCGTTTGGAACATATTTTGATGTTATATTAGATATGAAATGCTTATGATGCGTTACTTTGTTATCTTTTAATATTTCTTTCATGTCTTCTGTCAGTCCTTTGGGATATACGTCCATTTTGTATTTATGATCAACAGCGCCAGTGAAAGATACGGTGGCAAACCTATCTATATCTTTTTCTAAATCATTATCTAATTTATCAGAAAGTTTAATAGAATTTAAGCTTCTAGAATTCAGATTTCTAGTTGAATTGATTCTTACTAATTTTCTAGGGTTAAAATTAGAAGAAATCATCCTTGTTTGTGGAGATCCTACGATTGCAACACCTATTACTAATCCTAGCATAAAACTGAGGCAAACACTTATAAAACAGTAATTATAAAAACCATATTCCTTCTTTATATGGATCCTTCTAGAAAGTTCTTCTTTATATCCGAAGTTACTGTAATGGAGGTAGGATCGTCTGACTTTGTAGCAATTCATGTCTATATTCGTTATTTTTAACTTATCATGTATTTTTTCGTTTTCCTTATATTTTTCCTGTTGCTTTTCTGCAGGTAATCGTTCGGTTTCACATTCTTTTCTATTGTTTTCTATTTCAGGATTTCTAGTTGACGCCATTTCTAATGAATCTTTCACTCGATTTTATACATCTCGTTCATTATCTGTAATGAAAGATAATATATAGTTAGTAAAATATAAAAAAAAATATTATCGTAATAAACCTTTTTAATACTAAAACTCATTAAATAATATCAATAAATAAAGGGAATACTTTGTACGCCATTTTATATATTTTGTGCGTACGGAGGCTATGGCATAGATAAAGTTCATATGAACTACATAAAGATAAAACTTGCTTTTACCCGCGGCTCCTTTTGCCTATTTTATTTATAATTACTCCGTTATGGTTTAAAAAGATACAGCAGTATTTTACCTATATATAAACCTAGAGAGTTTGTTTGTTTGTCTGTTTCCTAAACTCTGGAACTACGAATCTGATTTGAATATATTTTTGTATTTTATAGTCTATTTCTTGAGGTTACAGACTATCTATGATCAACTAAAGCACCTTAATACTGTTGAAATTTAATGAACTATGGTGATTTTTTGACCACAGTGCGATACTGGTAGTATAATAATAATTTCACATTAACCGGTACAGTGTTTGGCACTAATATCTTATAATATTAAACGAGCAATTCTTGTATTTATATAAATTTATTTACTGTATCTCGGAAACGGCTCTAACGATTTGGATCAAATTTTGTATTTTGATAAGGTTTTGCTTTTTAAGTTTATCTATATACATAGATGTCTTTTCTAAAAAAATACGCTATTTTATAACGCTAATAAAATATTTAATTATCTTACACCTATGCAAACAAAACTCGCAGCTTTAACTCATTGAAATTTAAAAAAAAACTAGGAGTCAATTCCTTAAATTTTAGCGACATTAGTTCACAGGCTATCAGCAAATGCCAATAAACAAACAGACAGACACACGTTCGCATTAATAATAACGGTTAATGTAAAATCCTACAACCAATTATAAGTATATTGTAATAAACCGTGACTGTCTTTATATGAAATACAATCGTCATAAAATATTCTAATCACTATTAAAATGCAAACATGTTTATTGCAAATTGAAATATAGAGTGTGTATTGGGATGTGTGGCGATTCTTCAAGTCAGGTCGTGGGTTCGATTATTGGTAAAAGAGCAATTTGTTTTTCCATATATTCTATTCCTATATTTTTTATTATTTATTCCATATATGTCTTCATCAGACATTTTTTTACCTGAGAAGCTGTGGCGACCTTATAACATAATATAATATAGGAGTAGATTAAGAAGTCTGATGCCCGATTTCACCAACAAACCATAAGCTACCACCTACGTATGAGATCCCTAGCTTAAAAATCCCCTAAACTAGTCCCTAAATTAAATTTCCTTTTACAATCGTCTTTAAGCCAATATTTCAAGCACCTAAATTTAGGGGGCCTTTTAACATTTAGGTGACCCCTAACTGTCAGTGAAACAGAAACTGCCCCCTAACAGCCCCCTAACCATGCTTAGGGGATCCCTTAAACTTAGGTGACGTTGGTGAAATCGGGCATGAATCTGTTTATCTCGCCTTTAACATCATACTCAACAATAATTTCTTAGGTTTATGCAAATATATGATATTTTGAAAGAAATTATGAATTTTTCCTGTATTTCGCGGTTTTATTTAACTTTTTGTTTCTCGACGTTTCGAATGTTTACAAAAAAAAACATTCCGTTTCTCTTTTTGTATGTATACCTATACTAATAATATAAAGAGGAAAGATGTTTTTGTTTGTTTGTTTGTACCGAATAAGCTCCGAAACTACTGGACCGATTTAGATAAAACTTAGTAAGAAAATAGTTTGAGACCCTGGAAAGGACATAAGATAGTTTTAAACCCGAAAATCATTCTTTAAGGTGGTGAAAATGGGGATGCATTTATATATTTATATTATCTGTAATATTACTCTAAAATTATGTGTTACACTAAGTCTTAGTCTATCTGTGAATTCAATTTCATTAAAATCAGTCCAGCCGTTGCAGCGTGAAGGAGTGACGAAAAACAAACATACAAACTTTCCCATTAATTTCTCATCAAATGTAATTTTAGATTTAGAAATATAATAATGATAAAAAAGAAATTGTAAACAAACGAACAAGTTACTTTATTTATATATACATTATCTCCGCCTTTACAAAGCAACTAAGTATAATGTTACAAACCGTTAATCATTTATAATTTATTTGTTTTCGTGTAAAGACACTGTCATACTAATTTCTTACTTGAAATTCATCCTGTACTAGTTGTGAATACAGGTGTTGCTCATGGGAATAGTATTTTTTAAATAGATGGATAAATCCCATAAATATTATAAATGCGAAAGTTTGGATGGATGTTTGTTAGTCAATCACGCCAGAACGGCTGAACAGATCTGGATGAAATTTGGCATAGAGATAGATTATAGTCTGGAATAGAACATGGGTTACACAATGTTTAACAAACTTACGAGTACATACCATTTCTATATTAAAATTCATTTCGAGCTATTGTTCTGTTGCTTCTTCCAAGAGGGATGTTCAGCAAATACTATATCATATAATATTAAATAATAAAAAATATATATAAAACTAATTAAACAAAAAATACTAAAAAAATGTCCTGGGAATTGATACCAGAAATAAAGTTCAAAAATTTGTCATAAAAGGACCACCAGACAGAATTTCGGTAACAATAGCTAAAAGTCTGTGGGCGGACACATGAACTCACATGGTCCGATGGAACGAATTCGACGTGACCTATAAAAACCGAAGTGACCGAAACCGAGTGAAACGGGTTCAAATCCCGGATCTCGCATCTCTGATATTTTCATGTGCAAATCATTTCCAACATGATCTCCACTTGTCTTACGGTGAAGGAAAACATTCGACAAGAGGATATAACACCATCAATTTCCCATCTCCAGGCTAAATGAATTTCCTGACAAAAAGACTTAGTAACCAAACTTAGCCCTAGACTCGAACCCAGGACTTAACCGTGTTATACGTACTAGAACCAGACTATCAAGATATTTTATTTTTATTAGTAACTTAAAACGATTTATACGTATCTGGTAGCTTTCAATAAAATATATCATAATAATAGGATACGCTTGAGGCGAGGCTTGTTAGTAAAATAATTAATTGATAAGAAATAGATATTTAAACAAGTTGGTAATTTAGCGGAAGGTCCAGTAGGATTATTTAGTTATTGAAAGTTTAAAAATGACACTAATATTTTTATTTTATTATAGGCACTATCGGCTTAACTCGGATTTTTGAGTGTTAAACTCTGATAGAAATATTCTGTATATATCTGATCTGAGATCAGATATATACAGAATATTTCTATCAGAGTTTCTATTAGAGATCAGTGATCTCTATCTATACATATAATAAAATTCTGAATCGAATCTGTACACTAAATACTTTTTGGACAATCTTATTGAAATAGTCATTATTACCGAAACAGAGGCCGAATCTATAGATTTTAGAATTTTTGTCTGTCTGTCGGTCTATCTGGGAATGCATCACGAGAAAACCACTAGACAGAATTTGATGTTTGGTATAATGATAGCTGGTTGTCCGTTTCAACCATGAACGAATAAACCACTGGACGAGACATAAAATACAAATGTATGAAAACTCGTTCAACCAAAAGACGCATAACGCACACAAAGATTTTATTACATTATTATACACACAGGTACACAATACAATATTTCTAGTGCTTGAACGTAATCGATAAAATACATATATCGATGAACCAATTCATGACATTTTAGACATTGGTTAGCATAGTCATCATATTTTACATCTTTTAATTTAAAATATCTGTATTTATTATAATAAATTAAAATAAATGAATTAAAGAGGCAATAATAATGTGTCAAATAATAATTATTTTTTAATTTGATTTATATAAATACGATGGCATTGATGGCAGCATTCTGTTGGTCTATAATAATGTTAATGAACAAATGAATATCGGGTGTATATTCCATTAATATATAATAAAAATTATTTTTTAAAGATTAAAAAAATATTAAGCTAATTTAATTAAATAAAGTGATTTTGTTGATTCTGTTATTGAATTATTTTAATTGGCAATTGATTGTCTCGGGTAGCTTATAAAAATGTGACACTGTCCTAATATTGCTCAGTTCTTAATAAACATTTGTGAAATTAGGAAAAAGAAAAAGTGATTGCAAATTAAAGTGAGTGTTGGATCGTGAAAGTAAAATAGATCGTGAAAGTAAAGTGTTTTATTACAAATCGCCAACCCAGAAGTTTAGTGCTAAAACATTATTGTTTGATTTTGTGTAATTTATGTGTTGAAATAAAATGATCTTTATTATTATTACAATGGAATAATATTCCAAAGTATATAAATGTGGTATAAAATAAAATAAAAAATTAAGTACACATACTAATTATAATTTTTGCATTTATATTTTTATGTGACTTAGAAAATATTTTTATAAATTTATTGTCATCAGATTGTAGGATACTGTGATTAAAGTATTTTATGTTATTGTACTGTACAAATAACACAATTCGTTCAGTTATTTCGTCAAATATCGATATATTTTTCGACATTGTCAAGCACTAGTCGATGTCAAATGGACTCACTCGACAGTTTAGTCATTTGTTCTGAATGGTATAATCCAGGGATTTTATGATGGTTGTCAGATGTCAACAATACATAGAAATATCGACTATATTTAACATAGTTGGATAATATGACATTTTATTTTACAATTTTATTAAATTGTGTGATAAATAACAATAAATGTAATAAAATAATGTATTTACAAGTGAAAAGAAACAGTGCTGCTTCCGCCGCTATAGTTTTTACACCATTTAACAGAACATTTAGTCATTTTTGGCAGATTGTTTGTTGACAAGTAAATGCTTGAGACTGACGCAAAAAACAAACGACAAAGGCTGAAATTTCCTGGCTACTAATAAGACAGATAAAGGTACGTCCGCTTATATGTCTGGTCCAGTGACTTATTCGTTCATGGTTTCAACATATAGGATACTTTTTACTGCGGGAAAATATCTCATCTCTGAGAAATTTATACTAACCGTTAAAACGTATTTAGCGACGAGCCCGAGCGGGGCGAGGGTGAGTCGCTAGTTTCTTGTATTTTTTTAAAGTTCGACAGGACCGAAAATTTGACACGAAATGTGTAAGTTTTGCAGCAGGACTAGCTTTACTTAAACTCCGTCCATACTGCCCACATCTGAACTTTGGGCGTTACTTAGAATTTCATAATTATATAATATGTCCTGAGTCGGGATTCGAACTCAGGTCTAATTCATCTGCAGGCAATATGCTAGCCACTAGATCACCAGCGTTAAACAGTGGCTATTTAAATATATTCAAACACGGTTGTAAAACGTTTATGTAAGTCCGGAAAGACTTATCAAAAAAACCTTATCTCGATCTCACAGCAATTATAATATTAACATACTGTAAGCGTCAATCATGTGTAGGATTATATTTTTATTTGACAGGCAACTTCATTACTATAGTACGACTCAAACAGCTTGAAAAATAAAAACAAAAATGAAACCAAAATTCAAAAAAGGGACGGACGAAGTCTGCGGTGTTCGTATACTCATTAAAAAAATTACTTAAAGATAACTTTGTTTTTTTACTAGATGACCCGACTAGCCTTGTCGTGTTCCAATTTCAAAATAAAATTTATGATCTTTGGGGTCATAGAAAAATTACGATGATGACGGCTGCCAATCTTACCAAGACTGGCTACTGGCAATTTTTTAACAGAAAAACTGAATAGCTAATCTTAGCTCGACCCAGAACTTGAACACAAGATCTATATATTTATAAGCGTTTACCAACAAACAATTTCATTTCTATTAAATATATAAGATTTACTTTTTTTGTGATAGATATCACGTGTCACTGTATAAGCACAGTAGGAATTATCGTGGAATTTTTACTGATTTACCCAAATAGAGTAACACTAC
Source organism: Brenthis hecate (assembly GCA_951806755.1). NCBI lineage: Eukaryota > Metazoa > Arthropoda > Insecta > Lepidoptera > Nymphalidae > Brenthis > Brenthis hecate. The sequence continues at coordinate 6,369,390 of OX638282.1, read as the reverse complement.
AAACACTTGCTACAATGGGTAGAATGTAAAACCTTAAGGTCTTTATTTGCTAATCATTAATCAACGTTTGTAGCACAATGGCAGCCTACCGGTAACGCGCTCGTTTGGGAAACCTAGTGAAGCGGGTTCAAATCCCGGATGTCGCACCTATGATTTAAATATAATTACGAAATATAGCATTAGCGATGAGGATGTGATCGAACCCACACGTGCAAAGCACTTATTACCACTTGTCTCATGGTGAAGAAAAGCATCATGAAGAAACCTGTATATCTGAGAGAACCTAGCAAGTTTTCGAAAGATATGTGAAGTGTTGGCCAGCGTGATGGACTGTGGCCTGATCTCTCGTATTGATAGGAGGCCTGTGCCCAGTGACAGTAAGACGTTAAAAAGGACTGAGTATCAATGTATATAAATATTTTTCCATACTTTATATTTTAATTCATAATAACATAAATTAAATAGATATATTTCATCCACTTTATATGTAATTAATAAAAACAAAAAAAATTGACGATACGAAGTATGTTCTAACAAAAAAGACAAGCAGAAACTTAAGCAAAAACCATAAAAGCTAACGTATCAAAATCAGTAGTCATATTCTAAATAAACACATTAGCGTATAAAAATTACATGGTGCAGTTAACACCCCGCCAATTATTGGTTTAACCAACAATTTACTAATAATAATTCAATTAACATCGGTCTGTCTGTAATTGTTTTTATGCCTGTTATGTTTAGGTTTGTAGTCCATTAAATGACGCCGAAGATACGCTATAAACGTCAGATAAAGCTATACATATAGATTTAAATTACTCGATCATGATTTCGATCATCACATGAGGTGAATATTTATGTGGTCATATATACATATTTATTTGCTTACTTAGGTACTCGAATTGACAGATTTTTTTATATATCAATCCTGTACGAGATAGAGTAAATACTATGGTTGCTAAAATTAAAGATAATTACAATTATTAGTTAGATTTTCCACTTAGGTACCGATTATAAAAGTGAGCTTTAGCTATTTGGTTTCAACGGGTGAAAAGCTGAATCAATTAAGATGAAATCTAGCATGAAAAAAAGTGTTATTTACTTGAAATAATTTAAATTTTAGATATTGAGAGCATTGTGCTAAAAACTTTATAAAGTAGTATGATCAAAAAAAATTAAGTTACTATTTTAATAAAACAACTAATTAAAGACGAAGTAGCAATATATACTATATGCCATTCTTATCTATATTAAATGGCATGTTTAAAGTGACACTTTAATATGTTAAAATTACATTCCTTGCCTTGAACAGTTCTAAAACATAATGCAAATAATTATTGTAAAACTAAAATATATTATAAGTGACAGATCTAATAAATAGATAGTGCTATATGCTATATTGCCCCTGGCAGTGGATGCTTGGTTTAATTTGGATCGCGTGCGATCGTTTTATAGAGGTGTTATTACCACTTGAGCGAAGTATTCCCAAAAGTGTCGGCAAAGGTCGTAAAATAAAAATTTAATGCTTTCAATACTGTTGAGATGTAATATCTTTAAATATTTTATTGACATGGCGAATAGGATGTTTATATATGTAGGTATATGTTATTGAGATATCTCATATAACTGACAAACAAAATAATAACATAGCAAAAATCATAATTAATTTTACCATACACGTATTAATATTCTAAATAATGTAATTAAAATGACACCTTTAGATTAGTTTTTTCAATATATGTATATAAATTGGCAATCTAAGCATATTTAATATATCTATAGAGTAAGAAACAAGATTTGTTTTTTTTAATAATTTGTAAAACTTTATATTCAAGTGGTCAACATAAGCTTTTTGACTTAACTACCGAAGTAAAAATTGCCTATTTTACACACTACAACTAAATAAACAAAAATTCACCATCCGCTGTTCTGCGTCTGACTGAAGTGAAGACAAACAAACAAAACAACAAACTTATTTAAAATAATAATAAAATATATATGCAAGCGAAACCACAGGAAAAGCATAACTCCTTATCCCATAAATAATACCTATAAATACTTCTATGTGTTATTTCTACGTTCATCTATAGTGGACATTAAATAAATTAGTAAAGAAAACCTGTTACTCACTTAAGATTAAACAAAAAGCAATTTGTATTTTATATCTCGTAAAAAAATAAAAAAAAAGTGTAAATGTTACGACTGAAACTACCCAATAACATAAAATATCTTTAGTCTGAATACTATGTGAGATAGTCTGAGATTAAGTGACTCACTACCACATTATCCATTTTTACTGTAATTTTTAGAACAGGACGTCGATTAAGCTTTAAGGACCGGTCTACACTATAGTTGCAGGATGCGAAGACACATCATATTGTGGATATTCTCTGAAATTAATTATTACTATAATAGTGCAATCATGGTTCGTTCTCGGTCCGATATTGGTATGGTAAAGTATTTTTAAAAGAAGAAAAGAAAACTTGAATATCTCGGCCACATAATAAGAAATCGAAAATACGACCTATTATAACTCATCGTATAGGGCAAGATCTAAAGATAACGAAGTGTGGGTCAAAGAAGAATATCTTGGCAGTAAAACCTACTCCAATGGTTTGGAAAAACCACCTGTTCATTATTCAAAGCAGCATCAAAGATACAAGTTGCCTTAATAATCGCCGATCTTCGAAAGAAGATGACGCTTTAAGAAGAAGAAGAATAAAGTATGTATTTTTATACAAGAAACAATGCGTGCATTCATATTACTAGTCAGAGTCAAGTTCCGATCGAATCACACTCAAGCAACGTTTGTTTTATAAAATACTTTACCATACCGATATCCAGCTGAGAACGGATCGGCAATATAGTTTGGAGCGGCCCTAAGATGTGTTCTTGCCTAGCAGACCGGTCTTTACTTAACTTCTTTCTTTCTTTAATATTAAGATCGCTATAAATTTATGAATGAAAATAAAATTAAATGATAATAACGAGTTCAATAAAGATTAACAAATAATACCGGTTTTCGTTACGGAAATATTATTAAGTGTTTGTGCTATCACTAGTGCATTTTTATTACAATTCAATTCAATTATTTGTTCTATGGCTTATAGGCTTGCCAATTAGGCATTTTCTATTTAATTCAATTGTTTTATTAATGGCTTCAAAACGGAATTTTCTATCACATTTTTTATAGATAGATGAGACTGTGACATGGCTTGAGATAGACGTCACCTACTCATAATTTCTTGATAGAAAATATCAATAACAATTATGATTAGATCTGGGACTCGAACCCAGAACCTTATCACCTGTTATTATATAAGCTAACTACAAAACCACTTAGGCATTCGAAAAAAGAAAACGTTTTAACAACTCTATATAAATACATCTATCCAATCTAACGATTGTCTTGTATCAGTCTTGATACTTTATTTTTATTTTTTCTGTATTTTTTTGTTACTTGTAAGAATTTTGTAAACACATTCTATGTCATGGATCGTTTTACTTTTAGCTTTTTTTGTACTCTGTTAGTTATACCACTTTGTGTTTAGTAATCGTAACTTTTACATCTAACAGGTTATTAAGTCGTTGAGCTTGATTCTCAACAGTAGGATATGTTCTTTAGTGGGAGTTCAGTTCTTGTCTGAGGCAATATTTTCTAAATGAGTAGATATTCAATAATTACAAAATAGGATTAGGAATGAATGGTTTAGGAACTCTTAGAGGACAACTAACAAAGAAAAGATCTATTTTTCGGAGGTCTTCGCAAGTACACGCAGGGCAAATAATCAAAGTTTCATCACAATTTGATGAATGGTTTGGAAATGCAAAGAGTACTAACATATACACAAACGAACACTCACATGCAAACTTTTGCATATTATTAACTACTTTTGCTGGCGACTTCACTCGCGTGATTGAAGAGTATCCTATGTCCGTTGTTTGTTGTTATGTATAAACCTGTGGACGTATGAAAATCTATCTAGAACTTTTCATAATACTTTTTTTAGATTTACGCGAGTATTTGACATTTTAAATAAAACTATCTTGTCGATTTTTTTCGAAAAAAACAAACAAACAGATATCAGTCTCTCCCGTGACCATGATTGCTGTAAAGCATTCAAAACGTCGGGAACCAATAATCAAAATAAATTCGCGAGAAAATCCGAAAAGATAGTTTTATTTAAAATACTAGTGAAAAATGGTAATGTACAAGCGAGCAACGCCACGGGCACAAATTAGTATATAACCACAGGTTAACAACTTTATAAGAGATTCTTAACGATAGATGTCAAAAATTCACAAACAGTTATTCGCTAGGTCAAGAGTTTTACAGCTTTTCGATGTCCATATTGCATAGATTAGTAACTTTTAGAAATGACAATAAACGTTTGGACTTTGGTAGTCGTTAAAGTAATACAAAAATATATATAGTTGTTTTTTTTTCTGATAATACTCAAATTGCTATATAACAAAATCATAATAAAACAGATTTCAGAATTTTAAGTTTTTAATTTTTACCAAAAGCATATTTGGAAAATGTCAATTTTGTGGATGTTGTGTTTGTAATATTAGATATTAAGAGTTCGCCCCTAGAAATAAAGGCGGGGCTAATATCAATACAATTTCAATTACAATGAATAACCTTGAGGTCTCTCTTCTATATTCCATATAAAGTAATGTCATTTTTATCAACAAATAAACGCGCTAAGAAAAAATAGAAATAGCTAACTAAAAAAGTATTAAAATTCTCAAATTCAATTCAATTATTTTCTTTTTTGTGGCTTCTAGGAACGCCAGTTGGGCACAATTCACTTCAGCAATGTTACGTGGAATGGAGAAGACAGTTATATATAGAATGACCGATAAAAAAGAAGAAAAAATAAATCTCAAATACATCAGTCGCTATATTAAAATTCACATTGCCACTTCTATTACACAGCATAATCTTAGGTGGAACAAAATTACTTGTCATCGCCCATAATCATTAGAAAGTTATCTGTCAAAATATTCCGATACGAGTCTTGTTAAGAATTAACCAATTCAATGCTTTGTTTGAAATATTTTTATGTTATTAACAATAGCTTGATTCCCCATACAAACTTTCATCTCCATTTTCACCCCCCTAAGGGATGATTTCCAGGATAAAAAGTACTCTATGTCCTTCTCAGGGTCTCAAACTATCTTCTTACGAATTTAATCTAAATCGGTTAAGTAGATCCAAATCGAGAGATCTAAATCTGATGATAGAGAGAGATAGATAGAAGATCCAGACATTACCCCCTACAACGTCACAAACTCACAAAATTTACCTCTTTATAATATTAGTATAGATAAAAATGTTTTGATGTGCTATATGAAAAAGAACATTTAAAGTAACAAATTAAAAAATATATTGAAATAAGTTAAAAAAAAAAACAAAAACACTCATAGCTTTTGAATAACAGATAGTTCCTGAGATAAGCGCGTTCAAACAAACAAAAAATACATAACCTCCTCAACTTTATGATTTTAGTAACGATTTTCAAGTTTATTAAAATACAACAATGTACAGACAAGGCAAGAACAAGTGGACAGACGAGTACTAACACGCGATATGTCACTTGCCGTTTTTTAAAATTTGAAAATAAAGAGAACTAAGCCATTAGCTACATACTACAAAATTATATAAGTTTCTATAGTTTTGTAAGAAGCTAATCCATATGTAAATAAGTCGAGGTCTCTTTTACTAATTAATAAAAATTAATTACTAGCGACTCACTCTCGCTTCGCTCAGGTTCATCCCTAGGTACGTACGCTTAGTATAGAACAAATATATTCTTTTTTATTTTTGTTTTCCGTGATTTTTTTCCGATGTTTTAATAGTTATTCTGCTATTCGGGGTAAAAGCAAATCCAACAAATCAAAAACCATAAAAATCGGTTCAGCAGTTCTCGAATTATAAGTGTTGTAACAAGCCCGAGTTTGTTATATATATATATATATATATATATATATATATATATATATATATATATATATATATATATATATATATATGTATACGAGTAATAGATAGTTTTCTACTGAAGGTTCAAAGTAAGCGCCTCTGCATTGAACTCATGTTTTTACGCTACACTAAGGAGTGGTAGGTTTTTATGTAATTAAAATAACTTAGTTTGTATCGAAAGACCCCCGCGCGGTCGTGTCGCAAATCGTTTGAATGTTTGGACCTTAGAATAATATGTAGAAATGTCATCTATCTAGAATCTTGATCGAAAAAACTTGAAAAAAACAAAGACAAATCTATCACACGTTTTTCCAAATTAAAAAATAACCTATGTGCTATTTCTGACTATAATCTATCTCTGTGCCAAATTTCATCCAGATCTGTTCAGCCATTCTGGTGTGATTGAGCACTTCCATCCAAACGTTCGCATTTATAATATTTTAAGGGATTTGTGGGTGGTATTTGAGATAATAGAAGTCCTAGTGAGAATTTTAAGGATTTTGACTGATATTTTCGCGAAATTTTCGCGATTTTTGATAATTATATATCAAACCGAATATACAATAATTATAGTAATCTAAGCTATATAGATATGCTTATTACGGTGTAGACCCCATATAGGATATAATGATAAAAACTTAAAAAAATAAAATAAAACTGACTTCCAGGCACTAAAATGTAAAAAATAACTAAACGGAGGTTTTCATTTAGAATAGATACCTAATCAGATATTTTCAAAGTCGGTGCCAGCCGATGCATAGGAAATATTTTGATATGTAAAATACATATTTACTTATTAGATATTCATATTTTAAAATATTGTCCGCTAAATGATATGTAGATGAAGGAAAACCAGAAGCAAGAACTTTAATACGTACCACTTCTATAATTTATTTAATTTAACACGTAATCGTATAGGTTCGACGATTATCTTATATGGTCAAATAGCTTACCTTAAAACGTAAAGTGTAAACGTTCCTTCTGAGAAATGAAGTATTTATAGGAAATACAAATATGTAAAACAGAATGAGAATAGTATTTAGCTATTTATTTATGTATTCAGCCATTTTAAGCATCCCACTCTTGGGAGTGGGCCTCCCTTCACTATAAGGATCAGGCTATAGTCCACCACGCTGGCCAAGTGTAGGTTGGTGGGCAATGTATTTATACTATGGTCGTTGCAGCGTAGAAGAATAATTATTATTTTATTCTATTTTGTATAAAAATATAATTTTTATATGTAATTATGTTTACGTTTTATTGTCTCACTTTTTATTATTTCATTTTGAATCTTTGTCAAAAGTAATATATCTTATGGCTATCAAAGGAGTACTTCATCTTCCTACTATATAATTATCTATACTAATCTTATAAAACCTAAAGTTTGTGAGTTTGTGACGTTGTAGGGAGTAATCTCTGGATCTACTAAACCCATTTAGATGAAATTTGGTAAGAAGATAGTTTGAGACCCTGGGAAGGACATAGGGCACTTTTTATCTCGGAAATTATCCCATAAAGGGGTGAAAATGGGGATGAAAATTTGTATTGAGAAGCAAGATAGAGACGAACCCGAGCGCAACGATGGTGAGTCGCTAGTACATAAATAAACTAAACTAGCAAACGCGAGTAAAAGCTAAATAATTTTATTTTTTAAAACATGATGTGACAGTTCTAGAGCTATGAACAAACAATGATCGTCTTACATTTATATATAAATGAAACAATATAGAATGAAATATGTATACACGGTACGTGGGTGTTACAATAAGATTGTTAGTGTTGGTCGCGTGTCGATTTGACAATATCCTAGTATCTTATAGCATTCTGTTTGCTTAACGATTGTTTATTAGACCGATGTGGATCTGTAGCACTGTTAAATCTAATATCCTGGGTTTGATTCTCATGAAAGGTCATTTTTGGTTAGGAAGGAAGTCTCCCTTAGTACATTTATACTAATATATTAAGCTAAATTTGTTTAGGATTGTTTGAACTGAATCTGTGAATCTACTGGTCCGTTTATGAAAAAACTTTGCTTCTATAATCTATTTATTGAGGAAGTTCTAACATTGTAGTGGAATAATTGTACATATAATTAAAAAAGCGGACGAAGCCACGGTAAAACACTAGTAGGCTATAAAAAGGATATTTCAAATCGGCCTGATTGTTACAGAGATTGGCGCGTACAAACAAACAAAAAACATACAGTCCGTTCAGTTATATAAAAAAAAGAATATACGTAGATATCGACGCTTCACTTATTGTATTCTTGTATTTATGCCTTCATTAAACAATTGTTTACAATTCTGTGGGAAATACTTGCGTTTATGGGCTTAAAACCTATTACCCATGATTAGAAAAACGAGTATTTATATCATGTATACACTATACATACACGCCTAAGTGGTCTAGTGTCTAGCATGTACATTCAGGGGTCTTTGAGTCCCGGGTCGGGACAAGTGTAATTGTTGAGTTTTTCTTTAGAAAGTTCCAGTACAGCCCGGTGTTGGGAAGTTGACGGGGTTTCACCCCCTTACCCCGGAGAGGACGTGTCACGTCGGTCCTGCGCCTTAACTGTCACTGGTCCTATCGTAATATGCCATGGGACAGATGAATTTGATAGTAAAAGGAATAGAGAGTGCACCTTGTCTATGCACGTACACTTACACACTATAATATCTCTTGCAGTTGGATATTCTCAGTGAAACTGCCTCCGAAAATGGCCGAAATTGGTCAGATTTTTACCATGATTGGTTAAAACGTTGAGTACTTAAGAGATGACAAAAATACCCATGCATTCACCTATTTTTAACGTCCCACTGCTGGGGGTGGGCCTCCCTTCAATACGAGGGGGATCAGGCCATAGTCCACCACGCTGGCTAATTGTGGGCGGATTGAGCATGTCTTTCGAAAACTTGCTAGGTTCTCTCAGACACACCGGTTTCCTCACGATGTTTTGCTTCACCGTAAGGCAAGTGGTAATCACGTTGAAACTGATTCACACATAAAAATATCAGAGGTGCGAGACCCGGGTTTTGAACCTGCTTCACTCGGTTTCCCAAGTAATCGCGTTACCACTGGACTACCACTGCCTACCCATAAGCAAACAGAGAGGGAGATTGCAGAACAAACTTAGCAAATAGTTTTGTCGTAATTTAACAAGAAACTGGCAAGTGAGCGCGTAGAAGAACGCCATACCGATTTCGTCCGTAGATAGCTGTGTAGGCCCATCAAATTTTTTGCTCGAACGCTATCGAATCGTTTTAGAGGGTATGTATGTGCATACTAATAAAACCTTTTGAACAAAAAAATATAAACTGACGTCAAAAAAGCATTAAAAAGTAAAAAATAACTGATTGGAAGTTTTCATTTACTATACATAATTAATCAAAATATATTTTCGAATCGGTGCCAGCCGATACAAAGCAAAGCACATTAATTTAAATTATTTAATTTTGTATTTAATATTTTTCAATTTTTAATTCGTAAATGTATGTAGTAATAGTGTTGCTTAATAATTTGTTTTTTAAATAATAACAAACTAAATTAAAATTATTACTCTTAATTAATTTTAACATTTGTTCTAATTACACGTAGATCAATTATGTGGCTTAAATAATTAATATTTTATTATTTTCTCTTTAAGGTTATAAATATAATAATGGCAACACTAAATATAGATTACTAATTCATATTTTTAAAATTGTAATAATTATAATAATAACAGTTAAAAATAAATAAATAATATTTTATATTCAATTATAAAACTAATGAATCATACAAATAAAAGAGACAAAACCTTATATGTATTACGGTTTCAACAGTTAACTTAAAGTTTCATTCAAACTCGAGTGCACGCAAAAATTTAAAATTCAGTCCCCGAGGCACTTCAAAAACGTATAATTTACTCAAATGGTGGTAGATCCGAATATTTTTAACAAAATAACACATTTTATATCAAGATTTCGATAATTTTTACGATGTATCGACCTGTTTATAATAAAGTGGTACTTCAACGAATGTTTGGTGAAATTTTGCAAAATTTTATCTTTATCAGTACTTATCTACATGTTAAATATCAGTGCGTTATAGAGGGGAAAATGACTGTATGATGTATATGAACATATATTCAATCCTCTTTAATTGCTGGGCACAGGCTTCCCTTCAACACGAGGAGGATCAAGACAAAGTCCACCACGCTGGCCAAGTGCGGGTTGGTGGACTTCATATGTCTTTCGAAAACTTGCTAGGTTCTTTCAGACATGCAGGTTTTCTCACGATGTTTTCCTTCACCGTTAAGACAAGTGGTAATCATGTTAGAAATAATTCGCACATGAAAATATCAGAGGTGCGAGACCCGGAATTTTTAATGATATAAATAAAAAGTGCTTGGAAATAGTTTTTTTTTGTATAGATAGGTAAATTCTATATATATGTTTTCCTCAAATTTTCATTAATGATTATGGTAGAATATCGACCACTGGACGAAAACTAGTATTAATAAAAAAAAGACACATGAAAAACAAATCAATTTACGGAGATATTGCTCGTAACACAAATAAACATACATCCAATGTATATCGGATATAAGGAGGTATGTATTATGTATATACCTCCTTTATACAGTCAGTTAACAGAATAGAATTTCATATTAAACTAGTTTTTGCCCGCGGCCATGATAACTGGGGCAGAGATCAAAGGTAGCCTATGTCAGTCCCCTGGACTATCCCCTATATCATTGCCAAATTTTATCGAAACTTGCTCATCAATTCAAGTGAAAAAGGCTACAGACAAAGTTACTTTCACATTAATAATATTAGTATAGAAGTATGAATAGTGCTCGAAACCCCTAACGTGGTTCTGACTCACTCTTAACCAGATTTTTATTGCTTGATTTACTTTAAATGGGCTGTAATCATACCAAATATGACGTTTATAAATATACAGTATTTACGATTGAGTAGAAAATTTTACCCTAAAACACTGTTCTCGTATAACTTTCTTCTCATTTTCATATAAGAGAATCTGCTGTAATAATATAAATTTTATAAATAAAAATGAATGTTGGTATGTTTGTCCTCTATGCTTTCCTAAACCAATGATTCGATTGTGATTAAACTCTAATGGGTTATTTTATATACGCCTGTGAAGGTTTCTGGACCAAAAAAAGTAATTTTTCTTTGGAAGTTTATCTTTTATACTATCTTAAACTATTCATGCTTAGAGAATCACTCGATCGAAGCGAGGGCTAGTCGTTAGTATTATATATCTCGTAACATCCGGTAATATCCGGACAAACAGCGTAAGTTTAGTAATAAATAATGCAAATGCGAAGGAAATGCAAGCAAAACCGCAGGCAATAGTTAGTATAAAACCTAGAATATCTACTTTTAGTGTTAGTCTATAGGACAATGGATGTAACGCGATAGCTTGTCAAAGATCAAGTTTCGGCCGGTGTTACCATTTTTATAAACGATAGTTAACTAAAAATGAATAGGATAACATAAATCTATGAATGCTTCATATTTTTAGTATTTTTTGTGGGTTTTTTAATAATTAAAAAACTAGAGTACTGACCTTGGTTTGCCCGACCCCTAATTAAAGCCAGTCCTTATAATCCTAATTAGATATGTCAAGAAGTTATTTTTATTATAAAAACGGTAAACCAACTCAAAATCACGTTATGTATAATAATTCAATATATAGAGTTAGATTTAAAATAAATTTAATTTCTTATTGCCTAACATAAAAAAATTAAGATATAAAAAATCACCTAATAACACATACAATTAAGTTTCTCGTTTTTTAAATACGGTCATTTAGAGCCTACATTTAACTTTTTCTATAACCTGATCCGATCTGTATATAAAAAAAATCATTCCGTCGCTGAAATAAAGTGGGACAAACAAACTAACACAATATCGCTTTAGTAGAAATCAAACAATAATTTACTACATTTTAATATTTAAAAATTGCCTTCATTAAGAGTATTGGAATGAAACGTAACCTAACCTACGTGGAAATATAAAGCTACTAACGACTTAGCATAGTCAGCTCAGTACGTCTCTAGAAGCAACATTATCCATTGTTCTTCCAGGTCATAGCCTATATCTCTACTAATTTCCATCCAAATCCATCCAACCATTTTAGCGTTAAGAAGTAACAAACATACACACATCTCATCTCACTAATATTAGAAATGTGACAGTTTATATGTTTGTATGGATGTTTGTTACACAATCACACCGAACGGATCTAGATGAAATTTGGCATAAATAGTCTGAATTACCACATAGGGTACCTTTTATCCCGGAAATATGTACGGTTCCCATGGGATAGATTTGTTTTCTTTCGTCTAGAAGCTAACCCGAGCGAGGATGACTGCTAGTACACCATAAAACTAAAATCGTTAAAAACACTACACAAAAACCATACATCTTTGAAGTCGGTTAAATTGAAAAAGTATAAACTATAAATGTACCTAATACTTTGTAAAGATTACATGTGTGTTATTAATGTCTCATTTTGTAGATGAGCTTGCTTAAGAAGAAAATTGCTTTTTGAATGTTTAGCCCATAAGGAAGTTATGTATGTGATCTCATAACCGCTTCGACTTTATATTACTAAACTTAAAACTATTATCCTCCTGCGATTTCACACTTATATTATCCATATAACATAACTATTTTCTAGCGAATATACTATTTCTTAATGAAACTCTAAGACTCTAAAACTTCTATAAGTCTAGATTAGGTATTGATCTAATCTAGACTTATTAGTAATTTCCTTACGATGTATATTCGACTATAGCACGAGATGTGCAAGAAATAAAAAAATGTTATGTAATTTTGCGGTTAATTTATATATCTGTGTAACAAACGTACTGTCGCATTTATGATTCACTCGGTTGCGTCTGTAAGCTTCAATGGCTTAGTAACGAAAAAAAGTCCAAAGGAAAATTTATTTTTTGCGCCAGGAACCTTTGCAGGCGTATACAGTATAACTCACCAGGGTTTTATTACAATAGGTCAAAAGTTTAGGAACAAATACAGGACAAACACACGAACATTCATTTGTTTATTTATATAAATAGATAAAAGTGATATATAATATTTTTGTAAATTTTAAATATTAAAGTACATAGGGTTCATTATTAGGTTGAATTGAATTACTATTTCTTTTTTTAATAATATTTGTATTGTATATTAGAATAATAACAATACAAAATTATAAATTTAGATTAATAAACAAACAAGTTAACATCGTTTTTAAGATATTTACATATTTTTCAGTACAATTATTACATCTGTTTGTCCATCCATTTTTTTTTAATTTTAGTAACACCAAAAATTATTATGACTGAATTCTGAAAAAAAATTGAATCCTGAAGCAACACTATCTGTTTACTCCATCGCTTTCTATTTTTAACTATAGTTTAACTTTCAGTTAAAAAGCACAATGAGAACGGCTGTAAATTTTATGGCTTCCATTCAGCAAGGACTCTTGGGATGTCATTCTTTTGTCAAACATAAATATTCTAAAATACGAACATTTCTAGACCTTATGGAATTCAACTTAAAAGCCAATTAAACGGTAACATAAGTTTTGTTGAGCAAAACCATTTTGTCCGGCCTAACTTTTTTAGTCCATTCGTTGACACATTATAGCTTTTGTACTTTGAACTCCATTTTGCACTCGAGTCGTGTTTTTCTTTTGTTTATACTATAAACATAAAAGGTTTCACGGTATATTTTATACTAGATTCTGCTCGCGACTTCGCTTGAATTTCTATTTCATATTCGAGTATAATTTACGACTAATATAAGCTAATAGGTATGGTACTATGGTAGTTGTAGAATTTTTGACAAGTTTGGCTCAGTTTCTAGTGACCCTACTTGCTGTGCCAGCGGTCGCGGGTTCGAGTCCCGCTGGGGGCATTCATTTGTGTGATGAGCACGAATGTTTTTACTGCAGTCATGGGTGTTTATATTTATAATACGTATGTATTTAAAGTTATATATGTGTAGTGTAGCAACTATCTGGTATCCATAACGCAGGACTCGTAGCTTATCATGGAACTAGATGGTCATGTGTGTTAATATCGGAACATATTTATATTTATTTATTTATTTGCTTATAAGAAGAGCACTGCTAAAATTGGTTTTTATCAATATTTTGATAAAATGTTTATAAAATTGCATCATAATATAGAACATTTTTGCAATTCTCTTATATAAGTTTAAAAATCACACAATTTCAACCCTATTTCAAAACACGAGGTACTCAATTAGGATGCAGTTTTATCAATGTAACATAATATTATTGCTAAATTTAAGCCGATTTTCACGTTTTTTTAAGAATATGTTATATTGAAATATAATATCGAAAGCGAATTCCATGAGAATCAGACGCCCACGTGTCGACTAAATTAATGTAATTTACATACGAAGTGATACCGTTTGCGAAAGCAGGTGGAATAGGAAAGTTTTGAGATATTTAGATATTTTTGCTTGATATTCCTATATAAATTTCAGAAAATATCATAAACATCAATAACCATCGAATAAAAAAGATATATTTTTCAAAATTATCCTTTATTATATGTATAGATAACAAAAATAAGGTAACCCACCACTTCAGTACAGGACATTGTTATTCATTTATTTTTAGGTACATTTTAACTGTTGGTACGGAATAGATAGAATATAATAATATATATTAATAATATACTTGACTGTATATACATAGGTATGATAAGTTTTATATCGCCTATTTGAGAAATGATCGATTTCCCAAATAATCTTTTACCACCCCCCCGCCCCCCCCCTCCCGTTTCACCCCCTTTAGGAACGATTCCCGGGATAAAAATTATCCTATGTCCTTTCCAGTGTCTTAAACTATCATTATACCAAATTTTATCTAAATCTGTTTAGCGGATTTTGAGTTTATCAATTACAAACAAACTCATAAAATTACTCATAACTTCACCTCTTTATATTATTAGTGTAAATAGTATTTCTTTAGCTTTAATCTTTAAAAAAAATACAAGCTTCAATACTATCTCCTACAAATCGATTTGTCTATGACTATGTGTGTGCATTTGTTACTACAATACACCGTAACGTCCCAGTAAAGATAGCTGAATACTTCTTAAATATAAACCTTCTTTACTGTTATATTGTACTAGACTCACCCTCGCTTCGCTCGGCTACAACCCTACCTTGCTTCCCAATACAAACTTTCATCCCCATTTTCATCCCCTTAAGGAATGATTTCTAGGATAAAAAGTATTCTATGTCCTTTTCAGGGCCTCAATCTATTTTCTTATCAAATTTTATCTAAATCGGTTCAGTAGATCCAGAGATTACCCCCTACAACGTCACAAACTCACAAACTTTACCTCTTTATTATATTAGTATAGACAAGCAAAGCCACGGGCGAAAATTAATTTATTTCATTCATGAACCAATTACATAATTTTACTAATTTCAAAAAAAACTAAGAATTTAAATTAATAAATCCGAAACGGTCCCAAACGGGAAAAATATATCGGCCGTGATGCAGCGATAAGTTTCCAAAACTCAAGAACATACGCACATTAGGACGTTGGTTGAAAAAAAACAGAAAAAAAGACCAGAACACAGGTATACATATAAGCATGAATGATATGCCCTGACGCTTTGAATACCGTCAGCAAAAAAAGCTGTTACATTTTAATATAGTGTATATTATTTTAAATATTCGAAAAATATATAATATATTTTTTGGATACTCTCACGCAAACCTTCACGCTATATCCTTTTCGGAGGCAGAGGATAGAGGCAAGCGCTATGATCTCTACATTTGTATCTCTTTCGCTTTATCCATTCTCTTTATACACACTCGTGAAGTCTACAGACTTTTTTAACTTGATTTTTTACACACCTAATATATGGATATTTTCGCTTAGTTTTGTTTTTTTGCATGATCACGGGAGAGACTAATGTTTTAGAAAAAAAAAAAACAAAAAAAAAGTTCAAAAGTCTTCGTAAAATTATACAAGTGTAGCAACCCTAATTGAAATTATTTATATATAAAGGCAAAGACTAAATAGTTGAGTACCTTTTTTTCTTCTGTTTGTCAACCGATTTTTTTTTTATTTTCTTTAGTGACTATAATTGATCAATAAAAAAAAGTCATATTGCTTCCAAATTATTATATAATTTTATGGATAACTATGACATTTGATACAAAAACCTCAATCTAAATATTTGTAAATATATTATAATAAATAATAAGTTTTTTTATTCAAACCGTACTAGCTATCTCAGTTGAAAATTTTTGGAATACCAGCGAGCGGGCGATCGTATCGTCTAAACGCTTCGATTCTCGACGACCGGTATAAGACGACTCTATCCATATACAAATTGTTTATTTACTTACCATAATTAAATATTTAGTTTAACTAACCTTTTACAAGACTAATGTCTTAAATAAATTACATCACTACAAGTAACTGACTCTCACTTCGCTGGGGTTCCTCCCTACGTACGTTTTCACTGTTAGTATGGAACAGATAGACTATACATAGGTATAGTTTATATCCCTCAATTGAGAAATGCTTGATTCCCCATACCAAATTCCGCCCCCCTTTACCCCTTTAAGGGATGATTTCCGGGATAAAAACTATCTTACAAATCATGTACAAATATGATCCTAAAAACTATCTCCATCCCAAACTTCATCTAAATCGTTTCAGCGAATTAAGCATGAAAAGGTAACAGACAGACATGGACAAAATAACTCTACATAAAAAATAGAGTCCATATAATGAATTCAAAAAGAAAATTGGTATAGTTTAATTACTTTACTGAACGTCATGACTTTAGAATATACTCGTACATATCTCCAGTTCCAAAAGGAAATTGACAATTGATAAGATCATAATACTAAAGATTTTTTTTAATTTAAGTGATAGCGAAAATCCTTGTAAAAAATATAAATTACTAAATAGATAAATTTGACTATTTAAAAAATTAACATTTTCTATCTAAAATGAAATCATTGCCACACTCTTTTATATAATAATAAACAACTCAATACCCGACAAATCGTTAAAGCAAAAGCTGCTTAAAACTTAAGTGAGGCTAGCCCACGCTAGAGCTCAAATGAAACCGGTTTTTCGTACATTACAACAGATAGACCAATATAACATGATACTGCCACTATAAAGGCCATTTTGTAATCGTGTTGCTGTGATCGTATTCAATAAGCTGTTGTATCATTAAATATAGCTTCATATAGCTTTATATAGCAATATGTGGTAGTTTGTTTGAAAATTAAGTCAAACGTAATGATAAGCTTTGAAGTAAAAAATTATCTTTTATTTATATATTATATGTAATTTTATATATCTAAAATACAAGGAGTTCAATAATTTTTCATATATAAACTAGCAATGAATAAAAAAACTAGGTGAAATAAACTCTTATTACGTTAGATATAGTTGGTATATAGTTGACAACGACTTCTTGTTGGAGCTTTCTTAGCTAATTAAATATGTTGAGATATTAACACACAGCACCATCTAGTTGCATGATAAGCTACGATGCTTGTGTTATGGATACCAGATAGTTGATACACTACACATATATAACTTTAAATACATACGAGTACATCTGTATAAATATTATAAATGTGAAAGTTTGTGAGTATGTATGGATGTTTGTTACTCTTTCACGACAGAACGGCTGAAAGGATCTAGATGAAATTTGGCACAGAGATAGATTATAGTCTGGAACAACACATAGGCTACTTTTTATCCCGGAACAATAAACGGTTCCCGAGGGATAGATTTGCTTTTGTTTTAGTATTATAAATATGAACACACATGACTGGAGTACAAACATTGCTCATCACATAAATGAATACTGAAGCGGGACTGGAACTCGCAACCGCTGGCACACCAAGTAGGGTCAATACAAACTGAGCCAAACCTGTCGTCAAAAGCTAAACTAGTATTATTTACCTCTTGGGTGGAACTCAGAGTCAGTACATTTTACAAGATTGACGAATATTTTTTGCAAATTTCTTTGAAAACTACAATAAAATAAAAATATAGCTTGACATAGCGCGATGTACAATATGTCGCAAGCTTTAATGGTATGACACGGGTTCAAAACGTAAAAGACCAATGAGCTTTCCTTATCGTGTTCTTAAAAATAACTACATACATACATACATTGTAATAAAATGCTGCGTTAAAATATATGTAACAAGACGGAGTTAAAGTTGACATAAAACACTCTTCAGGTTGTGGCGGTTCTATTCTTAAGTATAAGCCATACAAATTTTTGCAATCTAAGAAAAGTATGTGAACGTATCATATTTTTTTCTAGCACTTTTAACTAGAATAGCCCGCGGCTCCGCCCACCTTTAGATGACCGATAACCAAATTCTTAGGTTTTACATATTAGTATACTCTTACAATGCAGTTTTTGTATTTCTTCTCAGAAATGAGATATTTTTCCGTAATAAAAAGTATCCTATATATTGACCCGGATAACCAGCTATCACCATACCAAATTTCATCAAAATCCCTCTAGAGGTTTTTCTGTGATGTGGTAACAAACAGACAGACAGACAAAATTTTTAAAAACTATAGATTCGGCCTCTGTATCGATATCTAAATTGGTAAAAATGTATGTATGTTTGTTACTCACTTATACGTAAACTGTTACGTGTTTGGATAAAAGCTATCACATAAACAGACTACACAATCTTCGACTTATTTTACATATAAATTTCTTAATAATGGTGTTGCCCCAAAACGTCGAATAATAAGATTATAAGTAGATTGTCTAGCTGTTTTAAATATAAGCAATTCTAGAGATTCCTACAAACAAATTTACATAAAAACATTTACCAAATATTAACATATAAAATTATATAATTAAGTGGTATTCTTCAAGAAAAACCAGGGACTTTTACTATGTCACAAGTCTTTCCTTTTCTTTAAAACGTGTTTATTGTCGAATTCGATGCTGCCAGAGGCACTAACTCTATATATAGTGTTGGGCTATCGGTTATCGTGACATGCAAATTGGAACCATATAAAGAAAAAGATGAAGTGTATCAAAATCGTAAGTTCGATTCTGGTATGGTGTAGTACTTTTTAAAAGTATTTTTTTCTGTTTAATGATTTTCAATGCTAGGACATGTTTAGGATCGGGATAACTCAATCTGGCATATCTATAATTGCAACAATGTCCCATCCCACTCCCGAAAACTATCGAATTACTCTCGCTTTGTTCGGCTTCTTTAGGAGTGTAACAGTAGCTTATGTTAATACAAATTATAACCTACCTATGTACTAAAATTCATCCAAATCTGTCTAGCCGTTTTAGTATAAAGACGTAACAAACATACATAAATACAAACGCATTCATAATACATACTCCGATCGCTCCTAGGACGTAGCATGATTTTAGATAGCCTATAACCTTCCTTAATAATTAATCTATACATAAAAATCACTGTATGTATGTTCTATATTGTCTCCAAAGCGACTGAAGCGATTTTGATGAAATTTTCAGGCAATCTACAGATTAGCCTATCGGGTGAACCCTGTGAAGTTAGGTAACGATCGAAAGTTTGAACGCGGGTAAAGCCGCAGGTACTGCTATAAAGTTTTATAATGCAGGAAGAATTTTACAAAATATATTGTCAGTTGCAGAGATAAGCGCATTCAAACAATAAAACATCTCAGTTTTATATGTACATATCGATAACAATTATAAATAACCAATAAAAAATTCTTTTTAATCTAAAGCAAAACGATAATCGCATTACTTATATGCGAAAATTTGTATGTGTGTATGTTTATTTGTTACGTGACATTGCAACTTTTATTATTGTTATTTTTATTATTAATTATTAATTGTTTACAATATCTTTGTTTATATTGTATGTGAAATTTTATTTGGAAATTTATATTTATAATTGTTTTTTTTTTTCTATTTAATAATTTAAATTTATAGTTTAATCCACATGATCACTTAAAGACCTTAATTAATAATAATAATTATTATTATGTATTTACCTATAACTAAAAGTGCAATTGACGTGTTAAGTGTAGTGCCTAGATTATAATATGTGTTAATTATGTTGGTAATTCAATAAATAAATAAATATGTGTGTGTGTGTGTGTATTTGTTACTCTGTCACGCTAAAACAACTGAACGGATTTAAATAAAAAGTACACAAATAGACTAAAACCTGGAGTAACATATAGGTTTCTAGGCACCCAGGTAGTACCCGAGCGAAACGAGGATCCCCACTATTGTTTTTGCATATAGTAAGTAACACTATGGACGTTTTATCCGTGCCTTTTTTGATTTAATCTATACTTAATATTATAAAGAGGTTAAGTTTGTTAGATTGTGAGTTTGTGACGTTGTAGGGGGTAATCTCTGGATCTACTGAACCGATTTAGATGAAATTTGATAAGAAGATACTTTGAGACCCTGGGAAGGATATAGGATACATTTCATCCCGGAAATCATCCCTTAAGGGGTGAAAAGGGGATGAAAGCTTGTATTGAAAGCAAGCTAGGGACGAAGCCCAGGTTAATCGCTAGTTATTTATAAAATGGTAATAGGCCGGATTCCCCATACAAACTTTCATCATGAATTTCAAAATATCCTATATCCTTCCCAGGCTCTCTATCTTCTTACCAAATTTCATCTAAATCGGTTCAGTAAGCAGTTTTTGAGTTTATTTGTTACAAACATACAAAAATACAAATCATTCCTCTTTATAATGTTAGTGTAAATTTTATATCTTTCAATAAACGTAGGTTTATTCTTAAAATTGACGGCTTAAAACCTTTTAACTCATATTATTCGGTAAGTTTTGTCTGAAAGTCTGTAAATGCTGGAGGAGTCCAAGCAAAAAGCTCCAGCCTCTTGGAGCTTTCCATCGTGGGTTCCTGAGCAAACTGAGGGCTCTCCACTAGTTTAATATAGCCAAAGTTCACGTACCTATTACAACAATCCAGTCATCGATATTTGAAGATAAAAACGTAGCCGAGTGGCTAATGACAAAGAATCTCTTTGTGTCGGCGTGGTATGTATTCTGAGAAGGACAGTCACAATTATACGTTTTGTGGTATCAGAATGCATTGGCCCGATTGTTTTAATTGTTCCTCTTTTTTCGCCAGTTAAATAGCATGGTGGGTAAGACTCTATACTTTAAATGTGGCGATTTTGATTTGATTTTAAGTCAAATATAGTTTTGATATGGACCTGAAGCTAGCGGCCGACTAGCAGCCGGCCACCTGACGAATTAAACAAAGGGCCGCAACGGTATCGCGGCGTCAAAAACACATGTTATTAGAATAAATACGCTACAGATGCAATTAAATATTACTTTTTAATTATTTTATATACAATAATAGGAATGTATAGTGTTTTATATAATTTAATACCAAATTTTTAAATTCAGTAATGTTCGTGTCCGTTCTTAGCGTAAAAGGTCATTTAAGCCATGAAAAACTAGAAAGCACGCTTAAATCTTGCTGATTTTTTCACTGAAGCTTTCTATGATATGTATTTATTCAAAATTATACATTTTTTGCAGAATCAAACACTAAAAGTGTCGTAAAAAATTAAGTCGTAAAAATTATTGTTGCTATTGCGAGCGCATAATTGTAAAAACAACATTCAATTCCATAAAAACGATAGAAAGCAAACTGGGAGCTCGTTGATTTTTTTATATATTATTGTACTTATATATACTAACAGAAATCCGTTTGAATTAGACAGGATCAAGCCGTAGTTTATTTGAAAAAAAAAAATTAATATTGCCTCCTGGCGCGTTCTCATACTAACATTCAAACGTATGAAAATACGAGAAAGCAAACTCAGATCATGTTGATATTTTTACTATATATTCTTTTAATATCAAGCAACTTAAAAATATTTGAATCTCGTAGGATCAAGGCATAGAATAGTTGTAAAATTTTTTTTAATATTCTCATACTAGCCCATACTAGTTTCTATGAAAAGTTTAAAGTCTATAAAAACGATAGAAAGCAAACTGGGAGCTCGTTGATTTTTTTATATATTATTGTACTTATATATACTAACAGAAAACTGTTTGAATTAGACAGGATCAAGCCGTAGTTTATTTGTAAAAAAAATTTTAAGATTGCCTCCTGGCGCGTACTCATACTAAGATTTAAACGTATGAAAATACGAGAAAGCAAACTCAGATCAAGTTGATATTTTTACTATATATTCTTTTCATATCATGCAACTCAAAAATATTTAAATCTCGTAGGATCAAGGCATAGAATAGTTGTAAAAAATTTTTTAATATTTTTATACTAGCCCATACTATATTCTATGAAAAGTTTAAAGTCTATAAAAACGATAGAAAGCAAACTGGGAGCTCGTTGATTTTTTTATATATTATTGTACTTATATATACTAACAGAAAACCGTTTGAATTAGACAGGATCAAGCCGTAGTTTATTTGTAAAAAAAAATTTAAGATTGCCTCCTGGCGCGTACTCATACTAAGATTCAAACGTATGAAAATACGAGAAAGCAAACTCAGATCAAGTTGATATTTTTACTATATATTCTTTTCATATCATGCAACTCAAAAATATTTAAATCTCGTAGGATCAAGGCATAGAATAGTTGTAAAAATTTTTTTTATATTTTTATACTAGCCCATACTAGTTTCTATGAAAAGTTTAAAGTCTATAAAAACGATAGAAAGCAAACTGACAACACGTTGATTTTTTTATATATTATTGTACTAATATATACTAACAGAAAACCGTTTGAATTAGACAGGATCAAGCCGTAGTTTATTTGTAAAAAAAAATTTAATATTGCCTCCTGGCGCGTACTCATACTAAGATTCAAACGTATGAAAATACGAGAAAGCAAACTCAGATCAAGTTGATATTTTTACTATATATTCTTATAGTATTAAGCACCTCAAAACTATTTGAATCTCGTATTGTTACAAAAAGAGGACATCCCTGAGGATAATGCAACAGAGCACTTATACTAATCATCAAAAATAAATGTAGTGTACTTTAATTTTTCAACATATTAAATTTGATATAAAATACTTTTCATCTATAAAACAGATGGGTAAAAGTAGTGGTTTTTAATTTGGGGTTTAGACTATAACACTATACTTTCAAACTCGGAATGTACACATTTATTTGTAAAGTTACGAGTATGTATATGTATGCTCCCGTTACTAGGTAATAATGTTGTGATTTAGTAATAATAATATAATAGTATGGTAAATGTATCAAATACTTCAAAGTTATACAGCCTTGGCCAAAAGCATTAGCACGGTAATTATGCATTACATTACCGTCGCATTAGGCAGCCCCATAAAACACGTGCAACTCATAAATAACTAAAAAAATGACTTATCTGTTTAACAATCGAATAAGGGGCAATACTAAAAATTTATTTTAAACAATAGACGACGGCTTATAAGGTACCATAAAAAACCTGGTCCTCAAAACTAAACGTTAATAGAGTAATTTGTCAATTTTTTAACTTTCACGGTAAGAAAAAGCTAATGAGTGTTGTTTATTTTGTAGTACAGACATTTTTTGATACGAAATGCCGAAACAACGAGAGCTCAAAACAGAAACACGGATAAAAATCCAGGTACACATACAGCTTGATCCCGTCAACTAAATAGGTTTTTGAGTTACTATATATAATATAATAATATGTAAAAAAATCAACGAGGTTCTAGTTTGCTTTCTATCGTTTTTATGGACTTTAAATTTTTCATAGAAACTAGTATGGTGTAGTATGAGTACATAAAAAATTTTTTACAACTATTCTATGCCTTGATCCTACGAGATTCAAATATTTTTGAATTGCTTGATGTTATTAGAATATTTAATAAAAATATCAGCGTGATCTGAGTTTGCTTTCTCGTATTTTGATACGTTTGAATTTAGTATGAGTACGCGCTAAGAGGCAATATTAATTTTTTTTTTTACAAATAAACTACGGCTTGATCCTGTCTAATTCAAACGGATTTCTGTTAGTATATATAAGTACAATAATATATAAAAAAATCAACGAGCTCCCAGTTTGCTTTCTATCGTTTTTATAGACTTTAAACTTTTCATAGAATATAGTATGGGCTAGTATAAAAATATTAAAAATTTTTTTACAACTATTCTATGCCTTGATCCTACGAGATTTAAATATTTTTGAGTTGCATGATATGAAAAGAATATATAGTAAAAATATCAACTTGATCTGAGTTTGCTTTCTCGTATTTTCATACGTTTGAATCTTAGTATGAGTACGCGCCAGGAGGCAATCTTAAAATTTTTTTTACAAATAAACTACGGCTTGATCCTGTCTAATTCAAACGGTTTTCTGTTAGTATATATAAGTACAATAATATATAAAAAAATCAACGAGCTCCCAGTTTGCTTTCTATCGTTTTTATAGACTTTAAACTTTTCATAGAATATAGTATGGGCTAGTATAAAAATATTAAAAATTTTTTTACAACTATTCTATGCCTTGATCCTACGAGATTTAAATATTTTTGAGTTGCATGATATGAAAAGAATATATAGTAAAAATATCAACTTGATCTGAGTTTGCTTTCTCGTATTTTGATACGTTTGAATTTAGTATGAGTACGCGCTAAGAGGCAATATTAATTTTTTTTTTACAAATAAACTACGGCTTGATCCTGTCTAATTCAAACGGTTTTCTGTTAGTATATATAAGTACAATAATATATAAAAAAATCAACGAGCTCCCAGTTTGCTTTCTATCGTTTTTATAGACTTTAAACTTTTCATAGAAAGTAGTATGGGCTAGTATAAAAATATTAAAAAAAATTTTACAACTATTCTATGCCTTGATCCTACGAGATTTAAATATTTTTGAGTTGCATGATATGAAAAGAATATATAGTAAAAATATCAACTTGATCTGAGTTTGCTTTCTCGTATTTTCATACGTTTGAATCTTAGTATGAGTACGCGCCAGGAGGCAATCTTAAAATTTTTTTTACAAATAAACTACGGCTTGATCCTGTCTAATTCAAACGGTTTTCTGTTAGTATATATAAGTACAATAATATATAAAAAAATCAACGAGCTCCCAGTTTGCTTTCTATCGTTTTTATAGACTTTAAACTTTTCATAGAAACTAGTATGGGCTAGTATGAGAATATTAAAAAATTTTTTACAACTATTCTATGCCTTGATCCTACGAGATTCAAATATTTTTAAGTTGCTTGATATTAAAAGAATATATAGTAAAAATATCAACTTGATCTGAGTTTGCTTTCTCGTATTTTCATACGTTTGAATCTTAGTATGAGTACGCGCCAGGAGGCAATATTAAATTTTTTTTTACAAATAAACTACGGCTTGATCCTGTCTAATTCAAACGGTTTTCTGTTAGTATATATAAGTACAATAATATATAAAAAAATCAACGAGCTCCCAGTTTGCTTTCTATCGTTTTTATAGACTTTAAACTTTTCATAGAAACTAGTATGGGCTAGTATGAGAATATTAAAAAAATTTTTACAACTATTCTATGCCTTGATCCTACGAGATTCAAATATTTTTAAGTTGCTTGATATTAAAAGAATATATAGTAAAAATATCAACTTGATCTGAGTTTGCTTTCTCGTATTTTCATACGTTTGAATCTTAGTATGAGTACGCGCCAGGAGGCAATCTTAAAATTTTTTTTACAAATAAACTACGGCTTGATCCTGTCTAATTCAAACGGTTTTCTGTTAGTATATATAAGTACAATAATATATAAAAAAATCAACGAGCTCCCAGTTTGCTTTCTATCGTTTTTATAGACTTTAAACTTTTCATAGAATATAGTATGGGCTAGTATAAAAATATTAAAAATTTTTTTACAACTATTCTATGCCTTGATCCTACGAGATTTAAATATTTTTGAGTTGCATGATATGAAAAGAATATATAGTAAAAATATCAACTTGATCTGAGTTTGCTTTCTCGTATTTTGATACGTTTGAATTTAGTATGAGTACGCGCTAAGAGGCAATATTAATTTTTTTTTTACAAATAAACTACGGCTTGATCCTGTCTAATTCAAACGGTTTTCTGTTAGTATATATAAGTACAATAATATATAAAAAAATCAACGAGCTCCCAGTTTGCTTTCTATCGTTTTTATAGACTTTAAACTTTTCATAGAAAGTAGTATGGGCTAGTATAAAAATATTAAAAAAAATTTTACAACTATTCTATGCCTTGATCCTACGAGATTTAAATATTTTTGAGTTGCATGATATGAAAAGAATATATAGTAAAAATATCAACTTGATCTGAGTTTGCTTTCTCGTATTTTCATACGTTTGAATCTTAGTATGAGTACGCGCCAGGAGGCAATCTTAAAATTTTTTTTACAAATAAACTACGGCTTGATCCTGTCTAATTCAAACGGTTTTCTGTTAGTATATATAAGTACAATAATATATAAAAAAATCAACGAGCTCCCAGTTTGCTTTCTATCGTTTTTATAGACTTTAAACTTTTCATAGAAACTAGTATGGGCTAGTATGAGAATATTAAAAAATTTTTTACAACTATTCTATGCCTTGATCCTACGAGATTCAAATATTTTTAAGTTGCTTGATATTAAAAGAATATATAGTAAAAATATCAACTTGATCTGAGTTTGCTTTCTCGTATTTTCATACGTTTGAATCTTAGTATGAGTACGCGCCAGGAGGCAATCTTAAAATTTTTTTTACAAATAAACTACGGCTTGATCCTGTCTAATTCAAACGGTTTTCTGTTAGTATATATAAGTACAATAATATATAAAAAAATCAACGAGCTCCCAGTTTGCTTTCTATCGTTTTTATAGACTTTAAACTTTTCATAGAAACTAGTATGGGCTAGTATGAGAATATTAAAAAAAATTTTACAACTATTCTATGCCTTGATCCTACGAGATTCAAATATTTTTAAGTTGCTTGATATTAAAAGAATATATAGTAAAAATATCAACATGATCTGAGTTTGCTTTCTCGTATTTTCATACGTTTGAATGTTAGTATGAGAACGCGCCAGGAGGCAATATTAATTTTTTTTTTCAAATAAACTACGGCTTGATCCTGTCTAATTCAAACGGATTTCTGTTAGTATATATAAGTACAATAATATATAAAAAAATCAACGAGCTCCCAGTTTGCTTTCTATCGTTTTTATGGAATTGAATGTTGTTTTTACAATTATGCGCTCGCAATAGCAACAATAATTTTTACGACTTAATTTTTTACGACACTTTTAGTGTTTGATTCTGCAAAAAATGTATAATTTTGAATAAATACATATCATAGAAAGCTTCAGTGAAAAAATCAGCAAGATTTAAGCGTGCTTTCTAGTTTTTCATGGCTTAAATGACCTTTTACGCTAAGAACGGACACGAACATTACTGAATTTAAAAATTTGGTATTAAATTATATAAAACACTATACATTCCTATTATTGTATATAAAATAATTAAAAAGTAATATTTAATTGCATCTGTAGCGTATTTATTCTAATAACATGTGTTTTTGACGCCGCGATACCGTTGCGGCCCTTTGTTTAATTCGTCAGGTGGCCGGCTGCTAGTCGGCCGCTAGCTTCAGGTCCATGTTTTGATTCGCTTTGTGGATGAAATGTTGTGTATATCATATTATTCCATAATCATTATTAATTTGAGGAAAGCATATATGAATAGAATTTAGTATTTACCTATGTAAATCTATACATATTATAAAATTGTAACTAAGCCTAATATGTACATTAGATATTTTTTTGGAAAATCTCATTGAAATAAACATTATTACAGAGGCCTAATCTATAGTTTTTAGATTTTTTGTCTGTCTGTCTGTCTGTCTGTTACCGCATCACAGAAAAACCAAAGGAGGGGTATTGATGAAATTTGGTACGGTGATAGCTGGTTATGCAGGTCAACATATAGGATACTTTTTACCGCGGGAAAATGTCTCATTTCTGAGAAAATATGCAAAAACTGCAATGTAAGAGTATACTAATCTGTAAAACCTAAAAATTTGGTTTTTGGTCACCTGAACGCGGGCGGAGCCGCGGGCAATGCTAGTAAATTAATATTATTTTTTTTAAAAAAGCTTTAATATCATACAATTTGTTTAATGCAATAAATGTGTTTGATTTAATATAAAAGTTCTTTTTTAGGTATTTATTTGTATTCTTCTGAGCAAACCCCTTCATTCATATCCATATGATGGGGGTGAATAAAAAACATAGTCCGCCATGTTGGACTTAGAATGACGTCACTAATCTAACCATGCATTGTCATCTAAATTAAACGTATATGCAAAATTTTAGCTCAATCGGTTGAACATAACTGCTTTAAAATTCAGTTGCAAGATTTGACCCGAACAAACATACATACAAACATTGCAAATTAAATAAAAGGTTATAAAAAAGTTTTTCTTTTTTTTATTGAAAACACTTAAGCTCGTAACTAGCTTACAGTTAGCCCACATCATCCCACTGTTGAACAAAAGCATCTCTTCTAAGTTTCCAAATTTTGCGATTATGCGCAAGAATATGCCAATTTCTTGGCCACGCTTGCGTAAAAGAAAACAAGAAAATCGGTTGATAAATAGAGGAGAAAAAGGTACTGAACTTTTTGGTCTTTGTCAATTTAAATAAATATGTAGGGATATTACACACAGCACCATTTAGTTCCATGGTAAGCTACGAGGCTGGTGTTATGGATACCAGATAGTTGATACACTACACATATATGACTTTAAATACGTACATATTATAAATATAAACACCCATGACTGGAGTCCAAACATTCTTGCTCGTCACACAAATGAATGCCTCCAGCGGGACTCGAACCCGTGACTGCTAGTACAGTAAGTAGATTCACTACAAACTGAGCCAAAAGTGTCATCAAAATAATATATAGCTAAAGACGCCTAAGCAAAGAATGGGTTTGCTAGTTGATAGTCGATGTAGAATTTTCTTTAATATTTTCATTTATGGTGTTTTATCACAAATAAACTTCCTATTAATAAACCATGACAGCGCCTAAACGATGGCTTAAATACAATTTAGTCAATAAATATCCTGAATAACTTATAAAATTTTATAGTTTTAGATATACTCTTGTAACCACGTACATGTCAAACAAAGCCTTTACTTTATTTACGAACAGACAGTTTTACATGTATATAATAATTTATTATATATTTTAAAGCTAATTTCAAATGTTTATAAATAAATTTTCTTTGTCATCTATTTATAAATACGTAGGCAAAGACAAAATAGTTCAGTACTTTCTGTCTGTTTGTCAACCAATTTTTTTCATCTTTTAGTTATTAACAAGCTTTAATATAATAATTATATTTACATGTATAACAACTAGCGAACTTTAAAATAATAGATGGTATATCCCTTGCCTCTTTGAAAAACAAAAACAAATCTATCCCACGGAACCGGACTTTTTCCGGGATGAAAAGTAACCTATGTGCAATTACAGACTATAATCTATATCTTCCAACTCTATTATTGTCTCGCACCTCTCATATTTTCATGAGAGAATCATTTCTAACATAATTGCCACTTGACTTACGGTGAAGTATAACAATGTGAGGAAACCTGCATGTCTGAAAGAACCTAGCAAGTTTTCGAAAGACATGTGAAGTCCGCCAACCCGCTCTTGGCCAGCATGGCGGACTTTGTCTTGATCCTCCCCGTATTGAAGGGAAGCCTGTGCGTGGTGGACTATGGCCTGATCGCCCTCGTATTGAAGGGAGGCCCGTTCCCAACAGTGGATGATAAAAAGGGCTAAATACATGTGCATCTACGTTAAGTCAGATATCAATCAGAACTTTCTTTTGAGAAAGTGTCCTATAATAGCTAAATAGAAACGCGCTCTTTTGAAGAATCAAACAAAGCAAAATCCCCAGGTCTCATCTCATATATTTTTATATGCAATTTTCCAACATTATTCCCACTTGATAATAAGTTAAAAAAAACGTGAGAAAACCTACATGTCTATAAGAAGCTAACAAGTTTTCGAAAGACCTGAAGTTCATCAACCTGCATTTGGCCACTATGGACTCGCCTGATCTACCTCGTTTTTCAAATAGTAAAATGGGTTGAACAATCACTATATAGGCACTTGCTACGCGAAAACGTCATAAATCATTCAAATCTAAACTTTTTGAGCTGTGGTAATAAACGGTCCTGTATAAAATGGGCCTCATGCTTAATAGTCGCTAGTTAAATGGGTTTACTCATAGGAAAAAGTTGGTATAGTATAAGCGGAACACATCAAATAGAGATACTATCACATATACCACCACTAGGTTGGAGAAACTTGCAAATTCAATTATCTTGATAATAGGTTAAGTACCTCGTTGGTTTTTAGTTAGTATGTACTCCTGTAGGTCCTGGGCTCGTGTTCCGAATTTGGCCAAGTTTAGTTGTTGAGTATTTCTGCCAAGAAATTCAGAACAACTCGGAGCTGGGAAGTTGGTTGTTTACATCCTCAGAGAGCACGTGAAGCCGTTTCAGCGTAAAGCAACAAACATACACAAAAACAAACTTTAACATTTATAATGCCACTAGCAGAACCTAGTTTAAACTACAAAAGTATCTCTAAAAAGGTAGTTTCATACAAACTTTCATTCCCTATTTTACCCCCCTAAGGAATGAATTACGAAGAATTCTGAAACACGTATTTATTTAATTGTATTAAAAAGCATTAATACCAAGTTTCAAGTAATTCTGATCATAAATATTTTTTTGGGTTATATTATAACGTGTTTTCCCGTGGGAATGAAATAATTTCCTGCGGTAAAAAGTAGCCTATGTCACTCTCCAGTTCTCCAACTATTTCCACACATAAAAATCACGCTAATCCTTCACTCTGCTTCGATGTGAAAGAAGGACAAACAAACAAACAAATAAGCAAGCAAACATATTTTCACATTTATAATATTAGTATTATGGATATAACTTTAAATACATGCATATTATAAATATAAACACCCATGACTGGAGTACAAACATTCGTGTTCATCACACAAATGAATGCACCCAGCGGGATTCGAACCCGCGACCGCTGGCGCAGCAATTAGGGTCACTACAAACCGAGTCAAACGTGTCGTCTACGTATATTATTCCTTTGAGTGTTATGGTCAGTCAATCTAACATATTATGCATTTTCCGCGTGGAATATATTAACATATCGTGGGAACAAATGTATTGAGAGGAATAATAACTATTCTTCATACAATTTTAATTCGCTTTTATTAGCTTTAATTCCAACTACGTTATCAAAACTAAGAAGACGAGTTTAAGCTTATTATCTATAAATATAATAAGAGTGTAACTGATCGCTGTCTGTACATGGAAGATATTTGAGAAAAATTATTGGGGGTCTTTATTTACGCAATAGAACCCAAAACAATGATTTTTAGAATTTTTGTCTGTTTACTTATTTGTCGGTTTGTCTGTTTGTCTGTGCGTTTGTGCGCGCTAATCTCAGAAATGGCTCAACCAATTTGGATTCGATTTTCACTAATATATTGTGGTAAGCTTTACTTAACATTTAGTGTTTGTTTTATTTCAATCGGTTCATAAATAAAAATGTTACGTCAATTTAAAGAATCATCTAGGGACGAATCCGAGCGGAGCGTGGGTGAGTCGCTAGTCTATACAAATATAATAAAGAGGCAGAAAATTGTTTGTTTCTTTGAACGCGCTAATCTCAGGAACTACTAATCCGATTTGAAAAATTCTTTTTGCATTAGATAGCCCGTTTATTGAGGTAGCCCATAGGCTATATATCATATAATATATATTCCGTCTATTCCATACTAACCGTTAAAACGTACCTAAAGACGAACCGCTAGTCTATATATAAATAGTCAAAGATAAAACAGTTCAGTACCTTATTCTCATCTGTACAAATGTCAAACGATTTTCTAATTTATTGTTTAAGTAGCAATTAACGAGCTTTATAATTTTATCAATATTTTTTTATATAGACAGGTAATTTATATTTTATATTTTTTCTTTTTTGAATGAAATAATATATATATATATATATATATATATATATATATATATATATATATATATATGACCTGAAGTTAATATGCTGCTGTTAGGCACCAAAGGCACTCACTTTTTTTAACATTGGTAAATGCATTTACGCATACCAACTACCTACATACAGGTGGTTATGTGGGACTCACCGGTTCGAAAAGCCAGTACTACCCTCTAAAACCCAACAGAACCTCCCTTGTCTTAATGGGGCGTCGGCGAATCGCTTACGCACTCAACCAGGACGCCTCAATGGTTGTCTGCCGAGACAGACCACAGCAACCATCCTACTGGTACTGGTATCGAACTGGTAGTAGACTCATGACGTTCAGTAAAAAAATGTAATAATTTAATGCTGAATAAAATATTCTGAATTTGAATTTAAAAAAAACTGTCCACTCTGCTAGGAGCAAGGTACGAGAAACAACAGCCTGCAAGATTCTTACCTTCATACCCAGATGAATTGCCGAACGCTAATAAGACCCCACGACAAAGAGGCTAACCTAACCTACGCAAAGCAGAGCTAAAACTATACATATAATAAAATTGTAACTAAGCCGAATCTGTATATTAAATATTTTTGGAAAATCTTATTGAAATAAACATTATTATCGATACAGAGGCCGAATCTATAGTTTTTAGAATTTATGTCTGTCTGTCTGTTACCGCATTACAAAAAAACCACTGAAGGGATTTTGATGAAATTTGGTATGATATAGCTGGTTATCCGGGTCAACATATAGGATACTTTTTACCGCGGGAAAATTTTATAACTAAAATTCCACTTACATTTAAATTGATTATTCCACCATCTTTTGAACCAACTAGTGAGTTATTAAAAATCTCATTAATTAAAAAAAACAGAAAATAGATCCATAATTCGTGGAGATCTACGCGTTTGAAATACAAAAGGTATTTCTAGGCTTTATAGATTTAAAAGACGCACAGACATACACACAACCAATGTAAATAGACGTATATATAGTATTTTTAAAGTATACAATAAAGAATCTAAAAGAAATCAAACAGCAAGACAAAGTACCGTTAAATAGGATGGCAATAAACTTCAGTATTATATATAACCTGCTTAAAAAATTTTAAACAAAATTTATGATTTTACTGCTTTTGAATTCTATGGTTCTACGAATATTATGGTTGTGGTAATCATATTGGTGTCGCGCTCGCTTTAAAACTGAATGAAGCGATTTCAAACGCCTGATATTTTCTTGTAAGGTAAAATTTTAAGATTACCAATTGTCTTACGGTGAAGGAAAACATTACATTTGGAGAACTTAAGTAGTTTTCGAAACACGTCTGAAGTTCGCCAACCCTCACTTGGCCAGCGTGGTGGAGTATGGTCTGATCTCACTCGTGTTAAAGAGAGGCCCACCCCCAGCAGTGGGACGTTAAAAAGAGTTCAATAATCCATATCTATACTATCTATACTAGACATACTTAATATTATAAATGTAAAACTGTGTTTATTTGTTTGTCCCTCTTTCACGTCGAAACAGACTGACAGATTGGTGTGATTTTTTGTGTGGAGATAGTTGGAGAGCTGGAGAGTGACATAGGCTACATTTTATCGCGGAAGATTATCTCTTTCCCACGGGAAAACACGATATAATACAACCCACAACTCATCATACTTATGTATGTATATATGTATAATATATCTATTCGACACTAACCCTTAAAGCATACCTATTGACGAACCGGAGCGAATCGAGGGTGAGTGTATGATATTATAAAGAAAGAAAGATAGTGAATATAAATGTGTGAGGTAAGCTCGGGAACTAATACTTAAATTTTTATTTTTACTGAAAGATATATTTCTAGGCGATACTTATTATTTGTCTGGGTGTAAAAGGTAGATAATAATAAATAATAATAAACAAATACATATGTTGGTACATTAACACACAGCACCATCTAGTTCCATGGTAAGCTACGAGGCTAGTGTTATGGATACCAGATAGTTGATACACTACACATATATAACTTTAAATGCAAACATATTATAAATATAAACACCCACGACTGGAGTACAAACATTCATGCTCATTACGCAAATGAATGCCCTCAGCGGGACTCGAACCCGCGACCGCTGCCACAACAAGTAGGGTCACTACAAATTGAGGCAAACGTGTCCTCAGATAATATTTGAAAATATATTGTGAAGTTACCAGAATATTTTGTTTATTTAAATTAAATCAAACATAAATGTCGTAAATTAAAAAGTTTTTATAGAAATAAACTTAAAATGTCGTTTTAATTTCTTCATTCAAGCTTAGCTTCAAATATTTTGTTTTTTTTTTATAACCTAAAACGTGTCAAAGGGCATTGGAATATAATACTACAAAAACTGTCACAACGAAACGATTACAATATCTTAAGAGTTCCGTACTGAAAAAGGTTTAACGATAAATTTTAATATATCAAATTCATACTTTTAAGGATTTAAAAAAACGTCAAAAATTTAAATATAACATAACATCACCATTTGCCTGCCCATTTCCCAATCACTTGGGTTCGGCGCAGTACATCCTCTGTACTGCTGATAGGATTTAGTAAAAGTTTTACGACCGGCCGCCTCACGCCTGCCTGACATTAACCCTTCTAGGGGGTGCTATTAATTATTATAACATAACATGAAAAAACTGTAATTATTCCACTTCTAAGAGTAGATTTTTTTATTAAATTCACATAATACTTTCTTAGATTTACACGAATATTTGACATTTTAAATAAAACTAAACAAAACGTCGGTAAACAAAAATCAAAATAAATCCGCGAAATAATCCGAAAAGATAGTTTTATTTAAATTCACATAAACTAGTTTGGTCAAATTGTTGAAATTCGACCATAATCGTTTTTTTTATTAACATATATTATTAGCTCGTCATTAGCTTCTAAACAAAAAAAAATATTTGAAATTTGTTTTTACCTATCTGTATGAAAAAAAAACTCTTCTCAATTTTTTTATTGACAACACTAAATTTTGTCAATAGCTCCTAAACAAAAAAAAAAAGAAAATCAGTCTACAATCAGAGAAGGAAAAGGTACTGAACAGTATTTTCTTTGCCTATTTATATACAGATTATAACAATCACTTGACAATATAACAAAAACATTGAAATTGTACCTCTTTTCTCTGAAATCGGTTAAAATAGCCCGTGAAAACAGTCAAACTAGCAACACATAGCTAGTATATAACGTAAAAGGTTTCACAATGGAATATCTACTCAAAGATTCCTAATTCACATCGTGACCTCTTCCTGACCGAGCTGGTCATCGTCACGATATGTTCATTGTTATTAGTTTTTGTACGTCTGTTTGTTGCCTTTTCCCACGAACAAGATTAAAGGTTCTGGAGAGTTATATATAGCGCTCGCCTAGTGGTCGAAATTCGTCTATAATATTTTTTTTAATAATAGCACAAAAGCTTATCAAAAGCTCTTAAACAAAAAAACCGTCGATAAACAGAGGAAACTACTACTGAATTGTGTTGTATTTGCCTATTTTTATATTACTAGCGGCTCACCCTTGCTTCCCTCGGATTCGTCCCTAGATACGTTTTAACTGTTAGTATGGTATAGATAGACTATTTATATCATATTACTTTTCCGCTCCCTTGGGTAATAGCTTGATGATAACCTATAGCCTTCATCAATAAACGGGCTATCTAATGCAAAAATATTTTTTCATATCGGATTAGCAGTTCCTGAGATTAACGCGTTCAAACAAACAAACAAACAAACAAACAAACAAAGAAACAAAAACAAACAAACAAAGAAACAAACAAACAAACAAACAAACAAACAAACAAACAAACAAACAAACAAACAAACAAACAAACAAACAAACAAACAAACAAACAAACAAACAAATAAACTCTGCCCCTTTATAATATTAGTATAATGAATAAAAAAAATTAATTTTCCATATTTTATATGTCAAAAAACTACTAAAACTATTAATAAAGGGCATAACTTTGGAGCGCGAAGTAAGTAAATTTTTTTGTACTTTACGACTATTGTACATCTAAGCAGTAATTTATGGGTCTGGCTCCGACGTTTATAGCTTGAATAAATATGTCGAAAAATTTAATTCACATAAAAACACGTCATACGAAGGTGACGAGTAAAACTAGCTTTGAAAAGTTATTTGTATGTAAAATTTAGATTTTATACTTCCTTTAAGTATAGATAAAAACGGATAAAATATGGTCATAACTAGCGACTTAGACTCGCTTCGCTCGCGTGCGTGGCTAGATGGCTTTTGTATTTATAATTTTACTAGAGACTCAAGCTCGCTTCGCTCGGGTTCGTCCCTAGGTACGTTTTCATTTTTTTGAGCGGAACCCTAATTCTTTTTCTAAAATAAAAGTAGCCTATGTTACTCCCTATAACATCAGCTATCTTCCAGAGAAATTCCCGTCAAAATCAGTCCAGTTGTAACAGAGATTATCCGGAACAAACAGACAGACAGACAAAAATTAAAAAAATAAGTTTTTCTTATAAGTACCGTATATAATTTCATATGCATTTAGTAAAAAGCTGTAATTTGACATTACAGACAGACACTTCAATTTTATTTATCTGTGTATATATAGCGCCACCTTTTGACAAATTTTATTACTAACATGAGCTACGTTAGTCAAGGTCATAGTGTATCTGCGTACTGAATATCATCCAAACCATCGGTCAGCCGTGTCAGTGTGAAAGAATAACAAACAAACATACAAAACGGGGCAAAAAGTATGTCATATATCATGCTACTAATATAAATGCAAAAGTTTGTATGTATGTATGTTTGTCCACACATTTCTCCTAAACCAATAATCGAATCGTGATCATTCTTTTTTTTGCTTATATATATTTTTCATTACTCTCAGTCAAAAATTAAGACATCAGAGCTAACAAAGCAAACGCAATTATAATTTTCGTATAGTAAATTACATTACAATAATTTCTAAGACGTTTAACGATCGTTAGTTAAAGTCGGAAACTTCCAAATACGGTATACAACTTTAAGCTTTTCCAAAATTAACTTTTACAAATTAGTATCATACATCATTTAATACTTAACTAAGCAACACAACACTTGACGACACGTTTGGCTCAGTGTGTAGTGACCGTACTTGCTGTGCCAACGGTCG
Organism: Brenthis hecate; assembly: GCA_951806755.1. Taxonomy (NCBI): domain Eukaryota; kingdom Metazoa; phylum Arthropoda; class Insecta; order Lepidoptera; family Nymphalidae; genus Brenthis; species Brenthis hecate. The sequence goes on along the minus strand of OX638282.1, from coordinate 6,332,091 downwards.
CGGGTTCGAGTCCCGCTGGGGCCTTCATTGTGTGATGAGCACGAATGTACGAGTATGTACTCCAGTCATGGGTGTTTATATTTATAATATGCATGTATTTAAAGTTTATATATGTGTAGTGTATCAACTATCTGGTATCCATAACACAGGCCTCGTAGCTTACCATGGAACTAGATGGTGCTGTGTGTTAATGTCCTAACATATTTAAAGCCCCGGTTTTGCCCCTTTTAAATTTTAGTCCGGTAAATGTTTCTTAAACATACATACACCTTTTACCGTTTTATAATATCATTGTTAAAAATTATTTACTTATTATTTGTAAGAATTTGTTGTGTTTCAGCACGTACATTTTTTTGTTTTATTTTTTCTCTTGCAGGGAAAACAGTAAAGACAACGACAAAAAAGTTCAGTAGATTATATATTAGTCAACCGATTTTCTTTTTTTTGTATCAGTACCTTTAAGTGTTATCAATAAAAAAAATTGGAACAGCAACATCGTTTTTAGGGTTTGGGTTTTTAGGGTGCAAATGGAAGCCTATTACTAAGCCTCCGCTCTCCGTCCGTCCGTCTGTCAGAGGGCTGTATCTCATGAACTGTAATAGGTAGAGAGTTGAAATTTTCACAAAGTATGTATCTATTGCCGCTATAATAAGAAATAAGAAACCAACATGGCGAATTTCAAATAGGCTGCCATGCAGATTAAAAAATGATCGATTATGTTACGGAATCCTTCGTTTGTGAGTTCGATTCGCACTTGACCGATTACTTTTATAAATAGGTAAAATTTTATTCAGATATGTATGTTTTTTTTTTCAATTTTCATTAATGGTTGTAAATCGACCACTGACAACCCTTAAGTCATTAAAAATGGTTCACAATTGACGAAAACGTGTAACATACCCTCCTCTTTCAAAGTCGATTTAAAATAAGCAAAGCAAGCCGGAAACACTTGTCTAAATAAAGTCAATAAACTTGTTATATTTTTACGACTCTACCCGCGAAGCAATTTTCATGTAAATTTTAAAACCGATCGAACATGAATTTGTTAGTGATATAATAAATGTGAAAGTCAGTTCGTTTGTTTTTTTAACTTTTGATGTCAAAATTATAACTAAACTAGCAGCACTCGCGGCTTCGCTCGCGCTGAATCTAAAAAAACTCTAAAAGGTACATTACATACAAACTTTGATCCCCTATTTTACCTTCTTATGGGATGAATTTCAAAAAATGCTAAAACACGTACCTACATATTTCTTTTTTTGTATTGAAGAGTATTAATACTAAGCTTAAAGTAATTCTGGTCACAGATATTATTTTATGTTGTATTATAACGTGTTTTCCCGCGGGAATGAGATTACATATGTACCGCGGTAAAAAGTAGCCTATGTCACTCTCCAGCCCTCCAACTATCTCCACATAAGAAAATACGCCAATCCGTCACTCTGTTTTGACGTGAAAGAAAGACAAACAAACAAACAAACAAACAAACAAACAAACAAACAAACAAACAAACAAACAAACAAACAAACAAACAAACAAACAAACAAACAAACAAACAAACAAACAAACAAACAAACAAACAAACAAACAAACAAACAAACAAACAAACAAACACACTCACATGACTAGAGTAAAATGAGGAGTGACTTATACCTCATTTTTATTAGCTTAACTTGTAAGAGACAATTCTTAGAAGTCCAACTGCCGTATTAATCACCATAAAGGTGGATTATGTGTTTGATCTGTGTGATGTATGTATGTATGTACCTACTCTATAACTTCTAAACGGTTAAGCCGATTTTGATGATTCATACGTCGTCTAACTGACCAAAACTAAAATGTATTATACTCGTACTACGTTTCTTCGTTAACTTGTACTGGTCTTTTTAATTCGCTTTTACGCAGTCGGGTTCTTTTGTTATTTTTGTAAATAATTTTTTGAAATTTAAAACTTTATAAGTATGTAAAATCTGATGAAAATTAAATAATCTGATATAGTCAACCTCATGATGGCACCGGAAGGTACAATAGATAATGGAAATCTTCAGTGGCTACTAGTAAAGTTTATTTGTTTTATCAATTTCATATACTAAAATTAGTTCAAAACAAAATGGTTTGGTTGTTTTTGTTTAATGTTTTTTTTTTGTTTTTAGTTATTACTTTGGTTGTTTAAGAGCTATAATTATTTATCTATACTAATATTATAAAGAGGTAAAGTTTGTGAGTTTGTGACGTTGTAGGTGGTAATCTCTGGATCTACTGAACCGATTTAGATGAAATTTGGTAAGAAGATAGTTTGAGACCCTGGGAAGGACATAGAACACTTTTTATCCCGGAAACCATCGCTTAAAGGGGTGTAAATGGGGATGAAAGTTTGTATTGGGAAGCAAGCTAGGGACGAACGCGAGCGAAGCGAGAGTGAGTCGCTAGTCTATATATAAATAGACAAAAACAAAACAGGTTAGTTCCTTTTTCTCCTCTGTTTGTCAACCGATATTCTTTTTTTGCTTAGTTATTGGCGAACTTTAGTGCTATAAAAAAATATTGGAAAGAGTTCACTTTTGTATAGACAGGTAAACTCTAAATAAAACTATCTTTTCGGATTATTTCGACAGTCATATTGAGACACGACGACGAGACGTTTGAGACATTGTTTCGACAGTATTATTGAGACAAGTCTCTCCCGTGACCATGGATGTTGTAAAGCATTCGAAACGTCGGGAACCAAAAATCAAAATAAATCCGCGAAATAATCCGAAAGATAGTTTTATTTAGAATGTCAAATATTCGCGTAAATCTAAGAAAGTATTAGGTAAATTCTATTCATATATGTTTTTTTTGTTCGAATTTTAGACACTGGGCGAAAGCAAGTTCAATTAATTGAGAATTGCTCAATATTTTACTACATATTGTATCGGTAAATAAACCAGAGCGGTTCATTTGTTTTTAGTTAATAGTCATGTGCTTTGTATGAATTGATCTCAAGGTGATCAGGTTGACCTTTTATGGCCTTAATTTTTTTATTTTACATTTTTTTTATTTTATAAATTCAAAATATTATCCATTGCTTTCTACAGGGCCCCTTTATATGTTAGGGGCCCTGGGCTGTAGCACAGAAAGCATATATACAAATCCGTCCCCACTAAATAAGCTAAAAAGCTTTATCAAAACTGATAGAATCGTAGCAATTATTCGAACGAAGTAATAAAAGAACTGGATTCACTTAAAACATATCTGCTTGGAAAATCTAACATCATTTAGAAGTTCATAGAATAATTAATGCCTCATTATTCTTTTTTTATGTAAACTAACTAGATCTTTAACAGTAATTATGTATGGCTAAGCCAAAGGTCGCAGGTTTGATGTCCGCGATGGACAATACTCATTTATCTTTCCCAACTCGTGGTACGGTTAGTGAAATTCCAACATAACTGTTTGTGTAAGCTGGATAATATTTAATACTTTTAGATCTACGTGATATTTGACATTATTAATTAAATTATCTTTTCGGATTTTGTTACGGTTTTATTGTGATGAAATTTTGTGGGTAAACAACATCTGTAATAGCTATATTATATGAGACATCTTTAGAGACATCTAAAACTTTATTCTTTCCCATGACCATGATTGCATTCGAACCGAGAGAAAAAACTAAAAGATAGTTTGATTTAAACTAATATTTTTAAATTTAACTGTCACCACTAAGCTGTATTTGTCTTTTTGTCTGTCTTTAGTTAAAAAACAAAAAACGCTTAAGCTGCTAAACAGATTTGGATATAATTAGGCAAGGACATAGATTGCATCCTGGGATGGGACATAGGTTACCCTTAAAGTTAGGTTAGCGGGGTTGGATCCCACTTATTTATTATGCAAACGCTCCACTCAGGTTCGTCCCTAGTACGTTTTAACGCTTAGTATAGATTTCTTAGAGATGAAGCATTTTTCTATAGTTAAAAGTATTTTATATGTTGACCCGACTAACCAGCTATCATCATACCAAATTTCATCGAACTCTGTTGACTGGTTTTCTCATGATACGTTCCCAGACAAACAGCAGACATACAACAATTCTAAAAACTATTGATTCGGCCTCTGTATCGATAATAATGATTATTTCAATAAGATTTTCCAGAAAAATATTTAATGTACAGATTCGACTCAGTTAGAATTTTATCATACGGATAGATAGAGATGTAAGACTTCAAAACGACTCCAATAAACTCAAACTTAAACATTTCATATGGATTTCTCTTACAAAGTTTATTTTATCAACTTTCATTTTTTGATAACATATTTAGTTATCAAAGATAATATAAGTGTTAGAAACACCCAAAAAGTGCAATGACATCTTTTTTTCGAGGTCGGAATTCGTACATGATCATTATTGAACATTTGAAGAAAACATATATGAAAAAAAAATACCTATATATACAAAAAAAAACTGTTTCCAAAAATTTTTTTGTTGATAACACTAAAGCTCGCTAATAGCTACTAAACAAAAAAAATCGGTTGACACACAAAGGAGAAAAGAGTACTGATCTGTTTTGTCTTCTATACATATAATAAAATTTTAACTAAGCCGAATCTGTACATTAAATATTTTTTTGGAAAATCACGGAAAAACCACTGGAGGGATTTTGATGAAATTTACTATAGTGATAGCTGGTTATCTGGGTCAACATATAGGATACTTTTTACCGCGGGAAAATATCTCATTTCTGAGAAAAAATACAAAAACTGCAATGTAAGAGTGTACTAACATGTAAAACCTAAGAATTTGGTTTTTGGTCATCTGAACGCGGGCGAAGCCGCGGGGAGTGCTAGTTGTCTATATAAATATATTTACTTAGAACATGCCTACAAATTAAAAGTGTATACATACATTATTGGATAAAAATAAAACTATCTTAATCCGTTTCCCTCAAATACAATCAAATAAAGACAGAAACATCACGTTATTTCTTTCTCTTTCTAAGGAACTCTCATATACAGGCATGTCACTTGACTACTCTATGTGTTAGTTTCTAAGTAAGCATCCAAATACGGTAAATACGCGATTTGCTATATATAAATGTGTTATATAGATTATTATATACGAGTAAAACATCCTACTAATCCATACTAATATTAAAATTGTGAAAGTTTGTGAGGATGTTTGGATCTTTGTTACTCTTTCACGTCAGAACGGCTGAACGGATCTGGATGAAATTTGGCACAGAGATAGATTATTTTTATATCCGGAAAAATGTATGTTACTCCGTGCGATAGATTTGTTTTTGTCTAGAAGAAAAACCGGAAACGAAGCGAGGATGAGTCGCTAGTACTACAAATGCGAAAATTTGTAAAAAGGCATGGATGCTTGTTACAAAATTTCATCGAAATCGGTACTGAACCGAGAAATCTGAAATTTTACAATAAGCTTATACATCAGGGTAACATACAGGCTTTACTTACAAAAATATAGTTATACATTCATGTACTATGCGGGCGGAGCCGCGGGAAAATGTTAATCATACAGCGTTATTATAATTTTTCTACATAGAGCACTCTCTGGAGCTTCTTGTATTAGGAGGTTTAAAATTTTTACAAAAAAAAACCAGAAAGTTACACTGTCCCTAAGTGACAGGCTATTTTTATAAGCGGAGTGTCAGACAAAAAGTTTTGTATGATATAATTCACACTTATATATTATAAATAGATAAGTAACTCTGACTGTTAGCTTTTCATGCTTAAACCGCTGATCAGGTTTCGATAAAATTTGCCAAGGACACAGATTGCATACATGGATCGTACATAAGCTTCCCTTGATCCACACCTTGCTTATAATGCGGGCAAAAACTGGTTACTAAAATATGAGATTTTCTTAAATACCTTTCTGACACATGAATCATTGTACTCTCTAGACACTTAAAACGTTTGATTCACATCAGAATTTCACATATTTCATTCGTTTTGTCAAAACCCAGTTTATATTATGCCTCAACTAGTTCAAAGTTCCGTAAATCTAAAACAATGCCTAGAATAGATCTTAACGATATCTAAGAAACATGACTCATATTTCTCGTTTGACATTAATACTGAAAACTTAATGAACGGCTGTATGGCGCAGTGACTGTTAACTTAACTAGAAGTCGTGCGATCGATTTTCTGTTGGTGTAAATTATTCTCAGAGATATTATAAGGAATGCACCAGGCAAACACGTTATAAGTACCTATATAAAATATGAGCAATTATCATGTCCTTATATCAAACTAGCGACCTATAACCCCGTATGCCTAACGGTAGCCTATTTGTTACTCCAGGTAGTCTATCTTGTACTGAATTTCTACCAAATTCGTACAGCTGGTTTAGCGTGAAGAAGTGACAAACATACACACATACTTTCACATTTATATTACTAAAAGGCAATGGTAGCCCAGAGGTAACGCGCTCGCTTGAAAAACCGAGTGAAGCGGTTTCAAATCCCGGATCACGTATCTCTGATATTTTCATGTGCTAATCATTTCTAACATGATTACCACTTGTCTTACAGTGAAAGAAATATCATGAGGAAACCTGCATGTCTGAGAGTACCTAGCAAGTTTTCGAAAGACATTTGAAGTCCACAAACCCGCACTTGTCCAGCGTGGTGGACTATGGCGTGATCCCCCTCGTATTAAAGGGAGGCCCACTCCCAGCAGTGGGACGTTAAAAAGGGCTAAATACATACATTAGTAGTACGATAAAATAATATTACCAACGTCAACACCAAATCCACCCCAATGAATTAGCAGTCCAACTAGCCCAGCTAATTATTCAGGGTTATCAAAATCACCTCAAAAGACACAATACAGTGAAACTGCACAACAGATAATAGCAGTGTACATTGGAGTGGCTTTCTCTATGGAGTAAGCCCTTAAAAATGATAAACCAGACAACTCATCTGATTATAGTCAAGACTGATTGCAGATCCAAAAAGAAACACGGAAAAAACATATACATTTTTATAAAATAAAAGTTTTTCACAAATATATATATTTATGAGAGTGTTTCCAATTTTTTCAGGGTAGTATATTTATTATTATAACCCTACTATTTTGTTAGTTACTTGTGTGCAGTTAATTTTCTTCTTCAAATCTCTTCATTAGATTTTGAATACTCTGGAAGTCATAAAAGCCATCTATACATATAATAAAATTGTAACTAACCCGAATCTGTACATTAAATATTTTTTGGAAAATCTTATTGAAATAGTCATTATTATCGATACAGAGGCCGAATATATAGTTTTTAGAATTTATGTCTGTCTTCCTGTTTTCTGTGACAGCATCACGAGAAAACCACTGGAGGGATTTTGATAAAATTTCTTATGATCATAGCTGGTTATCTGGACCAACATATAGGATACTTTTTACTGCAGGAAATATCTCATCTCTGAGAGATCTATACTAGCCGTTAAAAGGTAACTAGGGACGAACCCGAGCGGAACGAGGGTGAGTCGCTAGTATAGATATAAAAATAGACTAGTCTCTACTATATCGAATAGAAGCATCAGATATCCTACGCTTTAAAATATAAAGTTGGTCCGTTAGCAAAACCCATTTCATTTGAACAAAGTAAGTAACAATTTGTCAATTTTATTACACGAGATAAAATCACAAGTTTTATCGAAAGTTATAAACTGCATGAGGACTTCATTGAAATTGATAAAACTATATTCGAAGATATCTTGAACATTTATTTCAATATAACAGCAAGTTTCATCTGACTCTACATACAGTTCGAGCGGACTTTGTGTACTATGTTAAGATTTTTGTTGTTTTTGTGTTTTTGTGTCTTTGAATTTTTTGATAAATAACTTCAAAAACAAAAATTAAATAGATTATATAACAATATCTTACTAATATTATAAATGTGAAAGTTTAGATGTTTGCATGTTTGTTACTCAATCACGCCAGAACTACTGAATGGATCTGGATGAAATTGAAGACACATAGATAGTCTGGAATAGCACTTAGGCTACTTTTTATGCCGGAAAAATGTATGGTTCCCGTGGGATATATTTGTTTTTGTAGTTTCGTGAGTATTATATAAATTTCTATGTTTAGCATTGAATTAGCAATCAATAGTTAGTCTAAAACTTAAACTATATATAGAAATTCTCAGACGGTCAATTTTTTGCCAACTCTCAACTTTACTTAACTGAGGCCAATTTTAAAATTTAAAAAATCCAGATTTTTATCGGCTATCATCAATTGATAATAATTTTAAGGTAAGAGAAATGTAATAAAATTAATATTTTACTATCAAGCTTTATTTTTGTGTCAATTTGTTTACAAGATTAATAAAATTTCCGATTGATTCTTCAATAATAGTCCGTCCTTTAAATTTTTATGTTTTATTTTGCTTAATTTTCATTTAAGTTTTTTGCGTTTCTCGTAATATGCAGAAGACAAACTTTTACATTGAATATAATTATATGGAGAATATAAAATATATATAATATATCTTACTTATAACATTTGTTCTCCATTGGTCTTAAGAATTTGAATTTTTATTTGGTATGGAGTCATTCAATAATTATCTCATAAAATATCATTTCGATTATTTTTCACGCTATAACAATATAAAAAAACAATAAAAATAACTAAAAATATACATATGTTAAATTTTTATTACGTCGAACTCTACGGGATGTATATTGGCTAAAAAACTTTATTTAATTTAAATATTTGTATGTCGTTCCTACAAATATATTAACTTTCCAGCATCCAGGGTTGTATTTCCTATGTGTTTTAATTATAACTAAACTTTTTACAACAAAAACATTTCCTGCGTCTTATAACTTTTATAGAGCTTTAACAAGATTACTTATATCTTAACTTATGATATAGAGACTTCTAAAAACAGTTATCTAACAAAAATAAACATAGAAAATAGATCGATACTAACCGTAATTCATAGATCGGCGACACGAAATCCCATTTCACGTAAACACATAAATTTTAACACAAAATTCCTTGAATAAATGAACTTTTAAACTGTTATTTCCACTGACACTATTTATTATAGTTACTGACTATTCATAGAATGCTGAAAATTCCACATTAAAAGCTGAAAAAATATTTTCAAACGAAAATATGCTGATATAATAACACATCCGCACTCGACGATGTCCAGTTCGAGACTGCTTAAAGTAAAAACACGCACGCCTCAATAAGAGACAGTCTACCTCCTTCTAACACACACATAAGTGTGTGAGTGAAGGAGATAGCTATAATGGCATGCATTATGGTAGTGTCTCGTTTGACTTTTTTCCGATGATTTCTTTGAACGATCGAGCGCTGGATCTATAGGATCTATAGATCATTATAGTAAGCGTGAGTTATGCCCCTGAACAGTGATTCATTGATAGGGCAGTTAGTTATAAAATTATAGTATTTGCTTTGAATCTAATAAATGGATGTTGAAGAGGAACGTTTTATGGTTGTTAAATTATTTTTAATTCGATTTATTAATAAACGTGTTTGATATCAAGTTTTTATAAACCATGTTTTAAAGTGAGGTATGAAACTTACTTTTATACATGGTTTGACTCTTTTTACCTAGTTTTACACCAAATCAAGATAAATATTTCATTAACACACTATGAAATTTTAAAACTTAGTTTAGGGAGATTAACATATTTTAAATATTTATTGAGATAAAAACGCTTTAAAATATCTATAGCCACGTTGAGTTTTGCAAGTCTTTTCCAAGCTTTTGAACTGGTGAAAGTTCAGAGACGTTAATTCAATTAATAATTTTATTAAAAAAATATACTCAATAAAATTTATTTAACTTTACGTTGATCACATTATTATTGTTTTGTTAGTCTATTATAGTAGTATAAATAATTAGCTAAGCATCACATACGTTAAGTAAGAGAATAAATTGTATCAGTCTGTGTACATTAAATTGTTGCATAACTAATTTTTAATTAAAAACGTATATCAAAATCACATTGAAAGTAATTATTTTACCTTTTTTTTGAACAGTAATTATACCTTTTAATTTAAAAGCATCGACAAGAATGTGTGAATATATCAAGGAATTTACGAGTATGTACGTTATAAAACGAACACCAGATTTGCGTTCCTGCTCTTTGTTAAGTCGGTTAAAAAAATCTTATTAAAATATAATTTAATTTAATAAAAGTTTACTGTTCTCAAAAAGTCAAATTAAAGATAACAGATTTGATTTTCTTACAAGTGTATGAATGTAATGAATTTATTAAATACGTGACATATAAAATTTTCATACAAAAGACTTCAACGGGTGCAAAGTTTTTATTTAAGTTTTTTGTAACCAGCTTTTGCATCACGTTACTATTTTATATGTAAAATTTTATATACGTGTGTACGTTTGTTACTCCTTCAGGCTTGACGAATTTGAATGAATGTAGTACACAATTGGACTATGACCTGAAGGCTGAACTAAACTGAACGCATAAACTATTGTTAATAATGAAATTTTACAGAAGGTGGTTCTGTCTGTATATCCCATATAATGTCCATCCATATCCATACTTAATATTATAAATATGAAGATGGATGGGGGGATATTTATTGCTCAATCGCTATAACGACTGAACGGATCTAGATAAAGTTTGGCACAGAGATAGATTATATTCTGTAATAGCACATAGATAGATTTGTTCTTGTTTTTCACAGTGCAAGGGATCGACTATCTACTCCATGCTACCTATTAAATGTTATAAATATTAATTTAATAATAATATTATAAATGGGAAAATCATCAAACAAAACCAAAGCGAGGGCAAGCCGCTAGTTTAGCTTATTTTTTATTTTATTACATTTTACATCATTCTAGATCTAACAAAACGCCAAAGGCAAAAGTCTACAAATGCCTTAATTTATATTAAAGTTATTTAAGTTACGTTCATGCATTCTTTTTGATTTTATTAATACTGTCCATGTGTCCGTGTGTCCGGTTCACCGCCGTAAGCGATGCACCGATTGAAATGAAACTTTGCACTTCTCATTTACACGTTTTTTTTTTTATTTTCATATATCCTTTTACGTATACGACTGAATGTTTTAGTTATGCTTGAGATGTTTTAAAAGATAACATAAATAAAAAATATAATTTAGTGTTTCTTCGCAACGTGACGCCTTATTGGGTGGTTTTAATATTATCCAGTCCGAGCCAAATAAATGACTAATATAAATATTTTCCTTTCCCTAGAATCGAACCCACGATACTCTTTAAAATTAGGAGTGTGAAACCGACATATGTTACAATGTTATACCATGTATATTTTTATTTATATCTCTGTGTGGCCCACCGTACTGGACAGTATTTTTTCAATGTGTTTGTTTAAGAAATAAATTTAACGTTCGCGTCTCAAGAGCTATTCAAAAGGTATAGGCGGCTAGAAAAGTGGTTGGACTGGAATAAACTGATGTATTGAAACAAAATATTTAATATAATACTTTCTTAAATTTACGCGAATATTTGACATTTTAAATAAATAATAAATGGTTACGGAAGAGACCGACCATGATTGCTGTAAAGCATTTGAAACGTCGGGAACCAAAAATCTTAATGAATTCGCGAAAAAAATACGAAAAGATAGTTTTATTTAAAACAAAATCTTACTAAAAATTTGTTTTCTTTTTCATTATTTCTATATACCAGCATAACTCAAGCTCAAATACAGAGGTCATTAAAATTTGTTCTACACGGGAATTGAAGCCGATATACAGATAGTATCGATACTACCATTAAGCTACTATAGACTTTAGATTTCTAAATTCATAAACATTAAACAATTTTGTATTACCCGCTCTATAGAGCAAAAAAAATTGTTCATATTTCGTAATAGTAATTATAAATAAATTAAATAATTAGTCTGATACAATCTTTAACATGATATTTGATTTTTGATAACGATATCTCTAAAAGATAGTAAAAAAAATAACAAAATTAGCATTTCCGTCCCGCGGCTTCGTTCGCGTATTTTTTATATGTATATTATATTATATCTTTATAAATCATCTACACTAATATTATAAAGAGGCAGAGTTTATTTATTTGTTTGAACGCGCTAATCTCAGGAACTACTAATCTGATTTGAAAAATTATTTTTGCATTAGATAGCCCGTTTAATGAGGAAGGCTATAGGCTATATATCATCATGCTAGCCAAGGAAGCGGAGCAGTAATATGATATATAGACTATCTATAGTCTATTCCATACTAACCATTAAAACGTACCTAGGGACGAGTACGAGCAAAGTTAGGGTGAGCCGCTAGTGTATACTATAGTACAGTAATGTTACCTCAAAAACCGCGTAGTATTTGCATTAAAGTGCGATAAATGGTCCAAAATTCGACCATAATCATTATTGAAAATTTAAGGGAAACTTATATGAATAGAATATACCTATTTATATAAAAAATTGTTCCCAAAATTTTGTAATTGATAATTATACTAAATCTTGTTAGTGGATACTTAGCAGAAAAAAAGAAAATCGTTTAAAATCAGAGAAGGTAAAAAGGGCTGAAATTGTTTGTCTTTGCCTATTTTAAAAAAATCTAAAAGATTACTGTATACATACGTACATTCGTTATCCAAATCTTCTTAGGTCATTAACCGGGAGTATAAAATTTTTTACATTTTTTTTTACATTTTCACCCAAAAGTGAGGCGTCGTAATCATCCCGGGACGGCTTGCCAAATTAACATTGTTGTTATGATGGATTTTACACCTGGCAAGTAAGGGTGTGGCTACATTTAAAAATTTGTGTACTACAAAATTGTCTAGCACAAAATCCATTTCCTCCATATCCATACTAATATAAAAAATGTGAAAGTATGTTTGTTCGTCGTTCTTTCACGTCGAAATGGAGTGACCTATTGGCGTGATTTTTTGTGTGAAGATACCTAGTTAGAGATCTGGAGAGTAACATAGGCTTCTTTTTACCGCGGGAAAACCCGTTATATTACAACCCAAAAAAATATTTATGATCAAAATGACATGAAACTTGGTATTAATGCTTTTCAGTACAATTAAATAAATACTTGTTTTAGTAGTAAAGTGGGCCGTCACCCAGTGTGTATCTTGGCTTCCCGCCCAACTAGTTTGACACTAATGACCCCCCGCCCCCCTCCCCCACACACACACAATAAGGTGTACACACATGAAGGGGTGGGGCGCATTTTTACATGAAGTATAAAATTCCACCAATATGACCAAATCCTAAGTCATCAATCACTATTGTGAATTCTCAATCCATTGGCATAATTAGATTTCGAATATAAATAAAAAAAAACATCACATTGTATGAATATTGGCTTTTGAGTTAATAAAATTTGATTTGAACGGAATTTTAATGAAACCCTCAAAGGTACAGTACTGACTTCTTGATTGCTTCTAAATTGATCTCGCATGTAATTATGCATCAAATTATAAATAACTAGTGACTTAGTCTTGCTTCGCTTGGTAAAGACGTTTTTTAGTTTATTTACTTCATCAGATACGTTTTGGCAAATATTACTAGCATCAGGCTATGTATTACTCTAAAAAATAGTACATTTGTGTAATTTTCATTCAATTCCAGATATTTTACATAGTAGGGCTCACTTCTTTAAAAGGGCTAAACAGATTTGGATAAAATTTAATACACGAATAGACGTAATATATAGGTTACTGTTAGGTACAAATGAGGGTAAGCCGCTAATAATACAAGAGATATGCTAAGAATTTTTTCGTTGTTTATTTAAAGTGAATAAATACATATTATACACTAAATTAAACTGTTTTAAATCCGTATTAAATTTATAAATGTGAAAGTTTATGAGTATGTATGGATGTTTGTTACTCTTTCACGCCAGAACGGCTAAACGGATCTGGATGATATTTGGCACAGAGATAGATTAGAATCTGGAATAAGATAGGCTACTTTGTATCCCGGAAAAATGTATGGTTCCCGTGAGATAGGTTTATTTTCGTTTTGCTAGAGGCGAACCCGAGCGGAGCGAGGGTGGGCTGCTAGTACATAGATAAAAAAAATAGTAATCGTATTTTTACTTTATGTAGTTGGTTCCTTCGAAATTTCGACCCCTTTTAGTTTTATTTCACGACAAAAAGTAATCCATATCCTCCTCCAAGGTCCCATCTATCTTTGTATCGAAATTCATCAAAATTGGTTCATTGGTTTAAGCGTGAAAACATAACAGATAGACAGAATTACTTTCGCATTCATAATATGAGTTTGGATTATTTATTAATGGTTTTAGAACATTACTGTACTGCAATATTATTCTTGGATGGCAACGTCGATAGCGCCTCGAGTGTGTCTCTGCTACTTGGTGTAACTTGACTAACTTTTTTACATCACTAGCGTTTTGATTGCGTAAAGTTTTTGAACATGTTCGTATGTTTGTTACTGTAAAGTGCAATATGCGGATAGCTATACCATAGACTATATCCATATGGGATACTTTTTATCCTTATATTGTTTTCCTATAGGATAAAACATAGCTATGGAATTATAGCAAAAGGCATTCGAAATTTCAATTTGATAGGTCCATTAGTCCGGTACTAACAAATAATATAAAATTCTTAAACCTATCCTTTACTACTGACTTATCTTCAATTCACGCGGGTCCCTAAAAGCTATGCTACTCGAGATCATACCTTATCTGTCTACAAATTTTATTTCTATTTCATTATATTACAATAAAAAGAAATCAAACCCACGACTAAAAATAAATGAATTGTTACTGGCATTATTCGCACTATGCCTATAGTCAAAATACAGCTAAGCACACAATATATCTATTTAAAAAAATAAGTTTGCTTCTACAGTTACCAGTTTAAAATGTTTCTGTCTGTTTGTCTGTTTAGTCGTTATTTAATTTTAATTAAACTCTTTTAATTAGATCAAGTTGTGTTACAATTATTTTCAAACTAACGTAGTCCACCTTTATATCTTTTTGTCTATAATAACAAAATCTTAGGGTTAAGTCTTTCATAATAAAAACTTACGCGTTTTTAGGGTTCCATGCCATAAATGGAAAAAGGCACCCTTATAGGATCACTTTGTTGCCCGTCCGTTTGTCTGCCTGTCTGTTCGTCGAGAGCCATTTTCTCTATCAAGTTGTAATTAATATCAAATACTTCATGTCTGCAATCTCTTTGAGATGTAAAAAAAATCTAAATTCTAAGTCAACGCAATCAAAAGATACGGCCGTTTATGTCGCATATTTTGACGCTCCAAAGGGAACCAAAAGTTATAAGGTACTTCCGTTGACCTAGAATCATGAATTTTTACAACTAATGTCTTATAGTACAAGTAAATGGAAAAGTTCTTATCTATTTCTACCTTAAACTTGTCACATCACAATTTTTTTAGGTTGATAAAATTATTTTAATATTTCATACTACGGAACCCTCGGTCTCTCACTCAGACTCGCACTTGTCCTTAGCTTCATAGGTCAAGTGGTTATTGAGCTTTTGTATTTAGTCAGAGAAAAGATACGAAATAGGCGACGCCGCGTGAGAAAGTTAGTTCATCAATAAAATATATTCTGCACTCATTTCGACGTGCGATACGTAGGCGTTACAAAAAAGGTTGATAACAATTTATTATACATATATTACAAAATATTTTCATTTTGCTTACCTCTTTTTGACGTTTTATTATCACATACTTTATAAAATCTTGCCAGTGCTAAAGTGGCACAACCCACAATTTTAGACATTTTCAAAAATATTGGAATTTTGATATAGACAAGATAATGATAATTGGCTCAGTTTGTAGTGACCCTACTTGCTATGCCAACGGTCGCGGGTTCGCGTCCCGCTGGGGGCATTCATTTGTGTGATGAACACGAATGCTTGTACTCCAGTCATGGGTGTTTATATGTATAATATGTAAGTATTTAAAGTTATATATGTGTAGTGTATCAACTATCTGGTATCTATAACACAGGCCTCGTAGCTTACCATGGAACCAGATGGTGCTGTGTGTTAATGTAACAACATATGTATTTATTTAAGTTATAAGCTTTTTATATAAGTTATAGAAAGTCTGCTGTCACAAAAAAAAGGTGATGTATTCCACTAATATTTTTTTGTACGTTACGCGCGTTACCTGAAACGATTTTGATAATACTTTTTGTCTTAGCCTGAGTTACTTTGGTTCTTAATCTTCTGCATTCTGCCTGAAAATGGACAAAATATAGGTAATTTTAAAAATCCATTGCTAAATAAAAAAAGTAAACGAAAAAAACTAATATATTCTTAAATTTATATGAATGAACAAACTTGCGAGTTATTCTTAGGAAGAAATTGTAAGGTTTATTTTGATATCTTATGTATGCTGTAATAATTTAGTCGATTTACTCGTATTATTATTAGTCCCAAACCGCAATGTCTTGAATTGTTGAAATCGATTTTTATAAAACTTTATCGTATTATGTAAAAAAATCGGTATAAATTACATCATTTTGGTATTTTTACGGTTATTTGACATTGTTTATGCAGTTTATTTCGGTGTAACATATCTATTTAAACCCTTTAATTTACCACAAACCCATATAGAATACTAATAAAGATTTATTATTATCAACTAGCAACTTGCCCTAGTCTAGACTTTCTAGGTGCCTAAACAGTAGCTTACGTGGTGTTACTCCAAGTCATAGTTTAAAGAGACGTTTGGCTCAGTTGGTAGTGCTACCTGCTGTATCAGCGGTCGCAGTTTCGAGTCCCACTGGGGGCATTCATTTGAGCGATGAGCACGAAAGTTTGTACTCCAGTCATGGGTGTTTATATTTATTATATGTATGTATTTAAAGTTATATATATGTAGTGTATCAACTATCTGGTATCCATAACATAAGCCTCGTAGCATACCATGGAACTAGATGGCACTATGTGTTATGTCTCAACATATTTATTATATTATTATTATAGTCTATTTATCTATCAATATGGACTAAATTTAATCCAAATCTGTCCAGCCGTTTCCATTTAAAGAAGTAACAACCATACACATATACAAATTTTCGCATATATAATAGTCCGATCAAAAATAAAGACACTATATATATTATGTACATAAGAACAAAGTAGTAACTTTAAACGAGTCGACTTATAACAGTGAAGTAATACTCAAGCTCAAATCAAAATATATCTCAAGTGGAATGACGCGTGAGAATCAATATATAATAAATTGATAAGTTCGTCACGTCTGTACGTAACGCAAAAGTTAGACGGAAGCTGGATGTTTGAAACTAGCGTAAAAACGCGGATCAGGTCACATACTTAGTAGATTAATGTACTATATCTTCTATATATATAATAAAATTCTGAGTGGAATCTGTACATTAAATATTTTTTGGAAAATCTTATTGAAATAGATATTGAGGTCGAATCCATAGTTTTTAGAATTATTTTAATTTATATAAAATATTATTAATTTAGAATTTATGTGTGTCTGTCTGTCTGCGAAAGCATCACGAGAAAACCACTGGACAGATTTTGATGAAATTTGGTATGTATGATAGCTGGTTAGTCGGGTCATCCATCGGTAAAACGTACTAGGGACGCACCTGAGTGGAGGGGGGGGGTTGGTCTATATAAGTATTAGTATCATTTTGTATTTTAACAGGAACAGAAAACGTACTTTTTTTAAATTAAATTAGCCTTATTTACTCCTTATAACACCGGCTATCTACCAGTTAAAGTCCCGTCAAAATAAGTCCAGACGTTTTGGAGATTAGCCGGAACAAACAAATATATTTTTTTAAAATGTGTGTTTCTTATAAGTACCGTATATTATTATATAACTCTGACTACTATATATGTAGAAGTTCGTATATGGGTATGTTTGTTACTCCTTCCCCCTAATAATACGTATCCTACTGTTAGGCACCTAGAGATACACCCATAAGAAAGAGAATCTGTCTCTATCATAATAATAAAACAATGCGAAAAATCGATAATAATGAATATCGATTTACAATTAACCAACCCTTCACAAACATACAAACAACATACATTCGAATTAATTACCCTATTTTTTATAGTCGGTCAATATAATAAAAAATACTTCTAAAACTTCTGGTCTCATTAAAGTATCTAATAAATAAATAAATATTTGTATTACATCACTACTCTACGTGACGCCTAGATCATGAAGTATGAAGCCCGATGGACATCACTAGCAAGTCCCGGCATACGATGTTTGGAATGTCTTAACATTGTTATTTAAGGGGAAGATTAGATTTCTATATTTCATAAGTCATGAGTTCGATTCCCGTACAGTGCACATTTTATATACGTATATGGACATATTTCTAAATAAAAATAATTGCTAAAGCTCTACATTTATTTGAAAAATGAGTTTTTGGAAGAGTTTTTTAGCGTAATGTAAAATAAATGTACTTTATACATCATATTTTTTTTAATCTGTACCTCTGTTTTTGGGCGTGATTCAAGACAACGTTTAATATTAAGTTTTTAGTGTACAAGGATGACTTATTATGGAGTTAAGAGCACTTGATACAAATGTTATTTTTTTTATTTTAGACTCAAATGATACAGTTAATGTAGACTATTTTAAATTGAACAAAGGTAGGATTTATTTCAAGGTTTTATTTAGATTTTTCGTCCTCATCTTTATAGTCCCGCTGAGTTTCTTTCGCCAGTTCTTCTCAGGTCTGAGACTTCTTCTTTCCGAACTGGTAGTAGACTCGTGAAGTTCAGTAAAAAATTGTAATAATTTAATGCTGAATAAAATATGTACATATTTTGAATTTGAATTTATGATCTTTATATTTTTTAAATTGTAAGGTATTTTGGTATAATTTCTCTTTTCTTCAAATCTCATAGAATTTTGTTCGTAGACACCATCCACAATAACTATGAATTTAGAAACCTTGGTCTCTTCTATGTGAATGTTTGCTCTAAAGAATATGAAACGTTGGGAACAAAGAAGTTAAATAAAGCTGTGAAAATTCCAAAAATATTTATTTAAAATAACAAATATTCGTATAAAGTCACGGGACAGACTAAGGTTATAGCTGATGTCTCGAAGGTATAGTTGTTACAGACAGCCTACACACAAATAACAAAATGTAAATTGCACCAATTACATTACAATATTTTTAACTTTAAACATTTTTATAATATTAATTAGTTTTATAATTGAATATGGAATATTATTAATTTAATTTTTGCTGTTATTATTGTAAATATTACAATTTTAAAAATATCAATTAGTAATCTATATTTAGTGTTGCCATTATTATATTTATAACCATAAAGAAAAAATATGAAATATATTATTCATTATTTAAGCCACATAATTGTTATATGTGTAATTTAAAAAGTTAAAATTAATTATGAATAATAATTTTAATTTAGTTTGCTATTATTTAAAAAGACAATTTACTAAGCAACGTTATTACTATATACTTTTACAAATACCAAAAGTTAAAAAAAATCCGCAAAATAATCCGAAAAGATAGTTTTATTTAAAATAAAAAAGTATAGTAAATACTTTATATCATCGTAACAAAGTGTGGAGCCGCAACCAGAGACTAGGAGAAAATATATGAAAACAAACGACCCCTTAACATGCAAAGCTCAACTAAACTTTTGTTCGCTAGAGTTCGGGTCGCTATCGCGCTGATTTATTGTATATCTGTCTGTCACATACATTGAGACCTTAGTGGGGAAGCGAGCGGAAAATATATTTTACTTTTATATATGTAGAATTCTACACTACTTTAGACCTGTAGTTTCACTCATTAGTTCTAAGGTAAAATGGCTACGAATTTTTCTCGATTCACTTGAGCTTTTGCAATGTAAATAAGTAACAAACACACATTCACCTTTATAATATTGATTTTATGAAAATATATTTATATATATATGTAATATGTGTAGTATGTTTTATTATAGATACCCAGTAAAACATATAGTAGACATTTTATTAAACTACCAGTTTGTTTGAAAAACTCTAAATTGTTATAATAATTTTGATAGAGTATCTTTTGTTTATTAGAATTAAGTAACAAGTTTTAAAATTTTAAACTTGCCGTCGATACAAGAAGAAAATGAAGAAAAATGAAAACGTAATATTTATTTCATTTTATTTACACCAATATCTATATATAACCATCTACGTAAACAGTCGTCTAACTGCCTCAGTGATGTACTGGCTAGCAAGTACGGCTGCACCTATGTATGTCCTGAGTTCGAGTCCCGGATCGGGCCATGTTTAGTTATTGAGTCTTTCAATTTTATATTTGCGGATATATTTTGACTTTTGGCTTCTGACGCTCGGAATGCTTTACATAAACATAGGAGAAAAATAAGGTTAAATCGCCACTTCTCATACAGCTTGATAGAGTCATCAACTTGGAACTACTGACATAGTTTTTTTGTCAGTTTTTCATAATAGCCAGGTATGTGGTGGATAAAGAAAGGACTCACTGTTTAGTGTTTTAGAAATATTCCATAGATTTTTTAATCTATGTTTTAACTAACTTCCTTTACCAATAAAAATATTGAATACGGTTGATTTTTTTTTTATATAAGTAGGTAAACTAAATATATATATATATATATATATATATATATATATATATATATATATATATATATGTGTATATATATATATATATATAGGTAAAAAAAATATATTTAATGTACAGATTCTACTCAGAATTTTATTATATATGTATATATGTATAGACAGACTATCTCGTTATATCTCGTTAATAGGCTGGTTGGGGGGCTTCACGTTTTTTAGAAACTGAATAGGTAAGCTAATTCAGACATGCAGGTAATTATTACCACAACACAATTCACTTCATTATTTAAGAGGTGCTAATTATATTAATTAATAATTAAAAATTAACATTTTATAAGAAAAAATCGATCAAGTGCGAGTCAAACTCGCGCTCTGTAAACATTCATGGGCTGGCATCAATTAGATAACATGTTATTCTACAATCAATAGGAATTTATAAAAGAAACATTACTGACCTATTAAGATTCTACGACATAACGATTATCATCAATTCAACACATTTTTATAATTTCTATCGTTCAATGATTAGTTTGACATTCTGTTTAAGACACCAGAATAGAAGGATATTTTTGACCAAAAAAAATCAAGGTTCGGATAGCATAAGGCGTAAGCAAATAGAATGTCAACCGTTTGGTAACCAAAAAAAAACTAGAAAGAATCGAACCCACTACCCAGTATTTCCATTGATTTCACCGAAAAGGTATTATTGCAGCTATTATTCATCACTTAAACTAAAACATTAAGATAACGGATACGAAAGCTAGAAAACAATAGAAGGTTTACGATACGAAAGTAGTTTTTGTGGAACCTTTGAATGAGTCATTTAACAACAGTTAGTTACAAGATAAATAAATAAATAAATAAGTTGGGATATTAACACACAGCACCATCTAGTTTCATGATAAGCTACGAGGCTTGTGTTATGGATACCAGATAGTTGATACACTACACATATGTAACTTTAGATACATACATATTATAATATAAACACCCATGACTAGAGTACAAACATTCGTGTTCATCATACAAATGAATGCCCCGCAGCGGGACTCGAACCCGCGACCGCTGGCACAGCAAGTAGGGTCACTACAAACTGAGCCAAACGTGTCGTCAAAATATTTAATTGATAATTTGTAGGAACTACATATTTTTAAGTTGAGTTAGACAGTGTTATGCAAATGCCCCGGCTTCGCATGCTATTACATATTTACTACTAGCTGTACCCGCGGCTTAGCCCGCGTTCAGACTTCCGATATAAACATCAGTTTTACAATAATGTATGGAAGTGTGCCCCATATGTTGACATTTATGATTACTGCTCCGCTCCCTAGCATGTATGTAGTAGTAGCATGATGATATATAGCCTTCCTCAATAAACTGGGTATCTAATGCAAAAATAATATTTCAAATTAAAAAGTAGTAGTGCCTGAGATTAGCGCGTTCAAACAAACAAACAAACAAACAAACAAACAAACAAACAAACTCTGTCTCTTTATAATATTAGTATAAATTATGAGAGATAATGATTTACCCTTACTTTCTTAGATTTACGCTAATATTTGACATTTTAAATAAAACTATCTTTTCGGATTTTTTGCGGATTTATTTTTATGTTTGGTTCCCGACGTTTCGAGTGCTTTACAGCAAATATTTAAGGCCTTTGAGACATCTAAAACCTTAGTCTCTCCCGTGACCATGGATGCTGTAAAGCATTCGACACGTCGGGAACCAAAAATCAATATAAATCCGCGAAAAAATCCGAAAAGATAGTTCTCAATAATGCTTATTTAAGATCGAATTTCTATCACTGGCGAACGAACATGAGTTTATCTATAAAAGTGAAATATCGGTCACTCTTTGACTGATCACAAAATCTGAGAATGTATAAATGCTAGAGATGTGCTGACTACGACTTAGGCCGACTAGCCGACTAGCCGACTAGTCTAGCTGATTAGTCTGCAGGACAAAAATTGTATTAATAACAGCTGCATTTCCCCATAGTAATATACCATAAGACATAATACTATGAAAATAACTAAAATATACTATGCGAGCTGTATCTACATCAGTAAGAAGTCTTATTTTTTTACCATGAACGCTGCAGGGCTAAGTCTACTCGCTAGCTCCTGAATATGGGGGCCCCACTGCAATTTCGAATCTGTGATAATATCTAGGAATTTAGTGGACTCTACAGGTTTTAACACTTCGCCATTTAATATTAGACCATCATCAACAAGTTTGACATTAGGTGTTGAGAATTTTATTAATTTTGTCTTTTTATTATTTAATAATAAATTATTTGAATCAAACCAATAGACAACCTTTGAGAGAGCATAATTTACATCGTCGCACATTAGCGAATTGCGTGTCATCAGCGAACAATACTATCTCATGTTTGTCCTGTACAAAAATGGCAAATCATTAATATAAATTCCGCGGTCGGGCTCAGCTAGTACCCATTGCTTGTTCAGTGGATATAGCAGTACAGCTGGACAAAATTTCAGGTATCGTAAAATATGTGTTGTCAGATTTAAGCTGGCTCTCTAGTTATAGCTACAGTGATAGCCCAGTGACACGCTTGCGTGGATAACCGAGTAATGCGGGTTCAATCTCTGTCTCGCACATCTGATATTTTCATATGGGAATGATTTCTAACATGAAAAAGGGCTGTAAATACATATATTTTATTAGTTTCCTCACGGACTTACACACAGATATTTAATGTAAAATATTTATTTTCAAAATGTAAAAATGACGATTTAAAAGAGCTTGTAAAAGTCTACTTGAATAATGTATATTTTGATGGATTGATTAAAAAATACGTACAAAGTAAGAAGCCGACTATTCGCCGACTAGTCACCGACTACAAAAGTGGCCGACTAGTCGGCGAATAGTCGGCACATCTCTAATAAATGCTAGAAACTTAAAATTTGGCAAATATGCTTATCATAGGAAAATGAATCCTCTAAGCAAGGATTTTCGAAAATTTCACCCTTAAAAGGGCAAAAAGGGGGTTTCAATCCCCCTTTTAAGGGTTAATTTTAAAAAAATATGTCATTTTTAGCTACTCAGGCAGAGCCGCGGACAAATCTATACAAAATATTAGGAGAAAGCTTTAAGAGGATTATAACATTATTTATAACACCCTTAAAACGAAACCCATTTGAATGTCTGTACCATTTCTATTTAATTACCCAATTCTCTATTGTTTAATTTAAGAACAAATCACTTCAAATTCAGTTGAAAATTTGACACCTTTTATTACTAGCTGTAAAACAAATATGTCATTTTAACAATAATTTAAGAACAAAAGTTATTTTTAACTGTTTCTTTAAACTTACGTTGAAATCGTAACGGTGTTTGATATTTGACCGATTTCTAAAAAGAAGGGCAAGGGTGCTTTTTTGGTTATCGTGTTTGTTCCGTGATGTGAACGGATTTTCATTAAACTTTTGTTTTATAAAAAAGATTAAAATCGGGCACGTATAAATATTATAAAATTCTAATTCGAATCTGTACATTAAATATTTTTGGAAAATCTTATTGAAATAGTCATTATGATCGACACAGAACTCGAATGTATAGATTTTAGAATTTTTGTCTGTCTGTCTGTGGCCGCATCAGGAGAAAACCACTAGAGAGATTTTGATGAAATTTAGTATGATGATAGCTGGTTATCCGGGTCAACATATAGGATACTTTTTACTGCGGGAAAATATCTCGTCTCTGAGAAATCTATACTAAACATTAAAACGTAACTAGAGACGATCCCAAACAGAGCGAGGGAGAGCCGCTAGTTTTAATAAAATTAATTAATATTTAAAAGAAAATTATACTTTAAAAATTTCTAACATTCACGTAAATCTGTAAAACTATACTGTCAATTCGAATGTCTTTTTGTTGTCGATCAAAAAGAAATTTCAAGATTGGTCGTAAAAAAACGTATCTTAAATTAAAATACCAACTTAAATTCGCCATACGGACGGATCAAAATTATATATAACATTGCATGTTAACATTTCCTATAGATGAACCACAATTGAAACCACACGTCGTAAAATGGGTTCAGTTTTACTATGAGGGGCCCGCATTGAATATATTAAGCTTTTAATAGAGATACAGCTCACGCCCACATCACATTGTTTTAAACTAGTTACTTATCCTTATTTCACTCGAGGTCTGACTACACGGGGTTCTAACAACTATTTCTTCTCCAAGTCCTTATCCCTCTACATGAGGTTGACAAAATACATCTCCACCTTCTACTCTTCTCTTTTTTTTAAATACGTTGGGACATTAACACACAGCACCATCTAGTTCCATGGTAAGCTACGAGGCCTGTGTTATGGATACCAGATAGTTGATACACTACACATATATAACTTTAAATACATACATATTATAAATATAAACAACCATGACTGGAGTACAAACATTCGTGCTCATCATACAAATGAATGCCCCCTGCGGGACTCAACCCGCGACCGCCGGCACAGAAAGTAGGGCCACTACAAACTGAGCCAAACGTGTCGTCAACGCTCTTTACATTAAATTGATGATTCGAAATTGCTTATAATAAGTCTATTTGAATAAAGTATAATTTCATTTCATATCCATCCACATTCGTACCTACTATCCTCTTAAATAAAACTATCTTTTCGAATTATTTCTCGGGTTTATTTTGATTTTTAGTTCCCGACGTTTCGAATGCTTTACAGCGCACATGGTCACGGGAGAGACTGAGGTTATAGACGTCTCAAAGGCGTTATATACTTGTTACAGACTACAAAAAACAGAAAATAAATCGGAAAGAAAATCGGTGACAAATAGAGGAAAAAAGGTACTGAACTATTTTGTCTTTGCCTATTTATATACAGGATCATTTTTAATTTACTGAAAACCTTTTGGGGATATACTGTTTACATTATAACAACAACATCTGTAAGAAAAAAAATAATATTTCTTAAATTTTACAAAAATAAATGTATTTTTATTGCTCCTTCTTAACGGCTATAGTCCAGCAATTAGCAAAAGAAAGCGCGTGACCGGTGGAGGGGGAGGGGTGGAGGGGGAGGGGAGGCGGGGAGGGGTGGAGGAAGTGGCCCTTACTCATTTAATCTTGGCCAGATGCTAGAACTTTACCGTTTAGAAGGTGCAAAAAAAATATTTTTATTTTTGTATGAAAATAAAAATTTAAGAAATATATTTTTTTCTTGTTACAGATGTTGTTGTTATGATGTAAATAGTATATTCTGTATATATCTATATACTTATGATAGGTTTGCTTGAGTGAAACCAGGGTAAGTCATTAGTGTCAAATAAAAAACATTTTTAAGAGCAATAAAATAAATTTAAAATAACATTTTAATTAAAACATTTAGCCTTATTCGGATAATATTTTTACGATACAATCGTTATTTTAACGATTCCCGCAGTAATATTGGTGATATAAGATCGAAAATATAATTAATTTTATCGATTTTTTGCTCAAAATGCTCGAACGAATGTGATATATTTTTACGTTTACTATAAAATTAAAATGCCTCCACCAATGTTAAACCAATTACATATATTCATAAAGTAATTAACGCCTATTCTTTTGCTTACATATACTTATACATTTGTATATTTATTTACTAACATATACGAATACACATCCGGAGGTCCTGGGTTCGAATCCCGGGTCGGGCCAAATGAAGAGAAATTCTCTGTAATAGCCCAGAGTTGGTAAGTAGGCGGTGTTCTACCTCACAAGTGTACTCGCGGACATAAGTGCACTCTCTATTCCTGTAACACCCCCATTTCGATGGGACAGCAATTTGCTACGAACTGTATGAGACTTTCCAACTTCGGGCTGTTATTGAGACTTTATAAACAGAAAGACTGAATAATTACACTTGATACGACTCGGGACTCAAATCCAGGACCTCCGAATCTGCAGCCGTCATGCTAGCCCCTAGACCACCAGGGCAGTAAGCTAATTATAATGTAAGCTAGAACATACATATAGAGTCACTGCAAAAAACATCTCAAATAGCTTATACTTTAAATAAAATAAACAAAATGGCAAAGAAGAGTAACGGTGTAAAACATTTTTCCTTTAACAGCAGGACAAATAAGCATATAATAAATTTGATGGGCAAAGCATTTTATGAACTGGTTTGCAAATTCTTTATAAATATATATAAATATATTTACATGTATGTATATAAAAATAAAAAGACCGTTTGTTGCTGGAATGAATTATTTTATTATACGATCATATCTAAAAGGACATTTAATACTCGCTTTCGATTTCGTAGGTTTGATTCCTGCTTGGTAAATTTTTTTATGAACCTTAAAGGAAATGTATACTTAACCGATTACATACTATTACATAGTACATATTACATAGTAGATTACATAGTATTACAATAATTCGTAATCTATCTACATACAAAATTTTACTCAAATCTATCCAGCTGTTTCAGTGTGAAGACTTAATAAACATACACACATACATTCGCAATTATAATAGTCTATACTATATTGTTATTAATTATTAATATTATTAATTAACTAATTATTTATATTATTAATTAACTAATTACTAATATTATTAATTAACTAATTATTACTATTATTTTTAATTAATTATTAATCTATACTAATATTATAAAGAGGCTGAGTTTGTTAGTTTGAACGAGCTTATCTCACGAATTACAAATCCGATTTGAAAAATTCTTCATGCAATATATAGCATGCTCATTGAGGAAGGCTATAGACTATATATCATCATGCTACTATCCAAGGGAGCGGAGCAGTAATCATAAATGTGATCAAATCGGATGAACATCCATACATTATTGTAAAACTATATATGTATATTATTATATAACGTACATAGGGACAAATCCAAGCGAAGCAAGGGTAAGTCGCTAGTAGCAATATAAAAATTAAATATTATACACAAAGAGAGAAGTCACGAAACAGAGATTATACACCACTTAGTTGCCTTTTTATTGCAATTTTGACAGCTTTAACAAAATATCGCCGATGCATTGTCATACAAAATTGGCGTAATAAAAAATAAATAAGGTGTTTTGAATAAAACAAATCTCAATATTATAAACTTTTACCAAAAATTCATGGTCAATTTTAAAAGCTAACTTTGTCATCCAGTTCTACTCTTTTTCACATTATTTATAAAAATAATAATATGTATGTCGGTACATTAACACACAGCACCATCTAGTTCCATGGTAAGCTACGAGGCCTGTGTTATGGATACCAGATAGTTGATACACTACACATATGTATATAAATTTAAATACATACATATTATAAATATAAACACCCATGATTGGAGTACAATCATTCGTACTCATCACACAAATGAATGCCCCCAGCGGGACTCGAACTCGCGACCGCTGGCACAGCAAGTAGGGTCACTACAAACTGAGCCACACGAGCTCTCCAATATATTTGTTTATTCATAAATATTCGTCCTTTTTAGAGTTCCATAGCCATATGCAAAAACTGGACCCTTATAGTTTCGTCATGTCCGTCTGGTTATCGATTTTATCGATAACTTACAAAAGGAACTCAGAGCAAAACGAGGGTAAGTAATAATAATAAGGAATATATATTGCCTTAACTTGTTTTTTTTCGTAGTTACACATTGTAATGCACCGAGAATCGAACACCCTACCCCCTATTCGGACTGCGCCTATAGACTGTTTATTATTACACAAATAAACCAACAACATTATTAAAGAAAGGTGCAGTCAATAAATTAGAAGGGAAATCATCCAATATTTCAAATGTTTTAAAAATTATTTTGCTTTGAGCTAAGAATAATTTTAATTATAAGGCGGTGTGTATAACGTATATGTGCTAATATAATTAACGTATAGTATAATTTAATATATACAACAATATATATTAAATAATAAATTACAAGCGACAGTGACGGTACGTTTTAACGTTTAGTATAGACACGGTAATGTTACATACAGTATTCCATCTTCATACAAAAGGTCGGAAATCGAGTTATACCTACGCGCGTCGCGTTCGGTATACACTCGGTAGACAACCGCGCGGGGCTGCCACATCGTATAATTTGATACGAAAATTTTATAAGATGGTTATGTTATGTAACTTTTATAATTGGATACAAAAATAAACATTTTATTCCTCCCGTAAATTCGCTATTATGTCAAACAAAAAAGTATCGAGACATCGTATGTTTTAAAAATAAAAACTAATTAATTAAATTAAAAATAAAAATTAAAGTATTTTTAATTAAACTTTTTATCCGAATGCGGATTCTTTATACTATTAAATTTAACAATAAAGCTTTTCGTATGTCTCAGTCGAGGTGCAAATATTTTTAAATCTCAAATTTATAAAGGTCACATACCACCCTTATAAATTTGAGGTTTTTTAATTAAATCTACTAATAAAAATTTTTAAATAAAATATACAATACTTGAAATCACAAAACTAGAAAGAAACTCAAGTGTAGGTGGATGAAATTAAACTACTGTCCGGCGGGCACTCGGGCAGCCCTGTCGCGTGGGTACGTGCCGCTTGGCTGTAGGTAATTATTTCAAGGACAGGCCCGAGTTGGAATACTGTATGCATTACATTACTGTGGTATAGATTTCTCAGAGATAAGATATTTTCCCGCAGTATCCTAAATGTTGACCCGGATAACCAGCTATCATCATAACTCATCAAAATATGTCCAGTCGGTTTCTCATGATGCGTTCCTAGAGAGATATATAGATAGACAGACAGACAGACAAAAATTCTAAAAACTATAGATTCGGCCTCTGTATCGATAATATTGTCTAGAAAACGTCTGAAAAGACACTATCTATCACAGTAGGGCTATTCTGTCATTAGTGCTGTACTATATATATATATATATATATATATATATATATATATATATATATATATATATATATATATATATATATATATATATATATATATATATATATATATATATATATATATACATACATATATAGACATTATTTTATGTTTATGTATATATAATAAAAATATATATGGTTAAATTAGTATTTTATATATGTAAATTTTTATATATGTTTATTTATATTAAGCTTTAATGATTTGCACTTTATGCTCCTGCATTTTTTTATGTTAATATACCTACTATTTTCTTGTGCAATAAAGTGCTATAAATAAATATTATAAATTTCAATAAGATTTTCCAAAAAATATTTCATGTACAGATTCGACTCAGTAAGAATTTTATTATATGTATAGATGTTTTTATCATATTTCATTTAATATTTGTGACAGCGCCATCTATCGATATTTTAAGAAAAAAAAAATCAAAACAACGCTAAATTCATGCTATTATCTCAAAATAACATATAGTCAGGATATAAAGTATCCTATGTGCTAGTTCAGGGCCTGGTTCAAATGTTTGCTAAGTTGTCAAAATCTGTTTGATAATTTATAAACATACAAACACGGTTACAAGTGTAATATAATGTTTATCAATAGAGTAGTAGTATCAATAACCGTACATTTTTCGGGATAAAAAATATCCTATGTGCTATTCCAGACTATAATCTATCTCTGTGCCAAATTTCATCCAGATCCGTTCAGCCGTTCTGGCGTGTTCGCGTTTGAGTAACAAACATCCATCCACATTATTTAAAAATATGTCAGTATTAAAACTTAAAATTATAATTCTATATTAAAGAATGTTAAGTTTCTAAAAGGTAGATTTAACCGACTTCAAGAAAGAACATACGAATTTCAGATATTACACCACTAAGGGAGGTATATTTCTTAAGTCAGCTTACAATATATGTAAAAAAGTTATCATTCATTCAGTCATATTTAGTAGTTATAAGCTAACTACATACATATACGAGTATATGTAATATCACTCAAATTCGCTTCGCTCGGGTTCGTCCCTAGGTACATTTTAATTTTTTTGAGCGGAACGCTAATTCTTTTACTGAAATAAAAGTATCCTAAGTTACTCCTTATAACATCAACTACCTGCCAGTGAAAGTCCCGTCAAAATCGGGCCAGCCGTTTCGGAGATTAGCCGGAACAAACAGGCAGACAGAGTATTTTTCTTATAAATACCGTATATAATTCCATATGCATTTAGTAAAAAAACTGTTATTTTGACATCACAAACAGACACTTCAATTTTATTTATCTGTATAGACTAGCTACTTACCGTTGCTTCGCTCGCATCCTTCCCCAGTTTTCTAACAGTAGCCTATTTGTTATTTCAGCTCATAGTCTGTCTGTGTACTAAATTCTATCAAAATAAGTCCACCCATTTCAACGTGAAAGAGTAACAAACATACACACATACAAACTATCGTAATTATAATATTTAGTACGGTATATATAATTTAATATTATATTGATACCAGTATAACCAAAGCTTTACAAGATCATCATGATCTTATATCATATTAAAGCGACCCCCCGCGAATGTACAGGAATTCGCACGTAGGATCCACGGTCTGACAAACAAAAAACAATGTTTACACTTAAATATTATGTGCAACAGAAGCCTTGTTTTTAAAAATGTGTTAAGAATTGAACCTGCACTAGATGTTTGCGTTTAATTACCGTTTTTGATAATCATGGAAACCCATGATGACCTCAGGATACCACCACAAACATGTAAAAGATCTAATTTTTAAGTTATCTATACATATAATAAAATTGTAACTAAGCCGAATCTGTAAATTAAATATTTTTTTGGAAAACCTTATTGAAATAGACATTATTATTGATACAGAGGCCGAATCTATAGTCTTTAGAAATTTTGTCTGTCTGTCTGTCTGTTTGTCTGTTTGTTACCGCATCTCCCACTATTTAGCCTTCCATTCGATTTTCCACAGTATATATTCTTGGTCAGAAATATTTTTAATAAATAAAGAAGGTCCACTTAAATATCTAAGCAAACCTAAAGAGCGTGTATAAAGAGAATGATAAAAATAGAAGAAGCAAAGGAGGTATGTAGAGATCATAGCGCTTAGCACTTTGTTCTCTCTACATATATCGTATAATAATATAATAATATTTTTGCAAGTAAAAATATACTCGTTCTCAAGATTTAAATTATGCCAATTTTCATCAAAATCAGTTAAGCCAGTTATAAAAATTAAACAGGCAGTGATACCGCAGCTCACACGCTCCTTCGGGAAAACCGAGTAAAGCGGGTTCAAATCCCGAGTCTTGCACCTCTGATATTTTCATGTGCGCAACATTTCCAACATGATTACCACTTGCCTTACGGTGAAGGAAAACATCGTGAGGAAACCTGCATGTCAGAGAGAACCTAGCAAGTTGTCGAAAGACTTACTCAGTCCACCCGTACTTGGCTAGGGTGGTGGACTATGGCTTGTTCGGTGTTCCCCTTCACATTGAAAGGAGGCCCAGCAGTAAGATTTAAAAAAAAGGGCTGAATACAAAAAAATAAACAAACAGACAATTTTACAACTTCTTTCGCAATTATAATCTATACTAATATTATAAAGAGGTAAAGTTTGTGATTTTGTGAGTTTGTGAAGTTAGGTAGGTGTAGGGGGTAATCTCTGGATCTACTGAACCGATTTAGATAAAATTTGGTAAGAAGATCATTTGAGACTTTGGGAAGGACATAAGATACGTTTTATCCCGGAAATCATCCCTTAAGGGGGTGAAAATGGGGATGAAACTTTGAATGGGGAAACAGCATAGATACGAACCCGAGTTAAGCGAGAGTGAGTCGCTAGTATTTAAATATAAACGATGTATAATGCACGTTCAATTAGTAAGTGGGACAAATTTTGTATTTATTATACAAATAATTATCTAAGTCTAGTTCAATATGTTTCAATTGTACTCTTTCTCTGAATACTTCCCGTAAGAGACAAATGCGTAAACTCTGAAAAAAAAAATATTTAGACCGTTGAGAAAATATTATTTTAGGTAGCTATATGTGTTGTATAACTATATGTTTCATTTACACAGTAACTATTTTGAGAAGCCGACAAAGCGAAATGAATTGTCAAATAATTTATGACCACCATAAATATCCATAAACTAAATTATACTAAAACATCACAAAACCGATACGAACGACTATTTTTCATGAGATTGAGATACCATCGACAATGTTTTTTTTTATTCAATAAAAGATATTATCTAAGGACACCCGGACTTAAGTCCTATGAGAAAAGAGGTTTTTTAAAAAAAGTATCAAAGTAAACATTCAAAATATCCGTCGTAGAAATATCATTTTTAAATTCTTTATGATCTCTGGCCGAGTCATAACTGGTTGAAAAAAGAATGTTGCTATCCTTTTCTTAGGTATATTATATGAAGGAGAGGTGCAATCGTATATTTTGACTAAAGACATATAACGTGGTTTGCGCGGTATTTATTTTTAAAAATTTTAAAATATTTATTTAATAAGTTACACTTAGTCTTATTTTTCTTTAAATAAAAATATGTTACGAAATAATGAGATAATAAAAGTATTAAAAAAAATCATGATAGGAATAATATATTTTTATGAGAATATGAAAAAATATAATAAAATAATAAAAAGTGCAATCGAATGATATAAAAATTATACCCAACATCAAAACATTAAATACAAAATGTGGCAAAATTGGAAAATATTCTCCTAAAAAATATATGTATGTATAATACTCGAGCTTCCGACATTATGATTTATTTTATACAAAACAAGATCATGGTATTTTGTTATTGGAAACACACACATACACATCGACCGACAAGAGCCATAAAAACACACATCACTACAAATTAATAAAATAAAAATTAAATAATTGTAAAAATATAATAGAAATAATACTATTTAATACACTAAATATATCTGTCTCCCTCTTACTTTATCTAACAATTTGGAATACACCGTAAACCGATTAACATTTCTATCGTATACTAAAGCTCGGGCAAGCGTAAGAAAAACAAAACGGTATGATAGGTTTTTTTTGGAAATTTTTAAATGTGACCTTTTTTTAAGACTACTAGGGACTTCCCGCGGTTTTACTTATCTCTAGCTATTATAATAACGTCAAATATTTAAGTATGTTTATACGTCCCATTTAATGGAGGAACTAATTGAATATGTAAAAAAATGCGGTAGTGGCTTTCATACTTAACCGGCTAAAACAATTTTGAAAAAACTTTATTACCAGTATTTTAAACTATAAGGAATGGGAACAAAATATACATTGAATACATATACGTATATGTACGTATATAATATATTTTAATAGTCAAATTCTGATATCATGATTTTTTTATTCAGAAAGCATATGACTAGGCTTAATAAAATAGTAGATGTTTATGTAATACTAGCAGAACTCGCGGCTTCGCTCGCGCTAAATTACAAAAAAAAACTCTAAAATGGTAGGTTTCATACAAACTTTAATACCCAATTTTACCTCTTTATGGGATGAATTTAGAAAAATGCTAAAACACATATTTATTTAATTGTATTGAAGAGCATTAATACCAAGCTTTAAGTAATTCTGATCATAAATATGTTTTGGGTTGTATTATAACGTGTTTTCCCGTGGGAATGAGATAATCTCCTGCAGTAAAAAGTAGCCTATGTCACTCTTCAGCCCTCCAACTATATCCACACAAAAAATTACGCCAATCCGTCGCTCTGATTCGGCGTGAAAGAGGGACAAACAAACAAACACACTTTCATATTTATAATATTAGATTTACGCGAATATTTGGCATTTGAATTAAAACAATCTTTTCGGATTTCTCGCGGATTTATTTTGATTTTTGATTTCTCACTTTTCGTGTTCACAATCATGGTTACGGGAGAAATCATGTAACAACTACGAGTATATAATAACTTTTCAAGGCGTCAGAAAACCTTAGTCTCTCCCAAGACCATGATTGCTGTAAAGTATTCGAAACGTCGGAAATCAAAAATCAAAATAAAACTATAAAAAAAATAATCAAATTAGGCCTTGATTTAGTTGAATTCTACAATCGCGTTAACCAAACTACATAGTTTAAACTACCTTTTCTATTACATTTAAAAATATAGTTAAGAAGAGTAGAGAATTGTGGAGTTCGCAAGTTACATAACATAATTTGTATGAGAACTGCTTAAAAACTATTAATTGGCTGGAAGTGATCTTATTTAGAGATAGGTCTACCTTTGCCAACGTTCCCAGGTTCTCTACCCGAAGGGTGCCAACGGAACCCTATTACTAAGCCTCCGCTATCCGTCCGTCCGTCCGTCTATTACAGAGCTGTATCTCATGAACTGTAATAGGTAGAGAGTTGAAATTTTCACAGAGTATGTATTTCTATTGCCGCTATAATAAATAATAAAAGTAAAAAAAATAAAATACAAAGAATCATTTTTTTAACGTTCATAATCGAAAATCGAAGTTAATATACTAGATACATAGAGTAAAAGTCATATTAAAAAGTACATGCGCGCTGGTACGGAACCATTCGTGTGCTAATTCGACTTGGACTTGACCGATTTTTAATTCTAATGTAATTGTATGTTAATATAATTATTACCATGAAAATAAATACGAATAAATAAATGCGTTATTTAGTAGCTTAACTGGCCTTAAAACAGTAACAGAGATCGTGAATTCGATTCTCATATGAAATTATTGTATAGAATGTTTAGAGTAAAAACAATACTTTTTAACACTTTTTGCTTCATTTGTAATCTCAGAAGTTATTTTCAACGTAATTTTAAGAGTAGTATTGACTTTTACTTAGGATTTGGATGAGAATACTTAATAATAATTTGATACCATCGAGCTGGTGATGAAACGGAGGTTGATAGTGGAACTCTTCAATACTCACTAGTATGGGCTCGAGGTTTTTTTTAAAAGCATCTCTTATATCTTATATTTCTATAATAATACGCGTATTTATATTTTAATCTTAACATTTCGCGCTTTTATTACTTTAAAAAAATCTGCCAAAGAACACATACCGTAAAAATGTAGTAGCTAGTAATAGCTCAAGTTCAAGCTGGACCCGTTGGGTTTGGAACCCTAAAAGTCCATAATAGAACCCACAACCCTTTAAACGAACCCACTAGAATCTAAACATTCATTTAAACATACAATTTTATTATAAAATGTGTAACTTGGTATCCTTTTTTAATGCACACATTCAGGCGTCACACAGCGAGACAAATGTCCTCGCAGCGTCGGAGTTTAACTTTAAAGTCTTAAATGTCGTACAATTTAATTTGTTTACTGAGACATATATTACAAACTAGCGATTTGCCCCTGCTTCGCTCGAGCGCGTCCTTAGATTCGTTTTGAATAGATATAAATAGTTATTGCTAGTGCGCCTTAGGATAAAAACTTATGCTGTTGTAGATTTTTCTATAGGCCTTTTTAAGACCTACAATCTTCTAGTACATTAGTAAAGCCTCTTTATTTCCTTAATAAGTATCATAATACAATTATTTCTTTATCAAAACATTTTTTATCAGAACATGCAATTTATTTTTAGTTTTACAAATAGTGCAAGTAATAAATATATATATATATATATATATATATATATATATATATATATATATATATATATATATTTTAACAAATAGTACTTTAATAGTTACTCAAAATCTCTAATCTATTAAAAGATATTATTTATCACAAGTAATCATTATGTTTTTAAATCAAAAACATGTAAATACATTTTTAATTAATTATAAATAGTGCAAATAATAAATATAGTTTTTTTTTACATTTACATAATTGTGTAACTCAAATTCTCTAATTCTTTCTTCTAGTACATTATTTTGATGTAGATCTTAAGGTTTAGCCAGCGTGAGCCATATACATAAATATCTGAGGACGACTTGATAGAACCATTTTTTGTGTTTTCTCGTGGGAATGAAAGATTTTCCTGTCGTAAAGCGTATCCTAAATGTTGAGCCGAGTAAGAAGATACCACTACACAAAATTTTGTCAAAATCGGTTAAGTATTTTTTTGCGTGAAACGCGCACACACAAACAGACAAAAATTTTAATAACTTTTATTTTGGGGTCTATGTTCTGTACACAATACGTTACAGTCATTGTTTTAAAACTATTTCATGAACAGATTTCGCTAAGTTATTATTTTGTTATTATATGTATAGATTTATGCGGGCTATCTATAATATTATATTAATAAAATAAATGTAATCTCTATATTTAAAAGAGCAACAGTTGAGTTTCTCGACAGAACTGCTTTCCAAGCCGATGGTAGCTTCCTCACGGAATGACTACACTGACGCTTTGACTTAATTGACGGTTTAAAAGCACTTGTAATATGTCTAATTAAATAAAGTTAAAAAAAAAACAAAAACGAAAACTAAGCATTTACCCTGGCTTCGCTCTGATACTGATCTTTAGGCCTTTTGTATGTCATAATATATACATACAGGTAGCGCCACCTTTGGCAATTTTTTTAACTATCAGTAGCCTATGTGTCAGCTATATGCAGTAGTATATATTATCTGTATGTATAGGTTATCTGCGTACTAAATTTCTTAAAAATCTGTA
Organism: Brenthis hecate; assembly: GCA_951806755.1. Classification (NCBI taxonomy): domain Eukaryota; kingdom Metazoa; phylum Arthropoda; class Insecta; order Lepidoptera; family Nymphalidae; genus Brenthis; species Brenthis hecate. Next base: position 6,294,929 of record OX638282.1, on the reverse strand, counting down.
TAAATCGTGAAGGATCTAACATACACAAACTTTTGCATACATTTATAAAACTAGCATTGCCCGCGGCTCCGCCCGGGTTCAGATGACCAAAAATGAGACATTTTCCCGCGGTAAAAAGTATCCTATAAGTTCAGCTCTTTTTAACGTCCCACTGCTGGGGGTGGGCCTCCTTTCAACACGAGGGGGATCAGGCCATAGTCCGCCAGTGCGGGGCGGACTGCACATGAAAACTTGCTAGGTTCTCTCAGACAGGTTTATCACGATGTTTTCCTTCACCGTAAGACAAGTAAGGTAATCGTCTCGTCAATCGTCAATGTTGAAAATGATTCGTAGGTACATGAACATATTTTTCGGGATTTGAACTCGCTTCGGTCACTTCTATTGTCACCAGATATAAGATCTGGCACAGAACCAAAAATTAGGAGTTTTATCTTCCCAACCTTTACTAAGAATTTCTTGACAGAAGAACCCAATACCTACACTTGACCTCGACCCCACCTGAGACTCAAACCCAGGACTTATCGAACAAGATAAAACTATTACAATATTTAGAAATATGTATCTGAACTGAGATTAAGTGAATGCAACAAATGATTGACAAAGGTTAAATAATCAAACAAAACTCTCCATAGTATTTTTTACATTTAAAATCTACGCTCGTTTGCCCCACAGTCATCAATAATAAAAACTATGCGATGCCTTTAGAAGTGACGTGATCATCACGACATGGCTACGATTTAATAATTTTTTTTTAAGGAATGTTATAAGCTTTTTCTATTTAAATTATTACTGGTGTTAAATATGATGGTTATATTGATAATAATAATACTTTATTTCTCAAAAAGTTTTACACTTGTGTATGAAGATTTTAAATATCAGTTTAGTTTTACATAATAATTATTATTAATTGGATGCCTCTGGTGTCGTACTAGGAAGCCTATATTATATATAGAAAATATGTTATATCAACTAGAATTAAATTCTAGGCCTCTGAATATTTAATTATTATTTTTTTAACAACAGCACACATATTACGGTAAATTTCCAGTTCGAATATAAATTTAAAAAAATATTTTTTATCAAAAAACACAATATATTTCTTTTAGATATAAAATAGCATATCGAAATGACATACACTCATTTATTTTTATAATTTTAAGAAAGAATGAAGTACCAATAAGCCCCTCAAACCCCCCCCCCCCCCCCCCCCCCCCGCGTGCGTTCACCTTATCGTGGTTGGGGGGCTCAGTAGTGCCCGGCAATACAGCCGGGCGCGAAGCCAAGAAACGCACAGAGAGGTGGCCCACTTCGATGGGCGGTGGGAGGTGGCCCTCTTCGGAGGGCGTTGTACCATGCGGGTTGCTCCTGGTACTTCTCTGATAGCAGAGTGGACCTTGGAGCAACCCCATGGTTGTGGTGATCTGCTTCGGCAGACCTGCCGTCGGGGCGTCGTAGTTGAATGCGTAAGCGATCCTGCGACGCCCCATTAAGACGGGGGAAGGTTTTGTTGGGTTTTAGTGGGTAGTACTTACTGGCTTTATTACGCCGGTGAGTCCCACACCTCGTGCGTAAATGCATTTCCCAACGTTAAAAAAAGGCGTACCAATAAGGCACAATTTACTTAGCTGATCACATAAAATAGAGAAGTCACGATAGAAATTAACCCATAGGAAATTTTACATTAAAGAAGGTATTAAAAATAAACAATAAAAAAAATTCTTCAAATCAATTCAGACCACAAGAATCACTCAAATAAAAAAAAATAAAAAATTGCACTAAAACATAAATTATTATACAAAAGTTTAACAAACTAATATTATAATAATTCCATATAAATCGTACGTTATAAATGTCTTTTTTAATGTCAAATCGTTAAACATCGATGTGACTTATGAGCAACGGTGGCGGAATGTAGTACTTTACCTCTTCTACCTTTTTTTATGGTAATCTAAAAAGGGTAATCTTTAATACGAGTTGTGATTCACCTGTTTTTATACTTCCAGTTTTTTACCTACCACATGTACCAGGAACTTAATTGGCCTGAAAAAAGTTTTAAAACCTTGTGGCACACCTGTTTTTGACTTTTGGACATGGACATATACAAGATGTGTGCAATCATAATTATAAGCTACGAGTGACTTATCTTCACTTAACTTTTGCGATTTGATACTAAAAAATCGACTTTATTTGTATTATACTAGTGACTTGTTTGTTACTTCAGTCCGCCAATGCATGTACTAAAGTTCATCCAAATCCGTCCAGCCGTTTCAGCGTGTTGGTTTGACAAACATACACACAAAAACCTTCACATTTATAATACATAGTATTTTGATTACTTATAGATATGTACATGTATTTAAGTATTGGTTAATTATATTTTACTTGTATTTATTTTGTACATATTATATATTTATATGATACGTATATGTATAAAATATTATAATCTTTCTACTGTCTCTTTATTTGTTATTCGCGCACCTTCTATCTTAGTATTATTTCCTACACCTAAAGGTTGCCTGGAAGAAATCGCTCTTTTAGCGATAAGGCCGTCTTCTGTACCTTGTTCAATGTTATGTATATTTTTTTTTCTCTTTTTGGTTGTACAATTTGTACAATAAAGAGTAATTCATTCATTTATTCATTCATGTTACATTGTTTTTAGCGATATCTATTCCAGAGAGGGATCAAGATCAGCTCACAACTTAACATATTCAATTCAAATGTCTTGTTAATGACTTCAAAGCATGCCAGTTAAGCACAGATTACTTCACCAATGGCACGTAGAATGGAGAAGACAGCTTCACTTGTTTTCAAAAGGAAGTCGCCCACTTCTCAACTCCAGACTGCAACTCTTAACAATTTTTTTTCACCCTCCCATACAAAATGAAGGTAAATTATTCTGCACAATTTTAAAGTTTAAGAAACCACCACTTTCTCTGTACACCGCAAAAACCAAAAACATATCAATCAATATTGAATATTTTTTGTATTTTTGTAAATTTGTAACAAGTTATAATTAGGAATTCGCATACAAAGGATTAACTTTGATGGGTGTCCATTTTATATAATGAGACCGCGTGCGATGTTTAGTGCTGCCATGATGTGTACATTATAGAAACAAGTCCTGAAAATATTTTTCAATTTCCTTTGAGCAGTAAAAGAATCTGGCAAGGGGGAGACTTGCACACCAACGGTTCCGTAGCATTAAACATTAATTTTGTTTAGTTTTAAATATATTTAAAGTAAAATAATATTTACTCATCTATTCATACAATAAAACTGTAGAGGTCGAATGTCTGTACATAGAAAAAAAATGCCAAGAACCGATTTAGGGGGGCGTAAGAAGAGAAATAGAACAAATCCAGATTTTTTTCAATTTTTTTGTTTCTCTGTCTGTTTGTATGGGCTAATCTTCGAAACATTTGGACCGATTTAAATGAAATTTTGCATGGTGGTACCTTATATCTCTGGTCAACATTTAAAATACTTTTTATCACGAAAATATAAAGTGTTCCCGTGGGATAGTTAAAAACCCATAGTAACTTATACAGCTTAGTATACAAAAACTACTGATTTGATTTAAATGAAACTTTACAATAATATAGTTCATACATTAGAATAGCAAATAGGCTATGGTATAGGCTACGGTTCCAGTGGGATAGATTTGTTTTTGTTTGTCGAAAGGCGAACCCGAGCGAAGCAAGGGTGAGCCGCTAGTCTATAATATTTGTTTTGTCGACTGCAAAAATTTTGGCTTTCATAGGGATTTCTTTAGGAATTCATTAGGAAGGAAGGCATTAGGCATATTGTCCACAAGTCAGTCAGTAATACAGTTTCGTGAAGTAAATTGCATACAAGAATTTTCTTTAAAATTTTTGAAAATATTGTCACCCTACAAAGCGTAGTGTAACGTACATTGCTTCAAAATTTTGGTTAAGGGGAAGTATTGACAAAATTTATAAGCCAAAGCCTATCAAGCTATTTTTTCTGAACTGAAGGTCGTAGGTTCTATTCTTTTCTCTTTTGATATAATAATTGGGGTTTGAAAAAAGAAATAAACTCTATTTTGACGAACCACTCGTTTAATGTATGAATCATCTCAAAACAATTCAAATGAGGTTGAATTTGAAGATTTTATTAGCAGTCAAGAGTTCCACCATTCACCTGGCTCCATGATCAGATCACCTCGATGGCAAAAAATTATTGTATTGTAATCCAAATTTCACTTTAAATAATAAAGGAAATTACCAATATACTGAATTGTATATACAAACCAAATGTACACTCAATTATTACTGCACAAGTCATGTCCGCTTGGAATAGACGCAAGAATGCTAGCTGCATTTCTCAGCGTAATGGCAATGCCGATTCTTTGAGTGGAAAATACGGTAAATACGGTGGCGATAAGACGAGGTGTCATGTCTCTCGAGAATTGTCCAGCAGTTTGACTCCATTTTTTTATGTTGGGAAATGAATTTACGTATACCACCTGTATCTATACAGATATTTATGTGGGACTAATTGGCTAGAAAAGCCAGTACTACCCTCTAAAACTCAACAGAGCCTCCCTTGTCTTAATGGGGCGTCGCAGGATTGTTTACGCACTCAACCACGACGCCCCGACGGCACTTTGAATCCATGGGCCAAGGGTTTCTAGTTCTACAACATGAAAAAAAAAATAAGATACATACTTAGTATATAGTTACAAGCAAAGGCTAGTAAGAGCATATTTAGAGAAACCATCAATCAAAAAAGTACTAGATACAAAATCCCATGCAAAAGTTCTCTCAAAACTGTCACCAATTGTGTTTAGGTAATTATTATACTGAAATAAATGTACAACAATGTAAATTGAACCTTAAACGCAATGCATAAAGTTGTTTTCACAAAAAAAAATTAAAAGCGCGCTCAAATGTTCAAATGAGCGCTCATTTGGTGAGGACATTTTTTGTCTCCGATTGTGTATCTAGTACTTTTTTGATAGATGAGAAAAACAAAACCAAATATGCAGGCAGAACCAGGAAGCAGAGATGAACTAATTTAAAAAAAATCCTCAATACGGAATCAACCTGTTATTTCCAGTACAATTTACCCTTAAACCATTAATTAAATTCAAAATCACGTCATTAGTTACCGTCCGTCTGTCCATTGAAGAAATGACGATTTTTCATTATATAACAATAATTACAACTAAAATAAGCACAGCGGGATCTCAATATTAGCAAAGTATAATTTATAATAAATTTTCTCACGTATTTTTGGTGATGGCTTTGAAATGACCGCGGTTGAGATCACCACCCAACACGCATTGAAAAAGCTGTGCGATTTAATAAGTGACTACCGACTCTATAAGTCGTGGTCGTATCTCGCGTCGTCCCACTGGAGTATGAGAGTGACAGGAATAGAGAGTGCACTTCGTATCTGCACTATAATATCTCCTGCAGATGGCAAGTCTCAATGAGACTGGCCGCCGTGGCCGGAATCAATAAAGTCAGGACATTGCTCTATAAGTATCTGCTTGCCACACATTTTATTGCTTTACGACGACTCACTCTCACTCCGCTCGCGTCCGTCCCTAGATACGTTTTAACGTTTAGTATAGATTTCTCAGAGATAAGATATTTTACTGCAGTAAAAAGTATCCTATATGTTGACACGGATAACCATTACCATTTCTTTTTTTATTAATAATCTATACTATAATAAAACAGTAGAGGTCGAGTGTCTGTACATAGAAAAAAAATACTAAAAACCGAGTCAGGGGGGTGTAAGAAGACAAATAGAACAAAACCAATTTATTTTTTTCAAATTTTTTGTTTCTCTGCCTGTTTGTACGGGCTAATCTCCGAAACTGTTGGACCGATTTAAATGAAATTTTGCATGGTGGTTACCTTATATCCCCAGTCATAAGCTTAGATACTTTTCATCCCGGAAAATTAAACAGTTTCCGTGGGATAGTTTTAAAACTATAGTATCTTATACGGCTTAGTCCACAATAACTTATGCACCTAATTTAGTAAAATTTAAAATTCCGATACCTTATATTGCCGGTCAAACAACAGTTTACTTTTCATCCCGGGAAAATGAACGGTTCCCGTGGGAACCAATAGATCTCTATTATATGTTTTACAAAAATATGTTTTTTTGAATATTTTTTTTGCATATGTTATACACTGCGCCAGACTCACGGGACTGGACTCGCCAATTCACGAAATTATATTTTTTCACAATTTCAACTTGCCAAAAGGACTTTCCTAAAATTCGTCACGAGCTCTCGGGCTATTTGTTTCTTTGAGTTATTTATTTTTATTAAGTAAATATTTTTATTTATGTATGGATTATACTTAATATTATAAATGTGAAAGTGTGTTTGTTTGTTTGTCTTTCATGTCGAAACGGAGTGACAGATTGGCGTGATTTTTTGTGTAGGGATAGTTGAAGTGACATAGACTACTTTTTACCGCGGGAAACTATTTAATTCCCACGGAAAAACACATTATAATACAATCCAAAAAAAAATACGATCAGAATTACTTGAAACTCGATATTAATGCTCTTCAATAAAATTAAATAAACAAGTGTTTTAGCATTTTTCTAAATTTGTCCTATAATGGGGTAATTTTTGTAGTTTTAGCGCGAGCGAAGCCGCGGGTTCTGCTAATAATTTATATACATTGTAAATTATAGATATTTATATAATTAATTATCATTTGTAAATTGTATTGTTGCTATATTTTAATTCAAATTATTTAAGCTAAAGATTAATCTAGAATATTAATTACTATGTTTTTAAAATCTTCATAAATGTGAAAACGAACACAAGGATATGCAAGTTGTGTTAGCTTATAAACGGTACAAAATTGTACTGTATTTTAATTATTTAACTTAAATCATTTCTTGTAAAACATGTAATAAAATTATTAAAATAAATTAAATAAATAAAAGTTCGTGTACACCGCCTACCGTATTTATAAAAACTTAGTCCTCCATTTCAAGGTTGCCTGGAAGAGATCTCTTTAAGCGATAATGCCGACTTCTGTACGTCTTTTCTTTGTATCTTCATGTATTTTTGTTTGCATCTTTTTCTTGGTGTACGATAAAATGTAATAATAATAATAATAAAACAGCAAATCTGACCACATAAAGCTATTAATTTCATATTGAAACCCTGAACGTCCTTTAAGTCCCAGATTCGAATTCCGAGCGAAGTAAAAGCAAATGACTAGTGCAATTGCATATATAATAAGGAGCGTCAATTAAATTTAATAAACACCGCTAAAACCAAATTTCTCTTAAATTATAATTACAATAATATTGTACAAAACGTTTTGAGTTGACGCAAAAACGCGACGTTTCTTGTTTTTTGACAAAAAACATTTTCAAGGAATATTTAGTATCCGTTAAACGCTGTCATAACAGGTATGAATATAGATGTACGAAACATGGAGAAGGCATATTGGAATTTCTTTTTATCTCTCATTTTCTTTTCTCGGTTAGGCAAAGAGAATTTTATTTTTTCTTCACCAAACCGAAATTGTGTATGTATATATATGTATTAACATACATTCAATACAAAAATAAGATATGAGTGTTTACGTTGATAATCTATAATAAATAGAATACTTCAAAGTGTTTAAGTAATATTTTTTCAATTCAATTTTCTTGTTATTGATTTCAAAGCGTGTCATTTAAGCACAGATTTCTTCAGCAATATTTGTAGTCAGTTAACATCCAAAGTCAGTTTCATACAACATATATCAAACAATTTACTTTTTGTTTTCTATTATTCGTAAATTTTCAATTGAGTTTTTTTTTTTACTTTTTTGCAAGATATGTACAAGAAATAATTTTATTTACATCTGTAATAATGTCATTTCTAGACGCTGTACAATTCTACAACTATTATTTCGCCTTTCTATTCTTCAATTAAAGACCCTTAATTGTTATTTTAGTATCTTAATTATTTTATATTATTATATAATGTAGCATACTTTTCAAAAACGGAAGTGTATCCCACGGGATAATCTGTTGCAAATAGCCTAAAGAGTTTAATTACTTCATTTATTATAATAATACTATAGCTATACATAGATGCCTAACAATGGCATATGTTACTCCAGGACGTAGACTATCTGTATACTAAATTACATCCATATCTGTCCAGTCGTCTCAGTTTGAAGCAATAGTCAGATTTAATAGCATATCCATATATCGTGGATCCGTAAGCAAATAATTCCACAAAAGATGTCGGCAAAAAAAAGAAAAAATACCTACGCAACAAAACGAGACTAATTACTGACAATTGAGAATGTTCAATTTCGTGGAAAAATTGACTTTAATACATCCGTAATACGATTCATTATGTATTTTACATACATTTTTCCTTACAAGCACCGCCCAAGCGAGTTTTTTGTGAAAATTTTCGGCGCATGGGCGTTTGTATTTTTGACCCAACCCAAGTAATTGCAGGTTCAAATTAAACCGTGATGTAATTTGTACATTTTGACACGTTTGACATTTTAACTTTTTAAAATCTCTTTTAATTTTTTTCTGGCCATGATAACGTGATAATGTATCATCTTCACGCTATCTCCCTTATATAATTAGTAGCAAGAAAACTAGTCTGTAGTCCCACTATTTAAATCCCACAGCTGGGTACGAGCCTACCCTCGACGTGAGGGGGTCGCCATAGTCCTCCACACTGGTTAAGTGTGGGTTGACGGACTTCATATGTTTTTCAGAAACTAGTTTGATTCGCTCGCTCTTATCATTTACCATATATTAGTAAGTCGTTATTTATGAAAATAATTTACTTTTGAACATTAAAATCTCATAGATGCGAATCCTGGTTTTGATTGCATCACTTGGTTTTCAAAGTGAACGTGTTATGAATAGGCTACTGCTGCTATATAATCTATACAGATAAATAAAATTAAATTGTATGTTTGTAATGTCAAAATAACAACTTTTTATTAAATGCATATAAAAGTATAATCGGTACATATAAGTAAAACAAATTATTAAAATTTTTGTCTGTCTGTTCGTGCCGACTAATCTCCGAAACGGCTGGACCGATTTAGACGGCACTTTCACTGGCAGTTAGCTGATGTTATAAGGAGTAACTTAGTCCACTTTTATTTTAGAAAAAGAATTAGGGTTCCGCTCAAAAAAAATCAAGTGACGCACCCGAGTGAAGCAAGGATAAGTCAAGTACAGTAATAAGAATCAAACCTAAACCTAGAGTAAGGTCAACAAAAACATGTACATTGTATACTTTTCGAAGATTCTAGATTTTTTTAGCAGTAGTACAGACTCAAATATAAAAATTGTTGAACGAAAAAAAAGTAATAATAAAGTTTTTAAAAAGTAATAGTATATAGTATTATTTATTCATTTTTATATTCCTAAAAATTGTATATTAACTTAACTAATACATATATCAAAAAAATAAATTAAACAACAAATAATTAATTACGGCAACATCGAGAAAAAAAGGCAAAAAGCAAATCACGCTACTATTTTTGACTTTGACATTTATTTTGGCGGACTCCGACTGATATCGTTAGTATTTATTTGTTGTATTGATCAAAACTTTAACTTGTATAAGCCAAAAAGAAAGTAACTTCTAAAAGGAATTACAATGTTATATGTTTTAACATTTCCAGTTTCTATACAACTACTACATGCTATGATGGGGCTATTAAACATAAGCAGCTTACGCCTTCGATTCTCGACTGAAGCAAATAAAACTATTACTCTGCGTCTGTTCAAGTCATAACAAGTCGCGTTTTTATTATCATATTATTATATTATTGGAAACTAGCGGCTCACCCTCGTTTCGCTCGGGTTCTAGAAAAACAAAGACAAATCTATCGCACGGGAACCGTACGTCTTTCTAGGATAAAAAGTATGTAGTATTGCAGACGATAATCTACTTCTGTGCAAAATTTCATCTACATCTGTTCAGCCGTTCTGGTGTGATTGAGTAACAAACATCCATTCATCTAAACTTTCACATTTATAATATTAATAAAATATTTTCAAATTATAATGGTTATATAGCCTTAAGAGCTTTGGTTTTGTGCTTGTGTATTTTTTCTTACCTTTTTCATACTATTAGCACATATAAAAAGAAATCTATTTTTTTCTAGCTTAATTGTATTATTTTTGTGTGATATCTTTGCTGACTGTGACATTTATTTATTATCTTTTGTTGTTGTTGTTTTACTTAACTACTGTTTGTTCCTGATGTATAATAAATAAATAAATAAATAAATATACCTCATTGGTCATGTGGATATATGTGTGGTATGTCCTGGGTTCGAATTCTAGGTTTGGCTAAGTAGAATTATTGAGTTTTCTATTAAAATGTATATATATTTTGTAGAATAACTCCACTCTCGTAGGTCATAATGTGATGATAGAATAGAATTTTTCAAACTGACTAAAATACAATTTTTCGAACTGGCCCAGTAGATCCAAATTAACGAGTTCAAACAAACATACTAACTTCAGCTTTGTATGTATTCAGCCTTTTTTAACGTACCAATGCTGGGTCCACCACGCTGGCCAAGTGCAGGCGGACTTCACATGTCTTTCGAAAACTTGCTAGGTTCTCTCAGACATGCAGGTTTCCTCACCATGATTCAAACATGAAAATATCAGAGGAACTTCAGCTTTATAAACTAGTATAGATATATGTTAATAGAAGCAATTAAATTATTAACATAATCGCTACCGCTTATACTTTACACTGAACTTCTTATCTCTTAATAAATTGCTGGTAAGTGCTCATTTGACGTTGTAAGTGAGATGTTGTACATACATACGTACAATCTATTTATCTGTATTATCATTTAGATCCCAGTGTTAAGAATTTATAACTGGATAGGCTTAGTTACTTTAGATTAAATTGTTGATTCAAATGGAAATATCTATACTCGTACTTGCTCGTATAATAAAATTCTAACTAAACCGGATCTGTACATTAAATATTTTTTGGAAAATCTTATTGAAATAGACATTATTAGCGATACAGAGGCCGAATCTATAGTTTTTAGAATTTTTGTCTGTCTGTCTGTTACCGCATCACAGAAAAACCACTGGAGGGATTTTCATGAAATTTGGTATGGTGATAGCTGGTTATCCGGGTCAACATATAGGGTACTTTTAACAAAATGTCTCATTTCTGAGAAAAAATACAAAAACTGCAATGTAAGAGTATACTAATATGTAAAACCTAAGAATATGGTTTTTGGTCATCTGAACGCAGGCGGAGCCGCGGGTAGTGCTAGTATATAATATAAAAATATACGAGTCTAAATTAAAAATATTTGGCTAGTTACTGTCTGTGGCTTTGCCTGCGTTTATAGCTTGTTAGCTTTGCATTTAACTGACTCACTATAATAAATCTTGGAAGTCTGTATGTCTACTAACTCTATCATCGAGCTGATCTGATGATGGATGATGGAGTCAGGAGGTGGATAGTGGAACTCTTTATGGTGTGGTAAAATATTCGAATTCGGGCTCATTTTTGTTCGTTCGAATAGATCTTATACGTTTCTAAAGCAACAATTATTTATTGTAATGACTTCGCATGAAGCTTTGGATCTATTATAAGATCGAGATCTATGATCTAGCTTATGTCAAAACTTAATGGCTTCCTTGATATTTATGTGAATAAATATATAAATTTGTATTAATTTTAATATTTGCTTGTATGTGCACTAAAAAAAGCATAATATTAATTAACTAATGAATTCTGAACAAAGTAAAAACCAAAATTTCTATATAAAACCCATTTATTCCAAATCCACATTAGATAAATCTTCCGTTATCTTCTTTATATCTTCTTCACTTCTCTGCCCCATTTTCTTTGCTTCTTCTTTTTTCTCTCCATACAATCTTTTTAGCTTGTCCAAATTATGTTTAGATATGGCAGGGTTTGGTTGGTGAATCTCATACTCTCCTTTCTCATTCTCTACTAGTTCTACCATAGATTCTTCTAAATTGAAAGTTTCAGGTTTAACCCATTTCATTGGTTTTGAAGGATTTTTCATCTTCTGTGCCCAATTTTGAAGATACTTTCCAGCATCAGTTTGTAGCAACTGTAAGTAAAGTATAAGTTAATTAACAACCGACAAATATTTTTGCATTTTTCTAATAACGAATGTTCGTACAGTGGTCTAAATTCAATTATAATTATTATTGTGAATTTGACGACAACATATGAATAGAATTTACCAATCATTAAAAAAAACTTTTTTTTATTGATAACACTAAAGCTCGTCAATCAACTATCTACGGTTTTTATAAGAAAAATACAATTTTTAAATTTTTTATCTGTCTGTCTGTTTGTTCAGACTAATCTCCGAAATGGCTGGACTGATTTTGAAGGGACTTTCACTGGTTTTTAGAAAAAGAATTAGGATTCCGCTCAAAAGAAATAAAAAGTACCTAGGGAAGCACCCGAGCGAAGCGAGGGTAAATCGCTAAGTACCCATAAATTTTGTTTAGCTCCTGAGATAATATTTTATAGTTAACTTACTACGACGACATTGCTCTTTAAATTTTGTTTTTATCCTTACCTTACACAATAAGTTCGCCTATTCCGAACTGATTTTAGATATTCTTCTTTATTAAATAGGCTTTATACTTTCTTAGAAATATAAATATATTATAATATATATATTTAAATTAATAAATAGGCATTGAGTATGATGTCAAATAAGTCTTTAAACATCTCCACCACAAATGGTGGAATAATGCTTTTCTGGGGCATTTTGAAGACGTTATTATATTCTACTCAAATCAGTTATGCTAATTGGTAATAGGTATATCCATACTAATATTATAAATGCGAAAGCAACTATGTTTGTCTGTCTGTTACATTTTCACGCTTAATCCGCTGAACCGATTTAGATGAAATTTGATAAGGAGATAGTTGGAGGCCCTGGGTAGGACATAGGATGTTTTTATTCCGGAAATCATCCGTTAAGGGAGTAAAAAGGGGTTGGAAAAGTTTGTATGAGGAATCAAACATTTCTCAAGTAATAAGGGATGTAAAACTCATGATACTTATGTATATATTATAATCTATCTATTCCTTAATAAGGCTTAAATATTTAAAATAATACATACTTTCTCTCTGTTCTTATTAGTCTTCACGGGGGTTGGAGAGGGCGCTTGGCGTTTGTTATTGCTGTTACCATTCTTGGGAAATGGTTGACCATCTGCAATTAAAAAAATATATATTAAAACCAATCGTCCAAACCAAAGCGGAATAAAACTGCAGGGAAAAAAAATATTTACAAATATACATAATACTTTTCTTAGATTTACGCGAATATTTGACATTTTAAATAAAACTATCTTTTCGGATTTTTTCGCAGATTTATTTTGATTTTTGTTGTCCAACGTTTCGATGGCTTTACAGCGCACATGGTCACGGGAGAGACTAAAGTTTTAGACATCTCAAAGGCGTTATTACTTGTTTATTTAAGACCTGAATGTGTAAAAGCGAACTAAAAATATGAGAACAAGTTGACGAAGAAATGTATTATGCAGACGGGGACACAATACACTTAGCAAGACTCACAGCCAGTATAAAACATTTAAATACATACGTCACATACTTGTATTGTTATATTCTTACTTCGTTATGGGATAGAACGAGAATTATCTTTTGTCTGCGATAAAAGAAAATAAATAGTGCTACATAATTTGTATTGCGTGTTATGTATGTCCACTGCCTCGGTGGTGTAGTGGCTAGCATGAACGGCTGCACATCCAGAGGTCCGGGGTTCGAGTCCCGGGTTGGACCAGGCTTACTTATTGAGTCTTTCTGTATAGTAAGTGTCAGTAACAGTCCGGAGTTGGGAAGTTGGCGGTGTTTCACCCCCGTACCTTGGAGAGCACGTAAAGTCGTCGGTCCTGCGCCTTAACTCTCACTGGTCGTGTCGAGCAGTCGTCCTACCGGAGTATGAGAGTGACAGGAATAGAGAGTGCACGTTGTGTCTGCGCGTACACTTGAGCACTATAATATCTCCTGCGCAGTTGGCTAGTCTCAATGAGAGTGGCCGCCGTGGCCGGAATCGGTCGGGAGAACATCATCTTTCCACACGTTTTTACTTTAGTTTTAGCTTTCTATTTTAGATTTTTAAATGACTTTTTAAGTAGACTTCTAAAGTCATAAACATTGTTTAAACATCCTTATAATACTGGATATAATGTAGATAATAAAATAGTTGTCTTGAATCTATTTTAGTAGTTATCCTATGTTCTTCTTCTAAGTCACATCTATCTCTATACCAAAATTCATCAAAAACGTAACAACAGACAGACAGAATAACTTTCGCACTGAATTTATTAGTTTAGATGTAAGTATGTAAATAGTAAAACTCACTCAGCTTCATAGTTTCTGTTTGAGGTCCTAGCTCCAACATAATTTGGAAGTCTGCATGATTGCCGAAAGCATAACCAAACCCAATACGTGAATCTGTGCCTGAAATATAAAAAAAAAATCACAAATTGTTGTAAATAGACTCTTCTTTATTCTTTATTGCACTAAAGACTATATATATATATATATATATATATATATATATATATATATATATATATACCATATATATATATATATACCATAATCGATTTTAATTGATAAACACTAACACTCGTAACTAAACAAGAAAAAAGTAAACCTTGTGTCAAACAGAGGAGAAAAAGGTACTGAACTGTTGTCTTTAAAAATTAATTTACAATAGTCCGTCTATTCACTAAACGGACTATATATTTTATGATATATAGCCTATAGGTTATCACTAATATTTTGGGACATTAACACACAGCACCATCTAGTTCCATGGTAAGCTACGAGGCTTGTGTTATGGATACCAGATAGTTGATATATTACACATATAAACCTTAAATACATACATTATTATTATAAATATAAACATCCATGACATTTGTGTTTATCACACAAGTGAATGCCCTCAGCGGAACTCGAACCCGCGACCGCTGGCACAGCAAGTAGGATCACTAGAAACTGAGCCAAACTTGTCGTATAATAAATATATAAATATATAGTCTATCTATTCCATAGTAACCGTTAAAACGTGCCCGAGCAAAGCGAGAGTGAGTCACTAGTATATATGTAGATATTTTAACCTTAACATTATCTACTTCCTTTCAATTTGAGGTCACATATAATAAAATTGAAAGTGACCCTTTCATTTCTGAATTAAACAAGTTATAATATTTTTAATTAATCGTTTGAGGCATATAATTAAGTTTTAGAAACTTTCGCTTGCATCATATTTGTCTAAGTAGATACTCAGTCATTTTGAACGTCCCACTGCTGGGCAAAAAATATTCTTCAATGAGAGTGAGACGTTAGGCCATAGTTAGCTAACTACGTGATGGCGAACTTCATATATCTATGCTTTCCTTTACCATAAGACAAGTGGTAATCATGTTAGTGGTAATCAGAAGAAGATACGAGATTTGATGATATTAATATTTTTTTAATATTATCTATACTAATATTATAAAGAGGTAAAGTTTGTGAGTTTGTGAGATTGTGAATTATGAGTTTGTGACGTTGTGGGGGGTAATCTTTGGATCTACTGAACCGATTTAGATCAAATTTGGTAAGAAGATAGTTTGAGAACCTGAGAAGAACATAGAATATATACAAAGACAAAACAGTTCAGCACCTTTTTCTCCTCTGTATGTCAACAGATTTTTTTCTGTTTAGTAGCTATTGACGAGCTTTAGTGTTATCAATATACAAAAATTGGAAATTTTTTATAAGTATCTATCTATGTATCAGCCCTTTTTAACGTCCCACAGCTAGGGGTGGGCCTCCCTTCAGTACGAGGGGGATCAGGCCATTGTCCACCACGCTGGCCAAGTGCGGGTGGACTGAGCATATCTTTCGAAAACTTGCTTTGTTCTCTCAGACACGCAGGTTACGTCACGAAGTTTTCCTTTAAGTTAGAAATGATTGGCACATGAGAATATCAGAGGTGCGAGACCCGGGATTTGAACCCGTTTCGTCAGTTTCCCTAGCGAGCACGTTACCACTGGGCTACCGCTGCCTATTTTTATATAGCTAGGTAAATTCTATTCATAATATACGTTTTCCTCAAATGTTCAGTAACGATTATGGTCGGAATTCGACCATAGAACGAACACAAGTAATATTAATAAATTATTATGCACCAAGGCTATATAAGTAATGTTTTGTAATTATTAAAAAAAACAAACGAAACTAAAGCAACTTTTATTCAACCTTCAGATTGTGAATTGCTTCCTAATATGGTCTAAGTACGTGGAATTCCAAACTTTTTTGGTTATATTTTTAACTAACGACGTTACGTATCAATTTTTTTTGATCGAAATCTTAATTCTTTTACTAAAATAAAAGTAATCCAAGTTACTCCCTATAACATCAGCTATCTGCCAGTGAAAGTCCCGCCAAAATCACTCCAGCCGTTTCTGAAGTTAGCCAGAAAATACAGACAGACAGAAATCTTAAAAATTGTGTTTTTCCTATTCCTTATATAATTTCATATGCATTTACTAAAACGCTGTTATTTTGACATTACAAACAGAAACTTCAATTTTATTTATCTGTATAGATTTTTTTCTATAATCTTATTGAATTTGACGTTAATATTTTAGGTGCCTCGATATACTTAATATTTGTATTAGTAGAAGTAGTGTAAAATTTTTTACTAATGTACAGCATAGACTCTTATGTATTTATTTAAATAGGAAGCCAACGTTGTATACAATAATATTCCTTATACTAGAGCACACTCAGAAATTGTATACCTCACCAAGCGCGGATCCAGGGGGGGCGGGGGTGTCTTGGTGGTCATGACCCCCATGACCCCCCCCCCCCCCCCCCCCCGCAAAGCCAAATATACTTTTTTGAGAAGTTTGAAGTCTTAAGAAAGGAAGAAATAAACGGATAAACATTTCGATTTAAAAAAAATGGTTATTATATGTATTTTGAAGATTATATTCCCCTAGTTTCATGAATATCAAAAAGTTTTTGCAGAAATCTATATACATATAATAAAATTGTAACTAAGTCGAATCTGTACATTAAACATTTTTTGGAAAATCTAATTGAAATAGACATTATTATCGATACAGAGTCCAAATCTATAGTTTTTAGAATTTTAGTCTGTCTGTCTGTTTGTCTGTCTGTCTATCTGTTACCGCATCACGAGAAAACCACTGGACAGATTTTGATGAAATTTATATGAAGAATATTTTTCGATATGATGTCACAAGCCAGAAATTAAAAAAAAACTATTTTCAACGTTTTTTGTTCCTTATATACCTGCTAAAGTTTTAAAGCCATCCACCATGTAAAACCTAAGAATTTGGGTTTTGGTTATCTGAACACGGGCGGAGCCGCGGGCAATGCTAGTATTTAATATTTTAAAATTCCATCCAAATGACAATTTGTATACAGAGTGATAAGTAAATATATGTTAATAAATAAAAATAGCTAATGGATCTTATTATAATATAAAATAAGTTGTTATACTATCTCACTTTCAAGGAGAAAAAAATTAATGCTTAAAAACGCAAAAGATTTTGGAATTATTCTTATTATTATTCATATTTTCTTCTCAAAATAACACTAATGTATATTCTATACTAATATTATAAAGAAACAGAGTATGTTTGTTCGTTGGTTGGTTTGTTTGTCTGTTTGAACGCTCTAATCTCAAGAACTACTAATCCGACTAAATAAAATAATAAACCGCCTTTATAAAATTTCTCTTATACTTTAAACAAAGTAAACGATCTATATGGCAAAATCGGGAATAGTAGCGTAAATAACAAATACTTTTAGCTTTCAAATTTATTTTGACGGACTTCATTACGACTACACTGTACTTACTACAGCTAAATTGTTATCTGTCCTTATCGGTATATAAAATCTTGATATAGATATGTATATAAAAAAAACTAGCGGCTGGCTCTCGCTTCGCTCGGTCCCTAACAGTTTCAAGCAGTTAATCAGCCCAGGATGAATTCTATGTACTTGCCAAATTTTATCGAAATCACTTCAGCATTTTAAGCGTGACAAGATAACAAACAGAGGTACTTTCAAAGTTTATAATAATAGTATGAACGAAACATGCCCTGCAAATTGAGAAACTCCTTATTTCGAAAATTGATTAGAAGTAGGTACTCTACAATGTTTTTCAACATGATTACCACTTGTCTTACGGTGAAGGAAAACATCGTGAGGAAACCTGCATGTCTGAGAGAACCTAGTAAGTTTTCGACAGACATGTGAAGTCTGCCAACCCGCACTCGGCCAGCGTGGTGGACTATGGCCTGATTGCCCTCGTATTGAAGGGAGGCCCGTGCTCAGCAGTGGGACGTTAATAAGGGCTGAATACATACATACAGGTACTCTAAAATTTAAAAAAATGGTTTTTTTACCTTTTTTTATTGGTGGTATATTAGAATATAACACGGAAAGTAAGGAAGGAAGCTCTTCCGGGATGATGACTGCACATGATGCTGAAACAAAAAACAAAATGATTATTTATTTGATTTCTGATAAGGTACTAGATCTAGATCTGTTAGATCTATATTAGGCCGGCTAACCTCACTGACTTTGAGAAGCTCTGACTCATTTTAAAATGTGACACCTGCTAGGAACAATATTGTAACTCTTTAAAATGGAAGTATAATAATGAAAAATACATTAATTATATCTATACTAATATTATTTATACTAATATAATATTATAAAGAGGTAAAATTTGTGCGTTTGTGAGTTGGTGAGGTTGTAGGATGTAATCTCTGGATCCACTGAACCGATTTAGATGAAATTTGGTAAGAAGATAGTTTGAGACCCTTGGAAGGACGTAGGATACTCTTATCTCGGAAATGATCCCTTAAAGGGGTGAAAATGGGGATGAAAGTGTGTATGGGGAATCAAGCTAAGGACTAACCTGAACTAGTTTATATACGGCAACTATGAAGATAAATGAGATATGAATGTCATTCTTTAGTTTTACTTAACGTCACTTTTTGAAGAGGTATTTGTTAAGAAATGTGTATGTATGTTTTCAACCGACTTCAAAAAGGAGGAGGTTCTCAATTCGACTGTATGTTTTTTTTTTATGTTTGTTACCTCAGAACTCCGTCATTTCTTAACCGATTTGGACAATTTTTGTTTTGTTTGAAAAAATACCACCCCTAAGGGTGGAAAAACAACTAATGATGAATTTAACCTACTTCTAATTGTCATATTGACTTGAAACTTTGCAAGTATTTCTATTTCCGTTGATAGTACAGTGGTTCGGTGTTGTTGACCTGATCTGATGGCAAGGCCAGAAGGTGGATAGGTGAAACTCTTCAACGGCTAATAGTAGATACT
Source organism: Brenthis hecate (assembly GCA_951806755.1). NCBI lineage: Eukaryota > Metazoa > Arthropoda > Insecta > Lepidoptera > Nymphalidae > Brenthis > Brenthis hecate. The sequence continues at coordinate 6,275,503 of OX638282.1, read as the reverse complement.
TTGAGTTTGGGCTTATTTTGTTTGATTTGACAAGCCTAACACGTTAGAATCCTTACTTTGCTACTACTGTCTACACTAAAAAGGGAAAAATTAAAACTTTTTAACAAAAAAATAAAAACCGACTTCAAACAAAAGCACTAAAAAGTAAAAAATAACTGATTGGTAGTTTTCATTTACTATACATACCTAATCAAATATTTTCGAAGTCGGTGTGCTTTGGCTAAGTAATTAAAGCCTGCCTATTAAATACATACCTAATCAAATATTTTTGAAATCGGTCCCAGCCCATACAAAGCAAAGCACACCGACTTCGAAAATATTTGATTAGGTATGTATAGTAAATGAAAACTACCAATCAGTTATTTTTTACTTTTTAGTGCTTTTGTTTGAAGTCGGTTTTTATTTTTTTGTTAAAAAGTTTTTATTATATATCAATGACTCGTAGATATATTATATACAGATAGACCTACATTTTTGCAAATTTTATTAGTAACGACTCTCCATAGTGAGTTACATTATTGTTCATCGCATATGTCGAAACTTGATACAATTATATAACACGACCTCGACTCGCACGCTTGAGATTCGCGAAACGTTGAACTTTCTGTAACTAGGTCGCATTGACTAACATCCGGCCCTTACTTCGCTTACTTCTAAGCGGGGCTCGGAAACCTGTTCTAAATATAAAACCCGGAAAACGGTATTTAACGTATTTAGGTTCCACGATCAAATTTAACTTTTTTTGCTAATGATGAATTACTTAGTAGAAGAATTCATGTACCGTGTACGTTTCTTACTTAAGAACCGGTTTATTTTAGTATCAAAACTTTAGTCTAACCTTTCTGTAAGAATAACCGTTAATCCTTATTATTTCGGTTTATCAAACGGTTCGTTTTCATTAACCGGTTAAAGAACGATCGATGAATTAACCATTACATTACCGAATTTAACCTTTTCTTAACCGGTTTCGAGCCCTGCTTTTAAGGTAACCAATATTGATTCATTTTGACATTTCATACGTTCCTCACTCACTCTATGATATAATTTTGCTAATATATAATATGTTTGTTTATAAATGTTATTTTTATTAGTTTTTGAATGTACAATTTTTTTTTAATCATGCAGATGGAGGGCGTTATTAATTGCAACACAGTTTATTAACTTCTGCAATTTTTACCATTTACACTCTACTAAACTTTCAATGGATCTTCAACTGTTTATATTCCCGGAAATATTAAGGGATACTTCAATTATTATATACATATATTTAAATACTATGTAGATTTCAACAATAAATAAACACAAAAATAATGTATATGTGTCTGTCTCGTAGTGTGTGTTTAAATACTTATGCTACTTTTTCAATAGAACTATCTTTTCGGTTTTTCTCGATTTATTTTGATTTCTCATTCATAGAGTCTCTCCCGTGATCGTGATTGTTGTATAAAGCATTCGAAACGTCGGGAACCAAAAATCTAAATAAATCGGCAAAAATATCCGTAAAGATAGTTTTATTTTAAATGTTAAATATTCGTATAAATCTAAGAAAGTATTACACAGGCTATTGTTAGGCACCTAAGCCGCTAGTCTATACTAAAATTATAAAGACGTAAAGTTTGTGAGTTTGTGAGGTTGTAGAGGGTAATCGTCATCTACTGAACCGATTTAGATGAAATTTGGTAAGAAGATAATTTGAGACCCCAGGAAGAACATAGTATCCTTTTTATCCCGGAAATCATCCCTTAAGGGAGTGAAAATGGGGTTGAAAGTTTGTATTGGGAATCAAGCTAGGAAGGAACCCGAGCGAGGCGAGGGTGAGTCGCTAGTAATAAATAATGGTATTTAATTTTTGTAATTTTATCTAAGAAATCTCAAATAAAGTCATATTTACTTATGAACTAAGATTTTTTTGGGTACAGATTACAGAACCCTAAAACTTGTGTTATAGCATAAAATTACACATATTTATATACAATCAAAAGACTTATTGAGAGTTGTTACTCTCTTTTTCTACCCCACGGGAATAAACAATAAGGCGCAAGATGGTTGACTTCACACGTCTTTCGACAACGTTAGGTTCTGCCAGTCAGACACGTTTCCTAACAATGAGCCGTATTAGCAAGTGATGCTTGAAAAAGATTCGCACATGAAAATATCAGAGTTGCGAGACCCGGGATTTGAACCCACTTCCTTTGGTTTTTTACGCGCGCACGTTACTATAAGTTACCACTGCAATAAGAAATAGACAAAGAAGGAAATAATTGCTGAGCTATTAAGTTTTGGACAATTTCTGTTTTTGCTACGTACATACATACATACATATTACATATATTTAACATAAATTAGTATAATGATTAGGCACATTAATTAATGTAATCAGTTTTAATTGCTATGAATCAGATAGCATCAATGTTGCTAAATAGGTAAAGCAATTATTTATTATTTTGAAAGTTTCTCAGAAAAAGCTTTAGCGTAAATTTTTTCATAGAATTGTATTTCTTATAAAGGGCTTGATCTATTTTGATGAAATTTTTATATACTTTTAGAGTCATCTGGATGGTTCACGGCTATGGTTGAACCCGGTGGTGTCTTATCAAGATCCATTTTTTTAACGATCTAGGCAGGAGACTCGATTATGATAAAGTTATAGTATAGTCGTACCATATTAATGGATAGTATAGATTTCTCAGAGATAAGATATCTTCCCGCAGTAAAAAGTATCCTATATGTTGACCCGGATACCCAGCTATCATCATACCAAATTTCATCAAAATCTAACGAAAAAAAATAGACAGACAAAAATTCTAAAAACTACAGATTCGGCCTCTATGTCAATAATAATGACTATGTCAATAAATATAATTTCAAAAAATATTTAACGTACAGATTCGACTCAGTTAGAATTTTATTATATGTATAGATTTTAGTGCGTCGGTGCGCAAAAGCTTATGACATAGTACCATGTACTGGGACAAGGGACAGGAAGCTCGACTCCTACTGACACAACCAGTAAATTAAGTATATATGTACGTATGTATGTATCTATGTATGTATGTATCTATGTAACATGTATAGTTACTTTAAACACGTGGAAAGCAAGGGCGCTATGTTATCTTAATATCTATATAAAAAAACTAATAACATTTACTTGGGTTAAAAAACTTTAACCTCTATACTCAATGACCATATAAATGGATTTTGGTTCTTAACTTTACGATTTTAAATGAAATTTTGTTTAAAAATTAAGTTTAAGTTATTATAATTTTTTTAATTTAAATCGTTTTAATTACAAGATTTTTTTTAAATAGTTAATAAAAACTTACCAAATGAAACTAGGAACAGAGATAAAAACACAAATATTCCCATATTGGCACCAAAAGTTATATCATTGTCACTTCACAAATAATAAAAAAAATTATTAAAAAAAACAAACTGTCACCGTCGCGATTTACCGCCAACTGACTGGATATGTTGAACTTTCACTATTGCGACAAGGTTTTATCTAATGCGCGTTTTATATAAAATGGAGTACTATTTTAAACAAAATAAAGTTCATTTTCCATTAACTTTCACATATAATTTTCAAAAACTATTAATTTATAAACAATTAAAATATATTTTTATAATAATACGTTTCAACTCTATCATCTACAACATAAGGCTTATTATTGAATAACGCAATAAATATTACCTATGTGTGTGTTTCCATTCACATTACAATCACTAATATTTTAAAACATACATACAAAATTAATTTAAATAAATTTCAACCTTAATTTAAATCATTAAGGCTTAATTTAGTTCGAATAAAAGTGACACTTACGATCTTTTACAGCACACTTCCACCACTTTCATATAAGTGAAACCACAAGTGTTTTCCAACTACGTAGAAAGCAAGCACAGTGTCATGTTTTACCATAGAAATAACAACACGGTGAGACACAGTGTTTTATATCGTGTTTTTATGTTATTTAGGATATTTCCGTATAAATGAATGTGAAGAAAATTTTATATAATAGAAAATCTATACTAATTAATGTTTTTATGGCTTTTAAAATACCTTATTTATGGTTTATGTGACCCATTGATTGTTTAAGACTTATATTTATACATATAATAAAATTCTGAGTCGAATCCGTGCATTAAATATTTTTTGAAATAGTAATTATTAATTGTTATCGATACAGAGGCTAAATCTGTAGTTTTTAGAATTTTTGTTTGTCCGTCTGTCTGTCTGGGAACGCATCACGAGAAAACCACTGGACAGATTTTGATGAAATTTGGTAGTATAGTACTTTATGATCTGTGGTATGATGATAGTTGGTTATCCTGACTCGAACCCGCGACCGCTGGCACAGCAAGTAGGGTCACTACAAACTGAGCCAAACGAAATCTTTTTTTCAAATTTTTGTTCAATGTTTTTTTCGTGTGGAGTCAATATTTTATAAGAAAAATGCGATAAACGCAATGGATGTTAAAATCAAAGCTGAACTACGTAGATATTGGTGGTACATAATCTAATATATAAAATTTCCATGTCACAATGTTAGTTACCGTACTCCTCCGAAATGGCTTTACCGATTTTTACCAAATTTTATATGCGTATTCAGTAGGTCTGAGAATCGGCTACTATCTATTTTCCATACCCCCTAAGTGATAAGGATAAGGGTGGTCCTCCTAGACCCCACCCCAGGGACGAACCCGAGCGGAGCGAAGGTGAGTCGCTAGTTCATATCTAAAATATAAATAAAATAATCGGACAAGTGCGAGTCTGATTCGCACACCGCGGATTCCGTAGCATGAAATATTAAAATAAGTTTTTTTTGTTGTAAAATAACTATACATGGTTTCAGATTTTTCCCCTTTACTTGTGCTTTAATAGATTGCTTCTTGCCAAATTTCTTGATCCTACGTCAACGGGAAGTACCCTATAGGTTTCGATTCTCTTGTGAGCGGCATAACCCTGTACGGAACCCTAAAAATACCTCAAAACCTAGAGTAAATCAAATTTTCGATAGTTTATAAGTATTCGATAGTTTATAAGTCGATAGTTTATAAACACGCAACTCAATCCACCAATCCGACTCGCACTTGGCCGGTGTTTCATGTATCACAATCATAAGTTAACTGTCTTTTTTTTCCTTTTTTATCATTTCAAGGCTGGTCATTGTGTGTAATTATGGGAATCGAACCTAGGACCTTCAATGACACTAATTCTCACATTTGTCATTTATCCTCCATTGGAAACGCTGTGTATTTTATTTATTTTAATAATGAATGTTAATTTAGTGTGTTTTATTTTGGTTTTAAAACGTAAGTAATTTTCATAAAAATTAGCCCTTTGGTAATAAGTTGTTGTAATGTATTCATAGATGGCGTTGTTTAATATTTACAAATTAATACCACGATTAAAAACGATAATGCCCGATTTCACCAACGTCACTTAAGTTTAAGCGATCCCCTAAGCATGGTTAGGGGGTTGTTAGGGGACAGTTTCTGTTTCAGCGACAGTTAGGGGTCAACGAAATATTAACAGGCCCCCCAAATTTAGGTGCTCGAAATATGGGCTTAAAGACGATCGTAAAAAGAAAATTTAATTTAGGGTCTAGTTTAGGGGACTTTTAAGCTAGGGATCCCATACGTAGGTGGTAGCTTATGGGTTGTTGGTGAAATCGGGCATAAGAGGCCTTACATTATGACCGTGATTTTTCAATTTAATGCCCATGTTTGAAGTTCTCATTCAGACGAACTGAAACTCTTCGACAATTTTGACTTATTGTATGGTGGAGAATAGAATATTAAAATGGTTCATAGCGGCCTCGGTTTTCGCAAATTTTCATTATTAGATAATCGAAATAAAGCCAAAATCAGAAGCAAGTTTTTAATAAAATGCCGACGGCACTTTTTCAAGCTAATGGATTAAAATACTATACTCTAAGCAAACGAAACGAAAAATATATAATAATATCTCGTTTAAAGTGGTTGAGTTTATAGCGGCCTCGGAAAGAGTTTGTGAGTTTGTGACGTTGTAGGGGGTAACCTCTGGATCTACTGAACAGATTTAGATGAAATTTGGTAAGATGATAGCTTGAGACCCTGAGGAGGACATAGGATACTTTTTATCCCGGAAATCATCTCTTAAGGGGGTGAAAATGGGGATGAAAGTTTGTATGGGGGATTAACCTGAACCAGGAACCTGAGCGAAGCGAGGGTGGGTCGCTAGTTACTTAGCGTTGTGGGCTATGCTTTGGTCCCCCTCGTATTGAAGGGAGGCCCACCCCCAGCTGTGAGATGCTAAAAAGGGCTGAATGAAAAAGAAGTGAATTTAAACTCAATGTATAGTAAAAAGTGAATATATTACGATTTCTCATAATCGTAAACATTACGTACCATATTGATGTAAGTGTGTCAAGGCACACTCGCGTAACCGACGTTAAATACCCAAAACTATCAGTAAAATCTTTACTTACATACTATCTAAATACAAGTGTTTGCGCCCAGTCTTGTCTACTATTTATTTAACAATTTGGGTTTTTTCTTCTCCATATGAGTAATATTGTAACAGATTTTGTACCGACTTTAAAAAGAAAATTACGCGATATTTTCGCCAACTGTATTTATTTTAGTAAATCCTTTTGAATAAATATTGTACTTTAAGTGTATCGTATAGATTTCTAATAAATTTTAGTGGTTTTTATTGCTTTGTACATTTTTAGTTAAAAATCTTTACACCCAATCCCATTGTTTCCCGTGGTATTAGGGAAAGGAGGAAAGACTTTATTTTTTACGTAATACGAAATAGTCTAACATTTATGAGTATCTATTCAATAAAAACTTTTTAACAAAAAAATAAAAACCGACTTCAAACAAAAGCACTAAAAAGTGAAAAATAACTGATTGGTAGTTTTCATTTACTATACATACCTAATCAAATATTTTCGAAGTCGGTGTGCTTTGCTTTGTATGGGCTGGGACCGATTTCGAAAATATTTGATTAGGTATGTATTTAATAGGTAGGCTTTAATTACTTAGCCAAAGCACACCGACTTAGAAAATATTTGATTAGGTATGTATAGTAAATGAAAACTACCAGTCAGTTATTTTTCACTTTTTAGTGCTTTTGTTTGAAGTCGGTTTTTATTTTTTTGTTAAAAAGTTTTTATTTTTCCCTTTTTAGTGTAGACAGTAGTAGCAAAGTAAGGATTCTAAAGTGTTAGGCTTGTCAAATCAAACAAAATAAGCCCAAACTCAAAGTATCTACAATTAGCCGTTGAAGAGTTCCACCTATCCTCCTTCTGGCCTTGCCATCAGATCAGGTCAACAACACCGAACCACTGTACTATCAACGGAAATAGAAATACTTGCAAAGTTTCAAGTCAATATGACAATTAGAAGTAGGTTAAATTCATCATTAGCTATTTTTCCACCCTTAGGGGTGGTATTTTTTTTTGAAATTTAAATGGGACCAATCTGGAAGTATACACTTTCAAACAACAAAAATTGTCCAAATCGGTTAATAAATGACGGAGTTCTGAGGTAACAAACATAAAAAAAAATACAGTCGTATTGAAAACCTCCTCCTTTTTGAAGTCGGTTGAAAAGACAACTTGTTTTGACATTTTACTATAATAGATTATCGCTTTGTTATATATTAACAGATAAAATCATCCAGCCATTTTTAACGTCCCACCGCTGGGCTCTAACGATGGGGATCAGGTCATACCACGCAAGTCAAATGTGAGTTGACGGAATTTGCATGTCTTTCGAAAACGTTCTCTCAAACGTGCAGATTTCCTCACGATGTTTTTGTTAAACATAACAAAAATGGAAATTTTTGTAAGTTCTTACTGTGTGGATCAAATTAATATTTTTCATTTTTCATTTGTAAAAGTAATAGAGTTGCTTAGTAAATTGTCTTTTTAAATAATAGCAAACTAAATTAAAATTATTATCCTGAATTAATTTTAACTTTTGAAATTACAAATGCAATACAATTATATGGCTTAAATAATTAATACTATATTTTGTATTTTTATTTATGGTTATAAATATAATAATGGCAACACTAAATATAGATTACGAATTAATATTTTTAAAATTGTAATAATTATAAGAATAACAACAAAAATTAAATAAATAATATTCCATATTCAATTATAAAACTAAGTAAAATTATAAAAATGTTTAAAGTTATAAAATATTGTAATGTAATTGGTGCAATTTTTCATTTTGTTAATTGCGGGTAGGCTGTCTGTAACAACTATATAATACCTTAGAGACAACTAACACCTCAGTCTCTCCCGTGACCATGGGTGCTGTAAAGCATTCGAAACGTCGGGAACCAAAAATCAAAATAAATCCGTGAAAAAATCCGCAAAGATAGTTTTATTTAAAACGGAAATTTTGTTGAAAATTATTTGTACATGAAAATATTAAGGATACAGGTTCTTATAATTTACTAGCGACCGATCCTCGCTTCGTTCGTGTTCATCTTTAAGTACGTTTTTACGGTTAGTATAGAATAGATGAATAAATAATTATAGTACACATACATAGGTATGATTGTAATTCATAACTTGCATTCAAACTTTTATCCCCCTTTTCACCCCATTAAAAAGGAAAAAGAAAATTAATATTTTTTTCAATCTAAAAACTCACCGATTGATGATCAGTGAGTCTTTTGTTCTTCTTTTATAATAGGTTCGAGAACCGGAAATGAAACTGTTTCACTTAGTTTTCCAAACAAACCCTTCACCACTAGACTACAACTGCCTTTGAACAATAGATCAATAAAAAATAATAATAATAAATTAAAAAATTTAAAAGCCCCCTACGCAAATTAATTGTTATTAAACGATAATACTAGCACGCGTGAAGCACTTAATCGAGTAATCATACGCCAAAATTCCTTACATCATTTTGGAAAAGAGATACTCTTACACTGCTGGACCGATATTAACCAAATATAGCTAAGAACCACCGCAAGGTAACTGGCTTTCAAATGAAAGAAACCGCATCAAAATCGGTCCATCCGTTTGAGAGCTACGATGCAACAGACAGACATCAACGTCAAACTCATAACACCCCTCTTTTTGCGTCGGGGGTTAAAAAACAATGTTAGCCGTAAAAAAAATTTAATACCAAGTCAATACAACTTAGAACTCGTTACGATTTTATCATACTTACATAATATTAATATCGCATTAGTCTTTAGGATTTCTTAACATCAGTTAAGTATCCCATTAAATAATACGTGTTTATAAACTTTCACTTTCATCTTTGGTTCGATGGTTAGCTAACCTTTTAAAGCACGTGGTTGCAGGTTCGGTTTTGAGTCAAAATTGCATTAAATCGTGATGTTTTTATTAGTTTTTTTTTTGTTATTAGTGTCTACTGTATATTTAGATACTTGCTACTTACCCTTGCTTCTGACGAGTGAGTCCGTAGATGTCTATTGCATTTATGATATTACGCTACTGGCTAGGGGCACTCGGCGAAAAGATCAAAAACGTCAACATACTTTAAATATAATATACATTTATTATACATATAAACGATTCTAAAGTAATTCTCTAAATATTAGTGAAAGCTGTATCGAAATCCGATGTTTAGCTTAGAGAAACTAAGCGCACAAACAGACACGAACAACGTTCATATACATGTAACAGAAGACCAGTTTGAATATTTGACAGTGAATTTTGTTTAAACCAACATATTTTTTGCTATTTGTCATTAAACTTCAGGACTCCGCTTGAATTTTCGAGTTTTTAAAGAGTTTTAGAGTTTTTTTTTAAATATATAATCATTATTTTATCATTACTTCTTCCAGAGTCTACGACCGATGCTTTCTTCGTGGTGCCAGAGGACGTCGCGATGGGTTTCACAGCGTATTACGGATTTGCTCCTAGGATTGTGAAAGGTACATAAATTTATAATAATTTCATTGACAGATAACTTCCAGTCTAGTAAGAAGCATGCATTTTTAAAAGAGACGAAATACTTTTAATTTTTTTTTTTAAATTCATCATGTACTGAGGTTTGATAGGAGTTGAAGTTTATATAAAAGTTTTTAAGCTAAAAATAATACCATTGGCGACTTAGCTGGCGGTGTATACATAGGTATCTCTATACTTGTACTGTATTTTGTTTTCGTGTATAACAGCCAAAACAACTCATAATAAGGAACATTACTTTAAAACCGTAATAATTTGGGTCGGCTTATAGAGCCTACCTTCTGTGCCCACGGTCGCGGGTTCAAGTCCCGCTGGGGGCATTCATTTGTGTGAATAGCACTACTAGAGATATAGAGAGAGAAAGATAAAAAGTGGACGGAAACTGATCACGAAGATATTATATGTATATATTGTTACAGGAAATGACCATCGCGTCGGTTTTGGCTTCCGTTTCGGGAACCACGCTGATTTTCAAATACTGTATGAATTCGGTCCTCAGATAACTACGAAACCTTTAGAATCTAAACGTAAGTACAAGAGCAATAATTCGGTGCTTCAAAAATAATGTTACTACCTTAGTTTTTTCTTCTATTTTAAAAACGAAACCTTTAAAACCTTTAAACCTAAAAAGAATTATCAATATGTATAAAATACATAAATTTTCTTTTTAATAGAGAGTGGACTGAGTTGTTTCTTTGCCAGCCGTCAGCTAAAAATGGGCTAACTGCTACGGCTACTCTTAGTAATAAATTGCCAAAAGGTGGGATTGCCCGAATAAAATATTAGTACCAGGGTTTTCGGAAAAGATATAAAAAATGTGTTTGTTCAGAAAATACACACTTATCTAAATACAAAATTTGATCCAAATCGTTAAAGACGTTTCCGAGATACGCGAAATAAATCTATACATATAATAAAATTGTAACTAAGCCGAATCTGTACATTAAATATTTTTTGGAAAATCTTATTGAAATAAACATTATTATCGATACAAAGGCCGAATCTATAGATTTTTGAATTTTTGTCTGTCTGTCTGTCTGTTACCGCATCACAGAAAAACCACTAGAAGGATTTTGATGAAATTTGGTATGGTGATAGCTGATTATCCGAGTCAACATATAGGATACTATTTACCGCGGGAAAATATCTCATTCTGAGAAAAAATACAAAAACTGCATTGTAAGAGTATACTAATATGTAAAACCTAAGAATTTGGTTTTTGGTCATCTGAACGCGGGCGGAGCCGCGGGCAATGCTAGTTTATATATAAATATACAAGATTTGCTTATTTAATATAATAATTAGTTATATACATAAAACACATTGCACAGCCGAGTGAAGCAAGGACAAGCCGCTAGTTTATATTAATGGGAAAGATACTATCAATATTATATATTTTCAGGTCTCCCCAGACAACGCGAAGTGCGACGCCCCATCTTAGAATTTCTACTTCGCACTGGCATTTTAAAGCGAGCAACATATCAATACAACACTGTGAATTCCACTGAAAACTCTAAAGAAACAGATATTATATTAAATTCTATATAAACTAGCTTTAGTTGTTATTTTTTATTTTGTCAAACAGCGCCATCTATTGATTAGTTCAGAAGTAAAGTGTTGTTAAAAGCAATTTAGCTATTACCCACAAGTACGAACTGGGAAAATAATAACTATATTATTAAAATGGATGATTTACAAAAATGGAACCTTCAATTTTATATCGATAACTAATGTCAAACACCACTCTCCTTTGGGCATCGCCGCAGTTCAGTACAAAAAACTAAAGCGATATCTTTGGCACTAAGTCAAATGAAATGAAACAGCTATTATTTTAATTTTGACCTAAATATACAATTAATGACCTCTTGGCCGATTTTAGCAACGGCAGCCAATCTCACTGATTTTGTACTTCGCAACTGTACTTGACTATACTCGGCCCGACTCGGGACTCAAATCCGGGACCTCTGAGTTTATAATTGAACATGCTAGCCACTAAACAGATCACAGAGGCAGTAAGATATTATTATATGTAATTTCATTAAAATTAGTATTATTTCTTCAATTAATGCCTATTGTAAAAACTAAAATTAGCTTATTGTCTACTCACATTGTCTTAAAAAAGGCTCTGTCTTGTAAATCTCTATCAATGTGTATCTAATGTTTTATTCGGGCCTTGTTAAGATCCCACTACTGGCGGTGGGCCTCCCTTCAGTACGAGGGGGATCAGACCATAGTCCGCCGAGCAATTCAAGTGCAGGCGGACTGAGCATGTTTTTCGACAACTCGCTAGGTTCTCTCAGACATGCAGATTTCCTCACGATGTTTTCCTTCACCGTAAGAAAAGTGGTAATCATGTTGGAAATGATTCGCACGTGAAAATATCAGTGGTTCCTTTCACTCGGATTTCCAAGCAAGCGCGTTACCACTGGGCTACCACTGCCTATGTGTAATGTATGTCCTTAAAAAAAATTCTTAAAGTTCGTAAAGTTCTATCTTCTAAAATGTCAAAAACACCCTTCACCCTTCACCGTTTTATTAAAAAAAAAAAAAACAAATTTTCATTTATTAAATTTTATTTTTATCAAAAATTTCGACCTTAAACTATTCTGTACATAACATAGTGACCCTTATGGAAGGTTAAAAATAATTCAAAAACTACGCTCTATTACATAGTTTGAAGCAATTATAAAAAGAATTCATAAATTATTCGTAACTAATGTCAATGTTTCATCATATTTTGCATATTTTTATGGTATTGATGTAAAGATGAAAGTATTTAAGCGCTAAAACTTTTGTATTTCTATTATTATTATTAAAAAAAAAAGATTTAATTAAATGAACTGCTAGTATTATTACTTTTTATTTTACTTTTACTGTAATAAAAATAAAATATTTCAATTCAAATCTTTTTATTTTCCTTATCAATTAATTTTACTTTAATAAAACTTTTTTTAAACAAAGTTTTATTCCTTTGACATTACTTACAAATTTTTATTTAAGTGAGAATATAAATGATCGACCATTTTGTGATGAATATAAAGACAAAATGGCGGCTACATAGTATAGTATAATGATGGGTTAGTTTTAAGCGTTTAGTATATGTTGCGTAGAAATTAACAATTTTACATAGAAAATATTACCGCACTATATTATCTATGCTAATATTATCAAGAGAAAAAATTACTAAATAGATAAAATATTGACTTTACCTTAGCTATTTTAAAGCAATGACATTTGTTGCGCCGTACCGCGTCTGCCAAAATTAATCAGGAATGACACAATGTTTACAAAAATCATGAATAATTAATGAAGACCTGCGATGAAAAGCTCAAACAGTTAACATTGAATGCCTTTTGACAGTTCTAGAGACCTCACTCTACACTAGCGCCTCCCGCGCCGTATTCAAGGAATATTGCTACCTGTCTTTCAACAACATAAGTAGCTCAAAAATAGTCTCTGTGTAATATTACTGTGATTTAGGGAGAGACGGATAAATTATAAGGATTTCGTTTTTGTCTTTTAGGTACGGAACCCTAATGAAAATTACCTAGGAGCGGCATTTCCAAAACTTGCATCATACTGAGAATATCTACCGCATGACCGTGGAATTAGCCATCCCACTAATATTATAAATGTGAATTAGATGTTTGGATGTCTGTTACTCAATCACGCCAGAACGGCTGAAAGGATCTGGATGGAATTTGACACAGAGATAGATTATAAGCTGGATTAGCATAGATTCCTTTTTATCCCGGAAAAATGTACGGTTCCCGTGGGATAAGATTTGTTTTAGTTTTTCTTGTAATAATATATGTGCGATAATAATTTTTATGGCAAAAGAAAATATATAAATATTAAATGTCAGTAAGCCTTTATATACAGCGTGCAATAAATGGTTAGTGTAGATGCAGTTTTTTATTCAAATCCTTTTGTTCATACAAAACCTTCAAGCTTAAGCTTAAAGTTAAAGTGGCCTAACCCAAAACCAAATAATTAAAAAAATGGACGTATGTAAATAAATAAATAATAAATAAATATGTTGGGACATTAACACACAGCATCATCTAGTTCCATGGTAAGCTACGAGGCTTGTGTTATGGATACCAGATAGTTGATACACTACATATATAACTTTAAATGCATACATATTATAATATAAACACCAATGACTGGAGTACAAACATTCGTGCTCATCACACAAATGAATGCCCCCAGCAGAACCCGAACCTGCGACCGCTGGTACAACAAGTAGGGTCACTACAAACTGAGCCAAACGTGTCATGAAATTATGTACATTTAAATATGAATAAAAGACAAATAATAATAAATCAAATGAGAAAAACTCATTTTTGTATTAACGTTTCTAGAAATTTCTACGATCGAGGGTTAAACCACTTTTACAATAGATGGAAGTACTGAAAGCCGTTTTCTTACAACAGTTTATAGCAAATCCGTATTTAACTGTCAATTCCGCATTAAATTCCATTTGTATGTTTACAAGTTTGATGAAAGCAATAAAATATAAAAAATATATATACTTAAGAAAAGTTTAAACTCACATGATATCGCATAAATATAGAAAAAATATATATGTTAATATTGGAAAATAAACGAAAAAAAAAAACAAAAAAATACTTCAATAATTGTGTAATATCGTACATATCTATATTATTTATAAAATTAGTCTTTTTCGTAAATGGCATTACAATTTTGAACATTAAATAAAAAAATTATCTACATTCCTAAGTCCTTGCTACATTATTTAAAAAAAATAATGACATCTGTCAAAAATATTCTGTATCTGTCAAAAAATATTACACGATATCAACTAAAAATCCTTAAATTACCGTTAAGCTATTACATACAGTGCTTTTCACATGTTCAAACGTAACGTACATACAGATTAAAAATACATAATAAAACACACAATATATTTTTGACAGCTGTCAAAAATCTCACATTCTAGGTTTTTTTTATTAACACGTCAAAATTTTAACCATTCCTGGTATTTTAGGTTAAAATCGACGCCAAATCTTGACCCGATTTGATATACCGTAATAGATATCTCTCATGCCGACTCTTTCATATACAGGTGTGTCAAAATAAACATAAAATATTAAAAAAATATACATATAATCGAAAAAAGTTTTCAAGCATAATCATAGTATGGAAAAGAATGTTTTTAAAAGTATTAAAAGCTTATAAAATAATTAAACACTTTCAACACACTCTATACAAATTATACAACGAAAGTGAGGCACTATCCGAGAGATATCATACGTCTAATAACTCCTATATCATAATAACCATATAACATTACAACCATTTATTAATCGTAAAAACCGTTATTTAACCATTAATTTAATATTTAACAGTTTATTATCTAAATCAAACGATATATTGTGACGAATCGAGACCCTTATTATAAATACATTGACTTATGGACGTTAATTTCATATACAATTTTAGGTCAAAGCTGACAACACTCGAACAAAAATGACAAAGGAAGTGTATCACAAGGTCTCATTTTCGCCTCAGAATAACGAAAAATGTCTCATTTTCGACGAAATGGTAGACCAAAGTTTGGTGTCTTACAAGTAATTTTCATTGAAGTGTTTTTTTCTCATAAATATATTATTTTATCAGGCATACAGTCTACTTTCAGAATATGTAAAGGAAAGATCATATCGAATGACATTTTTTTCTTTATTCTGGGGTAAAAATAAGGCCTTATCGATATGCTTCCTTAATCATTCATTTACCATACAAACATTCATAAAAAACATTCATTCATAAAATTATAGTCACCAGAAAATTTACAAAACGTGTAGTTTTATTGATATTGTTAATATTTTAAAGTGACGAACATACATACATACAAGTTATTAACAATAACATTAGTTAAGATATTTCTCATTATTTTCCGTGTTGGCAACATTTTTCTTATTTAGTCTAATATTAACGATTTTAATTACTGATGCTGGTGTTATAAAAATGCTAATAAAATTTGTATGGAAATAATAAAAAAAAATTAACAAATTTTAACATTTATTCGCACTCTATATAAAAACAATTTTATATTCATTTATTTTTAGATTTTAGACCTTATTATTGAAATGATTTGAATTCACAATTGCTATAATGTTATGAAGATGATTTATTTACATTGAATGCGCACAATATTACATCGGTACAAAGAAATTTATAATCTGTTTATTTTTTATATTATAAAAATAATGTAAATTTTATCAATTCTAAAAATCGATTTGTCCTAATGAAATTAAAATCCATATAATTCCATTATCCTTGAAAGTAACCTTCCGTTTTCATAATTTTAGTAAAATATTTTATTTTTTAAGTAAAACTTGTTTAGGCGTGACTGAGAAGTCAATATATTGGAAAGTGGAAACCTGAGTGTAGCGGAACGGAGAGTCAAATTAATAATTGATAATTTAAAAAAAACTATATTTATATTTTTATAATAATTATTATTTATAAAAATACATATTTATTATTAATAATTTTCAATTATTAATTACTTATAAAAATGAATATTTATAAAAAAAATATTATATTCAATTTGTTAAAAATTATAATGTAATGGCAGTATCTGCCACAGTGCCATTGAAGTTTCACTTCAATCGCGCGTAAAGGTTACACGCACACATTTTTATTTTATTGTACATTACACTCTGACTTGAACTTGAATAATAAACAGATTATAAATTCATTGTATATTTTCATAAGGATAATTTTTTTTCACATTACATACATATGGATTTTCAATTATGAAAATGTCACTCATGAATACATTATATAAAAGTGCTAAGCCAATTATGATTAAATTAATATCAATAGGATTAGAAAAAAAATATTTTACTTTTGAAAAAAACATTACTATTTCATGGTCAATTATTAATTTTATTTTGAAATTACACATGACAGTAAAAAACATGTTCATATTAATTTTTTTTTTCAAAATTCTAAACCTACATTTCCAAACAACAAATTACTACAAACAGACCAATTGACACATCCATATTTATGTATATAGATTACATTCACAACATCTAAAATACAATTTACATTTTGGTTAACTATGGAATGAAGTTTCACGAAAAAACTACAGTTTTTAAACAAAAAACAATTCATTCACAAAAAAATACAAAAAACTTAAGAAAATCCATTCATAATTATTTTTTTTGACAAACACTTCTAAGTAATTTCTCAATTCCATACTACACTTTTATTTTTTTAATCACACTTTTTCAATGACTTTTTCAATATAGTCCCAAAACAAACATGGCAGATATACAATATAATATACAGTTTTTTTAAAGATGTGCGAATAGAATATTTAAAACCACATTGAAAAAAAGAAAAAACGATAACATTTTCTGCACTAGTAATAAATGCCTTGGTATTAACCATTTAAAAAAAGTGGGTTCTCAATTCGGGCCGTTTTCAAACTCAAGGGACATTAGTACCCCATATTAAATTTTAAAAAACCACCCATATGACTGCAAAAATTACTTTCAAAATTTCCAAATCGGTACACTTAAGAGGTTATGTTTCATTTCACTTCCACATCGCTTACTTAGGGACTGTCACTTTAACACTTTTGCTTAACACTTTCACTTCGGTTTAAATTCCACTTGTTCATACAACACTTTATTATTTCCATCAACTGTCTTCCCGAGTGTTAGGGGGTAGACTTTGGGGGCTCTGAGAAAATTGATTCACCATCTTACTCTGCATCATGTTGAGGAGAATATCCGAGTACTGCTCTATAAGAGACATTGCCGGATTGGACGGTGACTCTGAAAGAAGAAATTATTTAGATTTTAATTTTACATCCCATTAATATTATACGTGCGAAAGTTTGGATGGATGGACGTTTGTTGCTCAATCATGCCATAACTTCATGCAATAACACAGGCTGAAGGAATCTGGATGAACTTTGACACAGAGATAGATTATAGTCTGGAATATCACATAGGTTACTTTTTGTCCTCAAAAAAAAATGGTTTCCGTGGGATTTATTTTTGTCTAAGGACGAACCGGAAGCGAAGCGAGGGTGAGTCGCTAGTCTTCTATATAAGGACCGCCCATTGCGGTAAAAGCCTTCTCCATCTTTTTCCAATTGTTTCGATCTCTAACACCACTACTCCACGTTTTTACGATTATTTATATTAAGTCACTACTCCGTCGTTTGTAAGGTCTGCCGTGTTTACATTAACAACCAGGGCTCGAAAACCCGTTCAGTTTTTAAACCGGATTTGGTTATTGACCCCAAACCAAAAAGTTTTCGGTTACGTTCTTTAACCGGTTAAATCCCGGAGAACGGGTTTTGACGAATTTAGGTTTCATGAAACCCGTCAAAATAACTTTATGTGCATTTACACATGGTGAATCTTTGCTAGTGGTGAATTGCTAAGTAGAATGATATATGTACGTTTCTTACTTATAAATAAATTAACCGGTTTATTTCGGTATCAAAACCTAAGATTAACCTTAACCCTTAAGAAACCCTAAGAATTTTCGTTAAACTTACATATTATTATTTCGGTTTACTAAGCCGTTCGTTTTCATTAACCGGTAAAAAACGAGCAATGAATTAACAATCATTACATTACCGTAATAAACCGTTGTTTTTTAAACCGGTTCCGAGCCCTGTTTACAACATACCCAACATTAAAGAAGGAGGTTATAATTTACCTTTGGGCGTCACGTGCTCGCCCGCCCTCTCCTGCACCAGCGGGAAGTCCCCCGCGCTCTTCAACACTTTCTGCGTTTGCAATATTGCAGCTTCTAATCCTGGAAATGTTTTATATAATACAATGTTAGTAATAAAATAAAAAATTAACAATGTAATCTCACTCAGACCTTTTCGGGGGATATTATACGTGCACTCTCTATGTACATTCGATCTTAAAGTCTAATAAGACTATACTTCGTCACGACGAAAAACCCAATAACTGCATTTGGCCAAATCCGAAACTCGAACCTGGGATCTTTCGAACTGCATCCGTATATGCTAGCCCCTACACAACGATATAATTCATAGAACACTTATTAATGAAAAAAAAATCTTGGTTTTATTTTGATTTTTGGTTCCCGTAATTTCGTATGTTATACAAAAAACATAATAAAATCTCGACACAAACCAAAAAAATTTGTTACATTTAAAAAGTCAAATATTCAGGTGAATCTCTTACATTGTGTGGTCTTCTCCAATCTACGTGACATTAGCCACGTAATCTGTGCTCAACTGGCACGCTTTGGAGACATTACTTAACAAGAGAATTGAATTGCATTGAATTAGATTATGTGAACACGCACCAACGATATCGTCCGTACAGTCCGGATCGCTTTGCAATTTCCTGTACAGTTGGACGACTTTGCTCGCTGTTTTCGTCAGCTGTTCCGTCAGCGCCGAACATAGCTGTGATGATGTTACTGGTGGAGGAAAAAAATATTATTAATGTTAAAATGTGACAGTTTGTATATAATATGTATGTATGTATGTATGTATATGTGTGTGTCTGTTTGTCACTCTTTTATGGTAATATAGCAGAACGAATTTGAATAAAATTTAGTACACTGATAGTAATTATTTAATATTTCTTAATACTAACTTATTCTTTGGTGTGACTTCACGTCACACGTCGACGGTACTTTTTGAAGATATATTTGTTAGGAAATGTGTATTTATGTTTTTATATATCAATTAGCGACTCACCGTCGCTTCGCTCGGGTTCGTCCCTAGGTACGTTTTAAAGGTTAGTATGAAATACAAATCTTTGAATTTCTCGGCTTTTCTGTACTATAATATGCATGTATTATACATAAAAACCTTCCTCTTGAATCACTCTATCTACTATAAAAACGCATCAAAATCCGTTGCGTAGTTTTAAACTAACTTAGACTTTGTTTTATACTATGTAGGGATGGTCTGAGATATACACACAGTTACTATCGCCCGTCGTCTCCTGTTTCGTCTGTCTCTGCCTGGTGTTGGCAGTGAGCCGCGCCGTGACTTCTCTCGCCTTCGCCGATATGTCTCGCTCGCTGCCGCTGCGCCCTGGAATGAGACATGGAAATGGTCAAGCGTGAGTTGTCTTTACACAATGGTCCTTAACACACCAAGGCTCCTTGCATTGAAGGGAAGTCCCAGCAGTGGGATACTGAACTGAGCTAAACTTGTAGAGAATTATATGATGATTGATATTTTCGTATCGATTTCTTCCAGAAAACTGTAAGTAAAATAAACTATATTCTGCACTTTTTTAGATTTTTGTAAGTTTAGAAGTTTTTTATTTATTTAATAGCATATAATTATAATTTAAAAATATATATGAAGTATATTTCTATTCCTTACAAAATTTTGGCATGTAATTAACGGTTGTTGTAATTTTCTAGGATATCTAACTACGTACATGACCATCTCTAATAATAAAAATAAAAACGGAACTATTAACTAAAAAAGAAAGTAACAGACGGACAAAAATACAAATGATTTTTTTTTCCTTTAAGATAACACAATTCTAGATATCAAATTTTACTACTATAAACGAAAAAAATGTATGTATTTATGTGTATATGTTTATTACTCTTTCGCATCGAAACGACTGATCTGATTTAGATGACATTTAGTACTTAGACAATTTCCAAAAAAGTAATATAAAAGACACCCAAGTTTCTATCCTATTAAAGTCAAGCGCGAGTCGCAATGCTGTCATATACGGGTGTTTTCATCCATACGGGTGTGTTTTTTTTATTTATTCGAGTAAGTCTAACACCCACTGACACGTCCGTGCCTTTTTTTGAGCATTTTTATACTTTGTTGTTATTTTTATTTTATTTCATCTGAAATGGATTCATTAGTGCGTGTACAATTTTAGAATCCAAAGATTTTGCGAACAGATAAGAAAATCTAAACAAAACTATAGGGTCGGGTGGACTTTAAAGAGTCCACCCAAACGAGGTGAGAGTGTAATACACGCATGCGGGTGCTCTCAGCGCACACTCACCCAGTCTCCGCGGCGCCCTGTCGGCGGAGGCGGCGCGCGGCCGCTGCGTGTCTTCCGTCTCCGAGCTTGACTCGGAGCGAGCTGTGGAAACGTGCATATTGCAGCTGTTACTATGCGTGCTCGTTAGTCACTCGGTGGGCTGACATTGATCGTTCACTTGGTGGACTATCGTTTTAATAATTGTTTTTCATTCGTCTAGACTAGATCGGAGTCCATAAAATAGCCCAATGATATGCAAAAGATTTTTCAGATTCAAAAGCGAAGTAAATGCAAGTTTTAGATTTTACGTTATCGTAAAGTTATGGACTTAATTTTCTTTTTTTTTTTTTTGTTAAAAAGACATTATTAAAAATTCAGTCACACCAAAAAAAACAGTTACTGAAGCTGACTATGAAAGTTATATTTTTCTTAAATACCTACATATTAAGAGGAGAGAAAAATGCGCTTTATTTCAAAGCAAATAATATGTAAAATCTTGATACAGTGCTATACTAAAAATTATAGTTCTAGAAATAGTTAGAAGACACTAAAACTTGCTTGGAACGGGAATCGAACCGCCAAAAAGCTTGACTCTACGAACTTCATTGAAAGTTTAGTCTACTGTCTGTTATCTACTAAATTAGATCTACTGTGGGCATTATTTTCTAAATGTCAGTGATATATTTTTTAACCTGGCAAACTGCTTAAGTTTTTAAAAGCCTTAAAACAAAATTTTTAAAAAACGTTTTCATAAAAAAAATATTCCAATAGATGTATGTTTTATATCATTATAAATAGACCATATCACCCCCCCCCCTCAATCCCCAATAACAGAACAATCGACCCCCCCTTCACCCTCCCTCCATCTACTATAAAAACATGAATAGCAAAACTTAAAATCTAACAAGAGGGCCAGACCAATAAGTCTAAACCTAACTTCAGACATATTAACATACCCTGTGTATAGTTATTGGACGTGACATTCCTCCGGCGGACGGTGTTGGCGGCCGCCTTGTTGGCCGACGATATGGTGGGCCGCATGAGCCCCTGCGCGCGGGGCGGTTGGCGCGGCGGTTGAGGGTCCGATTCGGAGTCACTCTGGAAAATTTTAACATATATTCTTTACTTCTGACAGGCTATATATGTGAACTGGCGACTTAAGCTCACTTCGCTTGGGTGCGTGCCATGACGTATTTATTTATACAGGTATACCTTCTTATACAGACATCAGTAGCAGTGGTAGCCGAGTGGTACACGGTCGCTTGTTAAGCCGAGTGAAGCTTTCATAGGACGACACGTTTGGCTCAGTTTGTAGTGAACCTACTTACTGTGCCAGCGGTCGCGGGTTCGAGTCCCGTTGGGGGCATTCGTTTGTGTGATGAGCACGAATGTTTGTACTCTAATATGTATTGTCTGTAATATGTATTTATTTAAAGTTATATATGCGTAGTGCATCAACTATCCGGTATCCATAACACAAGCCTCGTAGCTTACCATGGAACTAGATGGTGCTGTGTGAATGTCCAAAGATACTTATTTAAATGCATTTAATAAAAAGCTGTTACTTTGATTGGACATTACAAACAGACACTTCAATTATATATAGATTATGTGAGTTTGACACATCTAGTATACATACATATATACTTATATAATGTAACTTTGTAAATGTATATGAACAAATAAATAATAATTATTATTATTATCAAAAAAAGAAAAAAGCTCACCTGATTATTCAAAACGCCAACACTAGAACTCCTTGTCATGTTAGACTTAGTGTTGTACCGCGGCGCCGGCCGCACGAAGCCGCTGGGCGATTTCGTAGTGTTCGCGTTGTTTTGCTGTGCCGGTTTTGATGGGGCTGTACATATTATATAAGCGTTAGATAACCACTTTGGCGTGATCGTCACTCCATACCAATCCTTTTTATTACAGGTTTGAAAATGTATCAGGATAGAAGTATTATAGAAGGACACGTAGATAAAAAAGAAATTCGTGTATAAAATATAAAAAATAAGGATAACATTAAAATATAACTCGATTTTATTGAGACTATAATAAATAAATGATCAAAAATAAAATCGATTTCATTACCAATCAAACCAAAAATACAAAAATATCTATGTACATACATATTTGTGGTTTTTTTGACATTTAGAAATTTTCAGGTTATAAATTTTTTTATTCAGTAAAAAAAATTTACTTGCCAGGATAGTCTGCAGGGAATAGACGATAAAATCCAAGCTTCATCATTTTAATAATTTGGTTTGTACTTAAAGCAATATTGAGTGTCGTTTATAAAAAAACATCGTACAGTTAAAAAACCTGGTCCCAATAGTTAAAAAAAACTCCAATAAGAACGTCCCAATTATAAAATAAATATTAAATTCGCTAATCTGATTAATTAGAGCATTTGTTAGTAAAAAAACAAGAAAGTTAAACAATACAAGTATGCCAATATTTTAAAAGTTCTAAATATTTTACATAGTAACGATGTAAATAGATTTTAATTGACTATTTTTTTTTCTTCGTATCACGGGACTTAGACAGATGACATGACAATAGTTATTATTCTTAAATTTGAATTGCATTGAATTGAATTAAAACAAATGGGTGATTGATAAAAAAAACAAAAATAATTTGTCAAAACCTTTCGCGTTTATATAACTATATAATAAAGCACACGACGGCACTTAAACGCAGTGGATTCGTAAGTGGCTAACCTTATTTGCAGTGTAGCCAACTTAGGGCCTTTTCCCCCAAATATAGGGGTAAAAAAATTGCACCTGGAATTCTTTGGGGGGGGTGGAATATTTAGTGTTTTTAAGGGGTTTATAAAGTTTTATTTAAAGACTTGGAAAAATCACATGCTTATCTTTAAATATCATTTGCATCATTTATCCCTTTTTTATTATTTTCAAAGTTATCTATGGAATTTATTATTATTATCAAATGGTTATATATAATGATTATAATAATGACCATAAATAAGTTTCTTACGCTACTTGTAATCACTGAAAATAATTTTTTTTTTTTTTTAAAGATAAAAACCTACATTTTTCAAATTGTCAGTTAGCGGGTTTTAGGGGTTTTTGAAATTACTCTTAGTGGGATAAAATATTCATGTGTTAGCAGCACTGCTTATTCCCCACGTTTCGACTGAATCGCACAGCCGTGGTCACGGGCAGATCCAGTCGAAACGTCGGGAATAAGGTATTTAGCCACTTACGAATTCACACGTTATGGTCCCGTAGTGTACATTATTACATAATTTGTCATATCTATATAATTTTTAACAATCTATTCGTAAGAATGTCATCTCATCTAAGCCCGGAGTTTTATAAACATTTTTTTATTGGAACAGATAAAACAGTTAAAACACCAAGTACCTACACCAAAAGATAAAGTAAGAGAGACGATATGAAATTCTCAAATATTTTTAATTATCAATTAATTTTTGAAATAATTTTACTATTATTTTTATCCTCAAAAAAAATTGTTCTTAAATCATGCCAATAAATCACCATATTCCCCAAACATAACTACTAAAAAGAACTACCAATATACCAAATCTTGGTTAAATTCCTCCCATTTTACATTAACCGATAATCGAACCCGCCACCATTAAACCTACCTTGTGGCGTTCTAGGGGCCGGCACAGGCTTCGCTGCGAGGTCCGAGAGAGATATCGCACGCCTCATGCCATTATCCTCGGGCTCGGAGGACAGGTTTCGCGCTGTCATACGTACGACGTTAAAACATGCAGATCGACCACCGCGCTTCATCAAACTGGACATTTCTTTCTTAGATTTATGCGATTTTTATAAATAAAACTATTTTTTGGATGTTTTCTAGGTTTCCTTTTGATTCCAGGATATTCGAATGTATTACAGAAATCATGGACGCGGGAGAGATGAAAGCAGAAATGAAAAGAAAACCGCCGAAATATTCCAAAAATAGTTTTATTTAAATGATCATTTTTCTAATTTATCCACTATTCGAGATATACATCTAAGACATGTTTAGAAATGTATACAGTTTGATCAAACTAGGAGAGTAACAAAAGCTTCAAATATAAATATACATACACATTACATTATAACAACCGTGCAGTGATATTATTAATATACAAAAATAAAATAACATGCCGACATCGCAAAAAAAATCGCAAAAATGAAGCCATGATTTGTGATGCGTTGTGAAGTTTAAGACTGACCAATTCAACGAGATTCCTCACAAAATATCACAAATGGTAAAGCTTTCCCTAAATCTATGGGACCAAAGAAAGATCTAGAATGGAAGCGCAAATCAAAAGGACCGTCACGACATCTAAGTCCATGCTCCCACCTGGTAATGGTGAAAATTTCGACGGCAGAACTGGTGTTATTGGCGACTTTCTCATTAACCCTCTTACGCTATTCCCCGAATTCAGAACTGGCCTAACTCTACCAGAGTTCACGTGTTGATTGTCCATGGACATTCTGGGTGCGGGTGCCCGCATTATTTTCCGAAAGGGAGTTTTTGGTCTATTGAATCCATAGATTGACATTCTTTTAGGAGAATTCGTGCAACTAGAACTAGTGGTAGAAGATTCATAGTTTTCACTATCTAAATGTACGTCTGTTTTAGGTATAACCATTTCATTGTAAACTCTTTGTGGCAGTGATTTTGATGGTTTCACTATGTTTTGAAATGTGTTGTTTAACTTCGCTGGCTCACTTTCCTCTACTTCCATAAGTTCATTTCCAGCATCATTGGACACGTCCACTCCTTCAACTGTAAGACCGATTTGGTCCGTATCTAGTATATCGGGTAGACTTAAATTTCGCTTAATTTCCTTGTTATCTGAGTTTTCAGTATCCGTATCTGCTTCTTCTAATGTTAGCGAAGCAAAATTAGGGACCGTGCTTTGTTTTGTGGCTAACTTCTCAAATTTTCTTGATAACACTTTTACGACACCTTTACCGTCATTTATATTAGCTTTCAACGGTCTCATACGATATTCCTTTAGTATTTTTTCTTGTAATATCTTTCTCTCTTCCATTTCTACCAATTTGTTTATTATTTCTAACTTTCTTTCGATGTATTTATATTTTTTAACTTCATCGCTATCGTCAGGAGCAATATTTTCCTTGGCTTCATTATTGTGGCCGCTATGACAGGGCATATCTAATTCGTGTTTCGCAAACTTAAAATTCCTTTGATCTTTCATTGTTTTGCTGTAAAATTTGGTTTTCTGATCAGCGTAATAGTCTAAAGAATCTTTTGTAAAGTCATGGTTATCTTCGATAACGTCTAATGAATCCATGCTTACATGTTTCATCCTTTCAATTCTTTGCATCGCAAACACCTCAAGGCTATCCATTTGAATTTCAGATCTATTTTCATTTACATCTTTTTCTTTCACGAATACATCGAATGTTTTCTCCGAATTATCAGGAGTTTCTTCTAGATTAGAATTTTTATCTTCGTTTTTTCGATTGGAAATATAATTCTTATTGTGCAATCCATCTAATTTGGCTTTATATTGAGAAGATATAGAGGAACTAAGAGTAGATTTGTCTAAACCAGCTTTAAGCCTATTGTTAAGTTTAATGGAAGACGTTCTTTTAATAGGTTTTGGCGGTTTGTGAGGTACAAATTCCATAGATATTTTAACGTTATTATTCTTTTGTCCTGAATCTCTTTCAAGACTTTTTGTAGCATTGTTATATTTAGCAACATTTGCTTTTTCCTTGTTCAATTGATTCTTACTAGTTTTGCTTTGAGTGTTCTTTCTTATTTGTTCTTCGAATTTTTCTAGATTTTTCTTTACATGCGATCGTTTCTCCATCAGATTTTTCAATGGATTAGGCTTAGATGCCGGTTCCAAAACTACTTCAAAACTGCAACTCTTCGATTTCACCATTGCATTAGACTGCTCACATCCTTCCATTTCACTTTTATATTTATGTTTATCTGCAAATTTTGGTTGTAGAGATTTGCTAGTATTCGCCATGTAATCTCCTGCACTCAATCGAGGTATTTCATCTCTTTGTTTCTTTTCTTTATTATATTGTTGTATATTATTTCCATCAAAATAGTATGCTATATTTTTAGCCGGAGGCGGCTGCTTTGTCGATGAATCATATAAACTCTTAGATCTTGTGACCGTTTTGTGTCCAGAAAATTCTCCTGTGGGTATATCGAACCCATAGATTTTCTGCACAGGAGGCTTAGGACTGGTTACCACTGGCACTTGATCTTTATAATCTGTTCGAGGACTAGAGCTTTCACCAAAATAATTATTATGCATATACCCACTAAAGTGTGGAACGTTATTAGGACTTGAGCCATAACTTTTGGACGTATTATCAAAATCATAACAGCTCTGGCTATTTGGTACTCCAGGCTTTTTCGGGCGTGATCTAGCACCTTCAAATAACATTTCCAACGGCGCACTTTTAGTACATTCAGAGTCATCTGACAGAACGCTTTCTAGTGAGTTGCAATTTGTACGTGATAATTGATTATCGTTATCTAAATATTCGTCCGATAACACAGACTCTTGGCTACAGCTAGATTTCATGTACTTCTTCTGGTTCAAAAAGAAACTAGCACTGCTATGTCTATGGTTCTCCAGATATCTCATATCCGGTTCGTTTATATTTTCAAAAGAACAATTCTGCGAATCATTCAAATTGTATCGACTATCTGTAAACTTCGCCTGTTGGAA
This sequence comes from Brenthis hecate, assembly GCA_951806755.1. Classification (NCBI taxonomy): domain Eukaryota; kingdom Metazoa; phylum Arthropoda; class Insecta; order Lepidoptera; family Nymphalidae; genus Brenthis; species Brenthis hecate. The sequence goes on along the minus strand of OX638282.1, from coordinate 6,247,823 downwards.
GGAAACCTCATTGCCATATTTCAGGAATATTTCATTAGAAACGCTCGAACAATTCGAGTGATCACTCAAAACTGACTCATTTGATCGTGTCACACATCTTTTTGTTAGTACACTTTGACATCTGTACATTGCATAACTAGGATTCATATCTTCATCGATGATATCGTCTAAATTAGACGGCATATTACGAGGTAGGGTGGAACTTTTTTGTGTCACACACAATGTCGGTTTCATTGGAATGGCAGGTTTATCGTATGTTCCTCCGTAAATTTCATAGTTGGAGATAGAACGCCGCGGCATACTACTAGTTTTATTATGCTTTTTGCATACTTTCTTTGAATACAATTTATTTTTGCAACTAACGTCTTGACTTAAGCTACAATCCTCTAAAGAATCTGATGAAAAGTTCCCATCGTCTTTCTCTTCAACTTCTTTAGTCGGCTGCAAATCTAAATCACTTTGTGGATTTGGTTCAAATTCGTCTAGATCTCCATATTTTTTTGTTATTTCCGCTATCATTTTCTCCGTATCGCTTTTGATTGTATCCACTATATTTCTACTATCTTTGATCTTACTGTCGAGCCCAACGAAGAAACTTAGCGAATTACGTTTTCTAGTATCAACATTTTGTCTGGGTTTTTCAGCTTTTTCGTTATTACTTTGATTCTGTGCAACTTTATCTGCCCATTTACACTCTTCCGATACAGGCGACACTGGACAAGACTTATAGTTCTTAAATATACTCCTAGCATTAGGTTTAGGCATTTTAGGCTGAGGTTTTTCATTGAGATTCAAATGGAAGTTTCTAGGCGGTAATTTTGGCGGTTCTTTTTCCTCGCACGCCGTCGGAAACAATCGATTAAAAACTTTTGACACCGGCTTTTTATTCATATCAACTGTGAAAGCTAAATTTTGTTTCTGAGGTATATTTTCTTTGAATATCACCGGCTTAGATGTTGGTGGTAAATTAATGATTCTCTTTGGATTGTGAGTAGGTCCCATATTGACCCTAGGAGGTATATATGGGGGTGTATTATCATAATACTCTGGTAAAATTTTATGGTTCAAATTTGCGGGAATGGCGTAAGGGTTTTTGTTGCGAAAGTCTAAATTCATATTTTGATAGTTTAAGCTGTCAAAATAGTTAGTGTTAAGACTGTCTAGACCTTCTTCGGGACATATGGGTGGGTTAGAGAATCCTGGTCAGCATTAAAGGAACAAATTCTGTTAGTAAATATATCATGATGAATGTATGGTTTACAGCAATTTTTAAAGACTTGGCTAATCAAAATCTGCAATAACCAACATTTTGTCAGATACATAAAAAAATGGATTGTTTTATTTTATTTTCTCTATAATTAGCCTCGTCATTACAGAAAATAAATAACATTATTTTTTGTTATATATTTTCTTTGAAGCCAAGCGCTGATATACTTTATATGCACTTTTGTGAGTGACAAATATCAGTTTTCAGTTTGTTAAATAATGAAATATGATATGAAATGTAATTTTTAAGACCTTTATTAATATCGTACAACATATTAAAAAAAATGTTATAATAAATTCCTAATAATTAGGCCACTGTCCACAAAGCTGGCCACGTACGAGTTTAAAAAATTCAATATACAATATAGATTATTATTATTAATTACTCATAAAGAACCAACGTAGAAACAAATCTTTAATTCTAATTTAGGACATAAAATCAATTTAAATACCATTATAATATTATAAATGCGAAAGTTTGGATGGATGTGTCTTACTCAATTACGCCAGAGCGGCTGAACAGATCTCGATGAAATTTAGCACAGAGATAGATTATAGTCTGGAATAGCACATAGGTTACAGGTTACATTAGGTTTTTTATCCCGGAAATACATACGGTTCCCGGGATTTAAATTTGTTTTGGTCTTTAACTAGGGACGAACCCGAAACGAAGCGATGGTGAGTCGCTAGTTATACATAAAGATCTTAAAAACCCATTACAATCTGACGAACCAAAAACAACAAAGAAAATCTTACCGTTATTTCTCAAATTACTCGGCACAGCCATAGACAACGGTCTGTTTCTTCTAGAACCTTCTTTCTCCGGTATGTACGATAAGTCTGTAGTCGATTGGCTCGATTTCAGGTTAGACCGGAATGCCACCTGGAATTTGTACACGTATATATTACACGGTTTAATTTATTTGAGTGGAATCCTAATTCTTTTTCTAAAATAAGTTTTTATAGCATCAGCTATCTGCCAGTGAAAACCCCGTCAGGATTAGTCCAGTCGTTTTGGAGATTAGTCGGAAAAAACAGACAGACAAACATTTTAAAAGTGTTTTTCTGTACATATTTCTTATTCATTTAATAAAAAGCCATTATTTTGACATTAAATACGCTTCAATTTTATTTATCTATATAGATATGAATGTTTTATGCGACGGCGTTTGTTACTTCATCACACTGTCATGACTTGAGTGAAATTATAAAGGAGAAAAAGTAAAAAAAAATTTTTAACATAACTACGACGCGAACGAAGTCGCTGGAAAAAAACTAAGTATAAAACATATTTTTTGACAAAAAGGCTTGAATTCGATTCTCGCGTGAATCAATGTATTTCTATTTTTGTTTTATTAACATAAAATTTAACATAACCTATAATTTTTTATACGGAATGATGATAAATTTAACTCGTAAATCACTCTCCAATCACTCCTATATATCTCTACACTCTCCTATACACGGTCTACAAACTAAATGTACAAAATCACATTTTGACTAACAACAAACCCATCGATACTTTCACATAAACAGAGAAAGAGAGAGAGAAGAGAAAGCGAGACAACTGACACTCTCGAGCTGGCGCCTGGTCTCGAGGATCCTGCGCTGCAGCTCCTCGCGGCGGCGCGCGGCGTCGGGGTCGCGCGCGGCGGCGGCGGGCGCGCGCGCCGACAGGTGCTGCGCCGACAGCGACGTCGTGTTCCCTGTTCCTATTGCATTATAGATTAATCTTAATTGTGTATCGGTCAAAATACATTAAATCGTTACTTTGATTCTTACACATATAATAATAATTAAAAATAAAAATTTATTCACTAAAAAGACAAAAACAAAATATTTTTTGGAAAATCTTATTGAAATAGACATTATTATCGATACAGAGGCCGAATCGATAGTTTTTAGATTTTTCTGTCTGTCTGTCTGTCTGTCTATCTACCTGGGAACGCATCACGAGAAAACCGCTGGACGGATTTTGATGAAATTTGGTATGATAATACTTATTACTATCACTACTACTATGATACTTTTTACTGCAGGAAAGTATCTCATCTCTGAGAAACCTATACTAAACGTTAATATATTAGCGTAATTATTGCTCTCATTTATTACCTTAAATGGTACATTTCTGATTATATTTAAATAATGTCACTTTGAACGACAAATTATTAAAAAAAACAGTTAAAAAAAATAAAAACAGAATCTTAACAGAATTCGAGTGTGTGTGTACCTATTAAAAAAAACTGACTATACAAATAAAAATCATTTTTTTAATCTAACCTGGTGTAGGTGCATCCATGTCAGGGTTGCCACTTAAACTGTCAAATGCTGATTTTATATAGCTCTGTCGAATACTCCTCTCTAGCGACTCGCAAGATCCGGATAGTGGATTCCTATCCGCATTGTCACCGGACGGTGTTGATACCTGAAAAATAGAACATTTCTCACTTTACCCGGTAAATTTTGAGATTTCTATTTACAGTGGAGTTAAATATAATTAATAAGGTAAAGAAGTAATTCTATAAGAATTTCTTTTTTCCTTATGAGTTATGGAACCCATAAAAAGATATTATTTATTTGAGGCCGATTTTATGTCAAACTCAGTACTGCATCCTTTTTGAAAAGTTTAAATCGATGTGACAGAAATAAATTAATATCGATTATACAGTAAATTTAAAAAAAAATTGGAGAAACCTTAGGAGTAATTGATAGAGTAAAATCACGGTATTAGGTATAGAAAAATGACGAGGGAAGCAAATCGTATACACCATAAAAGGTATAGATAGGTCATAATATATAGAAATAGGATTGGAAAAGATAAAGACAAAAAGTCAGACACGTCGTCTCAGTGCTTATTTGTCAAAACGACCAATTCACCGAAAGAGTTTCTAATACAGAATTATTCATTTTTAAATGTCCATTGTATTGTTATATTTTGTTTACATATTTAAAAAATAATATTTATATATACAATAGAAATAGAACAAGTACCTCATCCTCGTCGGAGTCGTGCGGCGAGCCGCCGACGTCGGCGGGCGCGCGGCGCCGCAGCGAGCGCCGCAGCTCCGCCGCGTCCATCGCGTTCACCAGGAACTCGCTGCGCGCACACACACAGTCATATAAATATATACGTCGGGACATTACCACACAGCACCATCCAGTTCCATGGTAAGCTACGAGGCCTGCGTTATGGATACCGGATAGTTGATACACTACACATATGTAACTTTAAATACATACATATTATAAATATAAACACCCAGACTGGAGTACAAACATTCATGCTCATCATCACAAATGAATGCCCAGCGGGACTCGAACCCGCGACCGCTGATACAGCAAGTCACTACAAACTGAGCGAAACGTGTCGTCTTATTGACTGCCTTGATGATCTAGTGATTTGTAGTTGGCAGTCGCGGGTTCGAATCACAAAATCCCTAATGTCTAACCAGAATCAAACAATATTAATATCTTAATTTCGTCTATTACCATCTATCATTAAACATTTTTTGAAGACAAAATAACACTTACTTTCATTTTTATTAATTAAATTCATTGTTATTTTTAAACCCACACAAAGTGTGATCAAAATTCACAATTCACCTCTGCTTATACATACAAAGTTTAATCACAGTATAAAAGCCTATGATATCAAAAATACCAATTTTTAGCGGACGTAATCCATTTTTTTTTCAAACCTAACTAAATATTATTGATAATATCAAAAAAAACATTACATACAAAAAAAAAAGTAGGTAAAAAAAGCCAAGTTGTCTCAAGATACAAATATACATTCACAAACCTAGGCGTATCGTCATCATTATTCCCAGGGTAGTAGGTGGGCCGGTTCCCTCTCTCCGACGACGACGTCCTCTCTCCGTCTGATATATCTTCTATGTCGCCGTCGTGTTCTGTTGACTCTTGGTCCTGGAAAAAAAAACATTTCATTTATACATATATCCATACGTACATACATACATTTAAACATACAGCTAAATTACTTATTAGTAGTGCCTTGTATTCAATAATAATAAATTTCAATTAAATCTTGACAATGCTGGTAAATATCATACACAAACAAACATATATTTTTTAATCAATGGCAATTGTAACCTGTTAAAAAAATTAAGGATAGGTTTAATTAGTAAAAAAATTAGTCACAAAACATAACATAATAATAAATATATAAAGAAAAATAGAAATAAAAAAAATAACAAAATCTAACCTCAAACTTAAAACTTCCGAGTGAAGAATCATCTGTATGGTGTCGCGTTCGAGCGTCCAACATTCGACTTTTTGATAAATTAACCGTCACCTAATTCATAAAACAATTATAAATGCAACTTATTTAAAAAAAAAATTAAAGAAAAAAAAACAAAAGTGCAAAATGATAAGCGTGACAGAGAAGCCAAAGCGGTAATGTATGCTAAACCTTACTTTCAATTCATAATATAAAAAAAATGCCCTTTTACCAATTAAAGTGTTAATTTATTACATAATTTTATTTGAACCAGTTAACAAAGATGTTAAAAAATTAATGACTTTACATAATTAAATTAAATAAACAAATCAGATTAATTTTTTTATGTTTTTTTAAATAAACTGTTAGTAACATTAACCTACAATTAATACCCCAATCACCAATTTTAAAACTTTAATACAATCACCTTATAATTATAATTGGAAATATCGTGTAAATAAAGTATAATTTTATTCATTTCGAAAAAAAATTGAGTAAAAAATCATACGACCCTATACCTAAATTTAAAAAAAAACAGATAATCTAGAAACATAAAAAAGAGCAGACTATTTAAAAATTAAATCGCCTTCATAAGATGATGTAATTTAAAAAAAAACACCTGTGTACACGATCACAACAAAGCAAAATGAAAATGACAAATATGAAAAAAAAAACACGAAAAACACGTGCGTGACAACGCAACACACACAAAAATAGCGTAAAACGTGACAAAAAAATGGGGAGAGAGCAAAAGTAAAAAAAAAATGAACCTTTTCCACCCTCGGCGATATGGATAATATATCGTATGTGGCTTTGAATGTCGCGTCAAAGTTCCTGAACAACGCCTCGACTCGCGGCAGTTGCGAGAGGTTGAGGGATTTCGGCCTCTGACATAATAATGCAACCGTTGCCGTGAGTTTTGTGAATTTCATTTATATTTCCCAGGTAAAAAAAAGAAAACAAAGAAAAGATATGTTTTTTAATGTCATATTAGTTGGAATAATTAGGGCATTTGTTAATTTCTTTTATTTGAATTAAATCAATATTAAATTAAAAAAAAAACAAACAAAACATTAATATAAATGAAATTCGAAAAAAAGGAAAAAAATAAATATCAAAATTAAGTACAATAATACGTAATTAAAATATTTATTTTTTAATTAATTAAAAAAATATATATATACAAAGTACAAATAAAAAATAAACCTCCACCAAAAGTCCAAGCTTTTGTGAGTGATTAGACGGCACAAGTTAGTGACATTATAACTACAGATTTAATACAATTAAATTTAATAAAAAATATATATATACACAACTCCATTTACTCTGAATATTGTTTAATATCAATGGTTCATAATGAAAAAATAAAAAAATGCAAATTAACGTGCCAAGACCAAAAAAAAATTGTGCACAGATTATGTAAAAAAAAAACAAACAGACAAAAAATCCTAAAAATAATCATTATTTTTATTTTTTAAATTCAACATGTACATACATACATAAATACACACACATATTAACAAACGTATATACACACATTCTATATATGGAATACATACCTGTTTCCCCGGCTCTCGTCGCTTGTCGTTATACCTCGTGTCTGTGCCACTGTCTATCGAGCTGTCCTTAGAACCGTCAGAATCTATACGTTTGTCTGTTGGAAGATACATTCTAAACTGTATATTCTATCTATATTTAACGCTTATTTTGATTTTATAATAGCTATATTTTATTTCAATAGAATCGAGTGTGAATTTGACTTTGAGGTCTAATCAAAAACAAACAATTCGTAGAATGTACAAAAGGTAACTAAATATGTTGTGACATTAACACACAGCACCATCCAGTTTCATGGTAAGCTACGAGGCGTGTGTTATGGATACCAGATAGTCGGTACACTACATATATAACTTTAAATACATATTTATTATGAATATAAACACCCATGACTGGTGTACAAACATTCGCGCTCATCACACAAACGAATGCCCCAGCGGGACTCGAACCCGCGACCGCTGGCACAGCAAGTAGGGTCACTCCAAACTGAGCCAAACGTGTCGTCGAATAATACAAGGGTGGAGCTTACCGGGGGGAGGCAGTATCCTGGTGGCCCACTTCCCCCTCGCGGGCGGCGCGGGCGGCGCCTGCGCGGGAGGGCGCGCGCCGTCGGAGGACAACTCATCCCCTAAGCTCTTCTTAGCCCAAGTCGGCAACTTCCCGATGCGTAAACTGGTAATTACAAAAAAACAACTTTATATATTTAAAATTTGACAAAAAAAGATACTATCCCATCATTGTGGATGAATTTCATGTTCAATTTTAAATATGAATGAGGTATATATAAGAAAACCTTAAATTCAACACTTCCATTTTTAAAATCCAAAAAGTAAAAAAGATCAAACCAGGTCCATCCGCTACTAAAGTCTAAATATGATTTTTAAACTATTTTCTAGTTTTTCAAAAAATATGTATAGTGTAGTAGATTGATCATTCTCGTATTTAAGGTAATAAGAGGGGGCGAATCATTGTTATTATTATATTAATTAGTAGCAGAATCCCATAGGCGCCAAACAGTAGCTTGTGTTACTGCACGTCGCGACGCGTCGGTTAGTACATCCAAATCTGACCAGTTATTTCAGCGTGAAGGAGTAACAAACATAAACACATATAAACTATCATACTTTTAACAGTATTACTTCAAATATTTGTTAATTACAATTAATTATAATTAAAAAATATTGTGAGGTACTTTGATGCCATTTTTGTATTTTTAAAATCATTTAGTAGTTTTGTGGGTAAGCTACCTTTGAGACATCTAAAACCTCATTCTCTCGCTATAAAGCATTCGAGTAGAGAACCAAACATCAGAATAAATCCACGAAAAAATCCGGAAAACATAGTTTTATTTAAATTGACAAATATTCGCATAAATCTAAGAAAGTATAATATAACCCACGTGTAGTCCGGTACGACTGGCGTGGTGAACTTTTCCTCGGCATTGATCTCTCGAGGCGGCGAGCCGAGATGTGACTCCGTTTCACTTTCTAAACCTGACATACCGTTGGTTGGAGGTGCTTTCCTGTGGGAAAATCAATAGAATTTACAATAATAATAAATATTTGCATATATGTGTGTATGAGTATACAACACATACATACATACATACATACATTATGTATATATATACATAATGTTTAACGTTGTATGTACTCGTATGTATGTGTAACGTTTGGCTCAGTTTGTAGTGACCCTACTTGCTGTACCAGCGGTCGCGGGTTCGAGTCCCGCTGGGGGCAATCATTTGTGTAATGACGAATGTTTGTACTCCAGTCATAGGTGTTTATATTTATAATATGTATGTATTTAAAGTTATATATGTGTAGTGTATCAACTATCTGGTATCCATAAATAACACAAGCATCGTAGCTTATCATGAAACTAGATGGCGATGTGTGTTAATGTCCCAACATATTTATTTATTTATTATTTATTTATGTATAATGGTCATGGGATATTTTATCTCCATCGTGTGACATCTGCTTACGTGTATTGCCCATCATACGAACTTGAGCACTCTCGTCTTACTTATAATATAAAGCTTCCGCTTACGATTTACTCTTTAATGTTTATATTTCTTTGTTATTAAAGAAAGAACTGATTTAATTTTATACTGCTTTTTATTATGATTGACAGTTTAAAAGTAATTATAGAGCGCACAGCGGTACAGATAATAGATTTTATTAGTGTTGTGCATTGATCAAAAACATACTAGGTACACAATCAGCGCTTTAAATTTTTGTTTATAAGAACAAATTAAAGAATTGCATTTAAGGTTCAATTTAAATTGTTGTATATTTATTTCAACTACAATAATTAACTAAACACAATTGGTAACGATCGTGAGAGAACTTTTGAAAGGGATTGCGTATTTAGTACTCTTTTGATCGATAGTACTGTGACGCCAACCGGTATGATAAGTAAAGGGCGCCGTCGCTCGCGTTCAGTCCAACAATTTCATTCTGTGATTTCCCTCAACTTCAGACACTCTTATGCAAAATGTATGAACGTCTCACCGGCCCAGGCGCATGGCCTGCTGCGCCAGGCGCGCGCGCATGGTGACCACCATGTCGTGCGGCACGCGCCACACGAAGATGCAGCCGTCGCCCGCCGCCGACACCAGGTGCTGGCAGTCCGGCGTGAACCTGCGCACGGCACGGTGGCTATACAATGTCACAAATAATACACGTACGACTACGTAACCCTAAACAATTAAGTTCATAATAAAAAATTACGTTATTCTATCTTCAGAAACTTTAACCAGATACATATTTTAAATTTTAAAAAAATATATAAAAATCTTATATTTTAATACGTTCAAATTAAAAAAAAAATTTAACTCCGCCGTCGCGATAAGTTTGTGTTTGTCCAGACTAATCTCAGAAACTACTGAACGAATTTTCAAACGATTTTCACCAATGGGAAAAAAAACCTTTAAGAACAGTAATGACTATTGTTTGCACACTCACCACCTTTTACTATTTGTCACTTGTCACTATAGAATTAAACTGCACTCGATTTTTAACCATATTTATTAAACAAAATAAAACTATCTTATAGTTTGAGATAAAACGAAACGATAGCGTGATGTAGAAGACAGGTAACGCCATCTATGTTTAGTGCGTGCAACTAAATTAACTTAAACGATTAAACAACTATAATTTATGAACGTATTCGAAAATAATCTACCGATATGTACATATTTTTGTTTTATCAAATAAATCGTCCTTTCTGAAAACTTCTATTATAAATACAAAATACATATAGGAACGCACTAATTCTTTTTTTTTACTAAAAACCATCACATGTCCACCAACCTGAGACCAGTCACAATCTCGGAATGTCCGTACATGGTGGCCATGCACTCTCCCGAATAATAATCGTACACGCTCAATATCTTATCTGTGCTCGATGTCGCCAGGTAGATGCCGCTGCTGTCCAGAGATACCTAAAAATGAACATACATACATACATACAAATATACATCATATATATGCGATCTATATTAAAAGCGACCAGACTCCTTTTTTCGGTACCACGAGTTTGGACGCAAAAATAATTTTATTTTTCAAAGGAATACTATTTATAATTGTAGTCAATAAAATAAATGTTATGGATGGGTATTTACCCATTTTTTTATTTTACTTTCGAAGTCGTTGATATATAAAAACATAGATACACATTCCCTTACAAATGTCTCTTTAAAAAGTGGCGTCGACATGTGACGTTAAGGCAAACCAAAGAATACAATTCAAAAATCGAAAGTTCTAATTATCTAAACACAAAGTCGAACTTATGCACACCACATAAAGTACTTTTTTAAACGAAGCTACTTTATTTATATATATAAATATATTTGAAAAAAAAAGCGCAATTCAATTTCGAATTGTGCACTTCTTTCGAGGACATTTTAAGACGCTAATTGCATATCTTGAGTTTTTGTATATCAATGTTTAAATTAATAAATTATATACGTTAAATCGTTTAATGTTTCATGCAACAGAACCCTCTGTAAGCGAGTCAGTCTCGCACTTGCCCGGTTTTTTTTATTATTTGTATAATCTTTAAACATATCAATATTTTTTATTCATTAAGTAAATGTCACACGCCACGATCCTTAAGAGTCGAGCAATGCAATGAAACATAGATATATATACCTTGATAAGCGTCCCATCTTCTGCAGTGGTACCTCTGAAAGTCTTCGTGTGCCTCCCGTGAGCCGCGCTGTACACACGGACATTGCGATCCTGTAATATATACAAAACTATTACATACATGATTCATATTAATATTATAATTGAAAGTAGATCTGTGTGTCCGTTTGTTTCCTGGAACTTTTTACAGAAATGCTGAACAGATTTCGGTGAAATTTGAAAAGGACATAGGTAGAGTTCTAAGCACTGGCATAGACTACTTCTTATCCCAGCCCCGGTTACTATGAAAGCAAATGGAATGATAGACCTGACTTTGTTAAGGACTCAACAAGACTTCAGAGAAAGACTCTTTTAGATACTTTAGTTTAATGGCAATATTGTAAAAATGATCGCCAAATTTTCATAGTTCGTTTATATTATTGATATTGTTTTGCATTGTTTTAGTTGTGTATTTATGTATATATGTACGTGTGTATGTGTGTGTGTTCGTGTGTATGTACACCTGGCAGGCGGTGAGCACGTGGCGGCCGCCGGCGTCCACCTCCATGTCGTAGAGCGTGGTGCGCCCCGACACGTTCTGTCCGCGCGCGAACTGGTAGCTGCCGTCCTGCGTCTGGAATGTCACCACTGCGTGTTATTACATCATTATGTTTATTGTTTTTGAAGTTATACTTCTTTTGGCACGTTTGGAAAAAATTATGAGAGTAAAATTTTTACGATGCGCGCGCGCACCGACAGCCGAAAAACGACATGATGAAGTTAACAGCATTCCTTTTACAAACAGAGTTGTGACATACGGGATAAATTTTTAGCTATTTTTGTTCTGTTACGCCAAAAAAGTATAACTCGTTACTTGCGTACATAAGTAGTACACACACATGTTATTTTCTAAATTTATATTATACTATGACTTTTAATATTATATCTATACGAATATTATAAAAAGACTAGGTTTTGTTTGTACCGAATGAGCTCCGAATCTACTGAACCGATTTTGATGAAATTTGGTAAGAAGATACATATTTTGACCTTGATAGATATTTCGGTAAGAAAATGTTTCGGGATCGGGAATAAATAGTAAAAGTAAAAACAACACCGCAGTTTCTTGGTAAAGTTATATAAACAAATTATATAAAAAAACCAGTGTAAGATATATTTTTTGAAAATAAGACTTTAATTAAATCGCCTTTATTGTACCATATTACTTTATCGCCAAAAAATAATCATTATTACATCACTAAAGCGCGCTTTTTCAACGGTACGAGCAAATCGTAAAACGTTAAAACGCGCGATTTTCATACAAAATCCTTTATATATAATAGTGTTACGGCTGATACACTTACAGTCCTCAGTTGTCTGAACAGTATGGTCTTATCAGCGCCGCACGACACCATCTGGAGACCAGGCCCCGAGCTGAGGAAGCGGACGGCCGTGATGGATGACGAGTGCTCGTCCAGGGTCTGCAGTATCTGGTACCCCTGAAAAAAATAATCAATATTTTGTTATGAAACGGTATTTGGTAATGATTTAACATAATAAATTACCAATATCAATTTTTTTTTAATTTATATAAATTTAGATGGTAGTATATATGTTATTTTACAGTGCGTTTGTTTCTAATGCAGTGTACATGTTTCGTACATTTTTTATTATTGAATTTTATTTATTTTACGTCAAATTTCAAAAGAAGATATCATCTTAATAAGTATAAGAAGTTATTATGGAATTAATTTACATGAACAGTCGTTGGTGTAACTTACTAGAAACTAAAATTACACATTCACTGGCAAGTTTATACATACATTTATACATACAAATACAAATACAAAACGTTTACACATACAAAAGTCCCAAGTTCGATTCCTCAGTTAAGCTGAATATAATTATAGGGTTTTTTATTGAAAAAATGCCTAATATTTTCACTTCCTATGGCGTACCGTAAAGTTAACTATAGTCGAATTGTCATCCAATCAGTCACTAATAATGAAACAGAGAGACGGACGCTCTGTGACTAGGCGAATGAAAGAGACAGGGATACCGGCCCACTTAACGATTAACAGGAAAGACCAAACGATTCGTCGCACCGGCCGCTAAGCGTGAAAGAGACAGACACGAGCTCTTTAACTAGGAGAGTGAAAGAGACAGAGAGCTCGAGAGTACCCGGTCGACGTCGAAGACGTGCACCAGTCGGTCGCGCGAGGCGGAGGCGAGCAGGCGCGGCTCGCGCGCGTACTCCACGCACAGCACCTCGGCGTCGTGCGCCTCCAGCGTGTGCAGCGCGGCGCCGCGCGCGTCGAACACCCACACGTTGCCGGCGCGGTCGCCCGCCGCGATGTGCCGCCCGCACGGCGACATGCGCACGCATCTACACACACACACACACATGTTATATCTAAGATGAGATTGTCTAGACTAATATTCTAAAGAGGAAAAATTTGTTTGTATCGAATAGACTCCGAGACTACTGAACCGATTTAGATGAAATTTGATAAGAAGATAGTTAGAGAACCTGGGAAGGACATAAGATAGTATTTATCTCGAAAATCCTCGCTTAAGGGGGTGAAAGTTTGTATGGGAAAACAACCTAAGGATGAACCCAAGCCGAGCAATGGTGAGTCACTGGTCTTATCTATGAGCAAACGTGTATATACAGCTGTGTTGCACACACATACACATGAAACGTGTACGAGTACATTGTTTTATATAATATAATAGACTTAACTTGTAATAGAGCGCACAGACACATGCAATATATGCTTACACACATGTAACATGTTCAACAAGATAATGCTATAATATATTAATGTTTGTTATGTATAAAAAGGCACCTAAAACAAGAATATTGGGAGTCTTTATCTATTTATAATATTACATACAGACAGAAACAGCTTTTGGCAAATTTTATTGCTAACTAGTGTATACATACTACGTGTGTACCTTGGTTATGGTCTGTGTACCAAATTTCATCCAAATCCATCGCACGAATATTCTGCGCCAAACTGACACGCATAAAAACCAAATAACAAAGAATTGAATTGCATGAAATATGTCACCTAAATATTGATTATTAATTTCTACTTCTACCTTTAAAAATTTCCGAGAAATAGAGTTTTGACAGACAGACACAACTATTTATGTGATCCTATAAAGATACCTTTAATCTCATTTTCAGGTGCAGAACAATAAAAATAATAAAAAATATCACTCACCTGACTCCAGTTTTATCATCGTACGTTTTCGACTTGTCCTTATCGCTTGTAGCCGTCAAATCCACGTCTTTCAGAAATTTGAGCTCAGGGTCGATATATAACACTTTGGAGAGTTCCTGCAACACATAATAAGCCGAAAGATGAATTATATTGGCCATAGTATTGGGTGGAGTAGAGGACAATTTTATGGGTGAAAACCGTATACTAAAAACCGTACAATAGTTTCTGAGATTAGTCCGAATAAAAACACACTGAGTATGGTGGTACCCTAACACTACTTACATTTATAATAATAAGTAGTGATTTAAGAGATAAAAAGTTTATATGTTTAAAGATATTCGAAACCTAACAATATTAATACAAATATATTTTATCTGTACCCAGTTATGCAAAAACCAGCCATGTGCGTAAAAGTAACAACAGAGTTATAAGCATTTTTCTGTCGATAGTTGCACTTGGGTTATGTTTTGTTTTTCTGGTTATTTTAAAATTGAACAATATTTATATAAGTATTGTTTATTTTTTATAATTATTTTATTTTTTGTAATAAAATGCTTATAACTCTGTTGGTACTTTTACGCACATGACTGTTTTTTGCATAACTGGGTCCAACTATTGTCAAAGCCTTCAAATTTGAAATATGACTTAATTAATCAAAAAGAATATTAAATTTCTATATGTACACAAACACTATATTTATTATTTTAGTTAAAATTACTTCAACATGAAAAAAATGACAATTAAATGTCAAGTAAATCAGGTCAATTCTTTGGAATCCCATAATTTAAGAAGTAAACCACAAATAAAAAAAATATACACTGTACATGTTAATCAAATTGAAAAAAAGTGCAAATCGATTTTGAATTGTGCACTTCTTTTTGAGGATAGTTTTGAGACGCTAATCGTGTATCTACTCTCTGTTAAGTTTTTACCCGACTGCGCGACACAAACCAGGGTAATGTGTTTATCAGCCTATGAATGTATGTATATTGTACATATGTATGTGGGTTTGTACCTTTGTGACACTATTTAGAGCAATCACGTGATTCGATTTTGATAAATGTCATAGAAAGCATAAAAATTTGGAAAAATTAAAATGGCTGATTTTGGACGCCACAATGTAAAAAAGAAAAAACGAAAAATTGACGAACTATTTCAAGTGGGGTATCGACGAAGAGGTATTTAAAACCATTTTTAGGTTACTTTCATCATTTTTCATTAAAAATACTCAAAAAGCTGTAAATAAATATATTATAAAAATAAAAAAAACTCGACTGCATAAAGGCTAACTAAAAAGATGAAAACAACGTCACGATGGAACATACGAGTGTGTACATCTCGCGGCAACGACGAAACGTGTACGTCTCCGACTGCATAATACTATATTCCATCGTTTCATTCATCTTTTCGGTTAGCTTTTAGGTCGGGTTTTTTATTTTTATAATACATATATTTATTTTCGTACCCCAACAGACCAACACCCGCACTCACATTACTGTATATATTGGGCGCGGCGGCGGCGGCGGCGGGCGGCGAGTGCGGCGCCAGCGTCCACAGGCGCACGGTGTCGTCGCTGGAGCAGGAGAGGAAGGCGGCGGGCGCGGCCGCCACCACGTCCACGCCCCAGATGCACGCCGAGTGGTACAGCGCCGAGTGCGCCTTGCCCACCTGCCGCGCCGGCACACACGGTTAGCTACACGCGTTCTACTTACACCGTCCCACTCCCGCACGGACGTTCGTGCCCCCGGCGGGACTCGAACCCGCGACCGCTGGCACGGTACGTAGGGTCACTACGGCCCGAGCCGAACGTGTCGTCTTATTTGACCGCTTTGTATGTTAGAATATAATATTATACATTTGTCAGACAGTAACAACGGTCATCGTGGTAACGTGGCACCTCATGCTGTCGCCGAATTATTCCTATATATTTATATGTTTGTCTCTTTCTAGTGTCGCATTTTTGTTTCATCGAGTTTCAAATCACAACGATTCTAAAGAAGTTTCACTTCAATAAAAATAAAGACAATGTCTCAAAAATTCAAAATAAAAAAAGACTTTTATTTTTTAAACCTCAGACGGCTTTGACGGTTTGAATCAAGTTTTGTATTTAGATAAGGTTTCGCTTTTTAAGTTTACTTATCTTTTATGAACAAACAAAAATGCATTTTTTTTGTTTCTTTTCCGAGCTACTACAGGTACTATAGATAAAAATATAGATAAATAATTCCACAACTCACCCTCTTTATATCCCTCACATCCCACACGTACAGACTGTGGTCGTTGTATACACACGTCAGCTTGTGGTTCCTCTCGTCGTAGGTCAGCGCTATGGCGTCCGGGTACCTGGCGTTGTCCGGCTGGCTGAACATGTGGCTGGAGACAGAGATGGAGAATCGTTAAAAAAATTGGTCAAGTGCGAGTCGGTTTCGAGTAGTGATGGGGTCCATTTCTCCAGGTTATAATAATAACTGTAGAATATTAAAAATTATAGTTTATATAGTGCAAGACTGATTGATATTTAGTTATTTATGTTTTGTTTTCGAAATTATTTTTATTTTTACTTAAATATATAGTTAAGTAATAAATTTCATGTGTCATTCACGACTTAATCTTTGCACAAAAATAAAAAAAAAGATATAAACATAAAACTAAGTAAATTATGATTAATGATTTCGAAGTTAAAACACGTTAGTATCATCTCGTAGCAAGTTACAATTACATCTGTGGATTAAAAGTAAGTATACCAATCGGGAGCGCCTCCTCGCGTTCCCCTCGCACACAACACAATAGCCCTTCTAAATGCTTTCGTTAAACATGCGCCAAATCCACTTCGACATAGCGCGTGCGTGGGATCGTTCTAATATAATAAAGTCAGACTAGTGCAAAGCACCTATCTATCTCACTCTCTCTTAACCTGTCTGTCTCTCAAAGCGAGGTTAAGCCGCTAGTCTATAATAACACAGTATTGTATGACAAAATCACACGATATTTTTCCCTTCTGCCACATCCACACCGACTCAGTGCATGCACGAAAGCGCTCAAATCTCACGTACGAGACAAAGAACTCTCTCTCTCTCTCCCTCTCTCTCTCCCTCTCTCTCCCGCTCACCTGATGGTGTCGCCGCGCGCGACGTCCACGCCGAGGTAGTGCGTGCGCGGCAGCGTGGTGACGTAGCGCAGCGACGCCGGCGCGAAGCAGCGCACGATGCCCTCCGCGCACCCCACGAATATGTACTCCGACCCTATCGCCATGCAGTTGGCCGACGTCGTCTGCGGGTCGCCACACGTACATACATCAATAATTATGTCCGCCAGATATTCAATCTCAGTCTGTTGAGAAGACGGACGACCGCTAGTCTCATCCAGGGCTCGGAACCAGTTAAAAAAAAGGTTTATTTCGGTAATGCAATGGTTAATTCGTCGCTCCTTCTTTAACCGGTAATTTGTTTTTTTTTATTTAATCATTTATTTCAAGCAATAATTACATAAGGATCTTAAATATGTAAACAGAGGCACATAACATATATACCTTAAAACTAACATATATATTAATTATAAAACTTAAAAACTATTTAACACGTAATGCAAACGTGTAAGCTATGTCGGCGGGCAAACGACCTCGGAACTTCAATTTTTTAATAAATTTTAATGAAAACGAACCGTTTAGTAAACCAAAATAATGATGATCAACTGTCATTCTTAGAGAAAGTTTTCATAAATAAATTCTACTTTTTCAGAAATTATTTCTAGAAAACCATTTTCTCAGAAAAGTCTAAAAACATCTGTCTTACAAAACTTGTCCTGACAACTACGAACACAACGAAAAAATCAGTCAAATCAATCGAGCCGTTCTCGAGTGATGCTCCGTCATACATTTACTAATTCATTTTTATGTATATAAATAAAGAGACAAATATGTATATACCTCATACCTGTGTATAATAAAAAAAATACAAAACAACCACTCACCCTCAACTCCACCCACTTGTCCAACAGCCGTCTGCTGTTGAACTCACAGAGGAGTCCTCCTCTAGTGATGGCGTACGTACTCTCCGCAGCATCTCCTCTCCCGCACACGACGTCACAGAACTCATTGTCCTTCTGCTCCCCGAGGATAGCTGACCTGCCCATGAGAGGGACCGGCTCCTTGAACTATGAAAATATCAGGTTTAAGATCATTTACATATTTTTTAAAAGAATATTACATTTCACTTACACGAGAAATCACATTACCTAAAGCTTAATTTAACACTTTATTGGGCACATCGAAAATTCACAGACAAGACAAGTAACAAGTAGAGGGTAAGATTAAAAAAATATATATACACAGATTAACAGAATAAATAATAAAGAAATATACTTTATTCAATTGTGTTTTAGAAACTATTTTCAACCTTCATACTATACACCTTTTAAATATTAAGGATTCAAAAATAATTTATTTATTTTATCAAAATAACCAATAAACTTTACATTTATTCATTCATTTGGCACTTATGGCCGATTTCACCAACGTCACCTAAGTTTAAGGGATCCCCTAAGCATGGTAAGGAGGCTGTTAGGGGACAGTTTCTGTTTCACGGACAGTTAGGGGTCACCTTAATATTAAAAAAATAAATAAAATGCCACCTAAATATAGGTACTAGAAATACGGGCTCTAACGATGGTAAATGAAATTTAATTTAGGAGCTAGTTTAGGGGAACCTTTAAGCTAGGGATCCCATACGTAGGTGGTAGCTTAAGTGATATTGGTGAAATCGGGCATTAGAGATTTTGCTGTAAAATCTATACTAATATTATAAAGAGGTAAAGTTTGTGAATTTGTGAGTTTGTGACGTTGTAGAGGGTAATCTCTGGACCTACTGAACCGATTTAGATGAAATTTGGTAAGAAGATAGTTTAAGATCCTGGGAAGGACATAGGATAGTTTTTACCCAGGAAATTATCCCTTAAGGGGGTGAAATGAGGATGAAAGTTTGTATTGCGAAGCAAGCTAGGGACGAACCCGAGCGAAGCGAGGGTGAGTCGCTAGTACATATAATAAAATATGATAATAAAAACAATACTCAAATGATTCTTTATATAATTCTAGTAGTATCATCAACTTAGTGAGTCAATATAGAATGTATTGTATGTTGATCTATGGTTTTCAAAAACGATACTAAAGCCTTAATTAAATCAACTATTGTAATTTTTTACTGTGTGTTTGTTTGTACTGTACAAATACTAATTTCCGAGACAGCTGTACCTATATCAATGTAATATTCAATACTTAGCAGAAGAAAGATTCAGGATATTTATCGTGGAAAAGAAAAAATCTTCCAGGATAAAGGATAGAAGGTAGACTAGATCGAATTGTATGGAACTTTACTAATAAACAATTTAGTCCAAATCTACATACACACATATGGGCCACTTTTTATTCCAGAAAATGAAAATTATTCTCACAGAATAGCTGCCAGACGTTCTAATAGGTTTTTGACAAGGGATGTAATGAGGTAATGATATCTAAATTTAGAAATGACGTTTTACTTCAGAATTTCCTGCACATTTCCTAGAATCGCAACAAAAGCGTCATAATCTGCATAGTTATCTTCCAGCCATCGTAAAATGCAAATAATGATAATATAAAGATATGATATGTTTCATATTATTACTCATATTATATACATAATGTAAAAATCCTTAATTAAAAAATGGCTTGAATATATTGTAATATTTCAAATTTCAATCCTTATTAATATAGCAATAGGGTATATTACGCATATCGACTTTTAAACTTTAATTCATTATTTACATCATACCATCGTAAAAATTATTTATAATAAAATTGGAAATAGGATAACAGCTAAGTTAAATAATTTTCTTATTATTATTATTTTTTTAATTTTCACAAGCAATTTGTATCACTCGAAATCAATAAACATATATTAATACAGAATAAATAAATATATGTAACAAAATCGTCTGGTATCTCACCTTAGCATTTCTGGAATATTCCAAATACCAGAACTTGACATGTCTGAAACCAACGGTCACAAAGTAGTTGCCGCTCTCAGAGAAGCTGACCGCTTTTACACGAGACGACACCTGCGGGTGAGATATATAAAGCTATTATAGTATAAATCTTACTAATATTACAAATGTGAAAGTTTAGATGTTTGTATGTTTGTTACTTAATGACGCCAGAACGGCTAAACTAATTTGGATGAATTTGACACAGAGATCTACTTTTTATCCCGGAAAAATGTACGGTTCCCATGGGATAGAGTTGTTTTTGTTTTTATAGAGGTGAAACGGAGCGAAACGAGGGTGAGTCGCTAGTATACTATAAACTAATAATGATACCTTGTTACTGGCCAATTTCAAGTTAGCCCTCCAGTCCCACACATTGACTATCATGTCATGCTGAGAACCGACTGACACTAGATACTTGGACGACGTAGAGAATGCCTGAAAATAGAATAAAACACAAATAAACAATCTCTTCTAGAAATAAGTCCATTTGCAAACTAAACTTTGTATTTTAAATAAAACTATATTTTTGGTTCTTGCACGGATTTATTTAGATTTTTGGTTCCCGACGCTTCGAATGCATTACAGCAATCATGGTCACGGGAGGGACCGAAAAGATAGTTTTATTTAAAGTTTCCAATATTCGCGTAAATCTAAGGCAGTATAAAGTTTCTGTAATTTTAACAAGTTCTGTTTTATTTCGATATTCTATAAATAAATATAAATATGTTGGGACATTAAACACAGCACCATCTAGTTCCATGGTAAGCTACGAGGCTTGTGTTATGGATACCAGGTAGTTGATACACTACACATAAATAGCTTTAAATACATACATAGTATAGAGTACAAACATACGTGCTTATCACACAAATGAATGCCCCCAGCAGGACTCGAACCCGCGACCGCTGGCACAACAAGTAGGGTCACTACAAACTGAGCCAAACGTTTCGTCTAAAAATTAGATTATTTAGATAGAAAATTACTCGTAAAGCTTAGACCAGTCGAAATCCCTACAATATAAAACGTCACAATAATAAAGAAGATCCATATAAGGTCTCACCACACAGTTAACTCCATGCGTGTGTCCCGGAAACTCGGCAATCTGAACCGCGCCTGATGCGGTTGGATCCTGGAACAAATATGTAATTACTTTACTTACTTTTAATGTTCATTTATTTACTAGTTTGTTTGTTTGTCTACTAAACGTTAAAACGTGTGTAGAGACGAAATCGAGCGAAGCGAGGGTGCGTCGTTAGTTTATATGTATGTATAAATATCATTATAAAACTTAAATAATGTTGAATTGATTGAGTTTTAGTATTAAATACTTCATCCACTCGACACTAGATGGCGCTAGTAGTTATGTATTTTCGTACCGGCTTTTAATTTGATTTTTTTTATTTTGATAATTTTATTATTACTATTATTTACGAAATCTAAAGTAATTTCTATTTAATACGATTATTTCATACAAATATTTTACACGTCATTCGTATTCCTGTACTGTTAAAGTATCCTCATACCATACTATATCAAAATAGCTACAGCCGTTAAAAAATCCAATCAGACAGACAAACAGACAGGACAAGTTGTGTATAATATGTTTACTAGCAAGTAGCAGAGGTCACAAGTTCAAGCGTAACATGTAACGTGCGTTTGTAATTTATATTTAAATCATAAATATATATAATACTTATGTATAAAAATGAAGTTGAACTATAATTTCTATACAGCTTCTAATATAGCCTAATAAATATATATAAAATAATTATTGAAGTACTCTCACTTCGCTCAGGTGCTTCACTAATTCTTTTTCTAAAATTAAAGTAGCCTAAGTTAGTCCTTATAACATCAACTATCTGCCAGTGAAAGTCCCGTCAAGATCAGTCTAGCTTTTTCGGAGATTAGCCGAAACAAGTAGACAGACAGACAGGCAAATATTTTAAAAATTGTTATTTTTTATAAAAGTACCGTATATAATTTCATATGCATTTAGTAAACAGATGTTGTTATTTCGACATTACAAACAGACACTTAAATTTAAATTATTAAATTTTAAGTATATAGATAAAAGTTACATTATTATGAGAGAAAAAGATAGCACGCTATTTTCAGTATGAGTAAACGAGATGCATCTATTGTTTTTCTTAATTAAACACCATGCGTAAGCATAGTCACGTAACAATTTAGATGGTTTTAGATACAGAAGAACTCTATATAAGTTATTTGGTATACTATTATAGTAGCAAAAGTTTGTATGTATGTTTGTGACTCCTCCACGCTGAAACGGCTGGACCGATTTGGATGATATTTTGTACACAGATAGATTATGACCGAATATAATTGTTATAACTACGCCACCGTCCGAGACCTGGGAACGCACGTAAGGCGCTAGAAATAAAATAACGAATAAACTAACATAACTTCGCCATTTCATTCTGTTATACCCCTTGGCTGTATGGGTTATTGCTTATTTATATTATAGCCCTACTAGGCTATCATCATTTTGTACTCTACATATGTGTCCTTTAATTTTTATTAAGTTAGTTCGAGAGTATCGTCGGTCGAGAGCACTAGCTCTTCAAATCCCATATAAAATCTTTTTTTAAAAAGGGTCTTATCCAGGGACCCATAACAATTCGCAATTTAAGTAGCGCATCGTGTTTAAGCTTTCATGGTCACTGACATAATTTTTATGATGTAGCATTTACCATGGTTTTCACTTACTTACAAACGCCATGGTCAATGGTAAATACCCCTTTATACATCTATACTATACATATAATAAAATTGTAACTAATCCTAATTTTTTGGAGCATTAAATATTTTTTGGAAAATCTTATTGAAATAGTCATCATTATCGATACAGAGGCCGAATCTATAGTTTTTAGATTTTTTTGTGTGTGTCTTGTCTGTGACCGCATCACAAAAATCACTAGAGGGATTTTGATGAAATTAAGTGTGATGATAGGTGGTTATCCGGGTCAATATACAGGATACTTTTACTGCGGGAAGATATCTCATCTTTGAGAAATCTATAGTAAACGTTAGAACGCACCTAAGTAAAATAAAAAATGTAATTACATATGTGTTTGTCCATTTACCTGTAAATCCCAGACTCTTACAGCCGGCGCGTGCCCGCACTCCCCGGTCGCTAGGTACCGTCCGTCGGGCGAGAAGGCCACGCACGTCACACTCTTCCTCGACGCGTTCAACACGTGAGACTGTCTGTTCTTGCGTACATTGTATAGGACCACTGTGCATCTGTAAATAAAATGTATTCAACATTAATATTTTTTTTACTGTCACCTAATGATATTTTAAATATAAAAGTGTGTTTGTGTGTTTGTATGTTTGTTAGCGTCCAAGCTCTGAAAGATTTATCTGATAGATAATAGATTTATGACCTTGAGATTATATATATATATATATATATATATATATATATATATATATATATATATATATATATATATATATATATATATCATAACACTGGGATTAAAATACTATCGTAATTATAAAATTAATATCATTTTTGAGGATAAAAAAACCAGCTATCCATCTATAATTATAGTTATTTACCATTCTCCAGACAAAACCGCTACGCACCGTACTCCTACAACAATGTTAGAGTTAGCCAACCCCTAAGAAAGAGTCGTGAAAATGAAAATCAACCCCTAAAAGGCCTATAGGAGGTTGCAAGTTTGCAAAAGAAAAATAATTTTTAGGGTATCGAATGATCAATTTTTTTTTATTAGCAAAACAGGCCAAAGCCGGGCCATAATGCTGTTAATTATAACAAAAAAATGAATTAGTTACATAAAACTTTCTTTCGTTTCAAGCAGTCATAATAAATACAATGAGCAATAAAGAAAAAAGATATTTTTAAAAATTAATATATTTATACATAAAAATAAATTGTAATGAACAATAACCATAAATATATAAAATATTAGTTCTATTTTTTTTTCTTCAAAAGTAATAAGCACATCATATTTTTCACATGTAGGTAAGTATGATACGCATAAAAGTGTTTTACTGTTCGTAAAATCAAAATATATACATATAATAAAATTGTAACTAAGCCGAATCTGTACATTGAATATTTTTTGGAAAATCTTATTGAAATAAACATTATTATCAATACAGAGGCTGATCTATAGTTTTTAGAATTTTTGTCTGTGTGTCTGTCTGTTTGTTAATGCATCACAGAAAAACCACTAGAGGGATTTTTATGAAATTTTGTATGGTGATAGCTGGTTAACTGGGTCAACATATAGGATACTTTTTACCGCCGGAAAATGTCTCATTTCTGAGAAAAAATAAAAAAACTACAGTGTAAGAGTATACTAATATGTAAAACCTAAGAATTTGTTTTTTAGTCATCCGAACGCGAGCGGAGCCGCGGGCAACGCTAGTTCACCTATAAAATCTCAAGTTAAATTTAACCTTTCTTTGACGAACACATTTAGAAACACATTAAGTAACGTGTTACGTTTAAGCACTTATAGTTTAAACAACAGTACGTACATGACGACTGTGCGTGAGAAAGGCCGTCTGTGCATCCGTCATACATACGAATGAGTTCTATGGGATTAGAATAATGTTAAGAGATAAGCGATGCGCGAGAAAATGATTTATATTAAAAAAAAAAAAAGAAAATCTCTCTTTAGTCTATACTAGTGTCCGACCGAAGGTCTATTTTTGGCCGAAGCCGAAGCCGAAGCCGATTAATCGGCTATCGCCACAACCTTCGGCCGAAGCCGAAGCCGAAGCCGAAGGTTTATATTCTCTCAGCACTCAGTAATTAATTTTGTATCAATACCTCAAATAACCTCAATATTGAAGGTTTATATTGACTGTCTCATATAGAAGTTGATGATATATCATAGAGATGGTTGGTTTAGAGATAAATAAAAGTTTGTGATTTTGCGATTTACCTACTGGTAAAAAATAATCATTTCTTTATTATGTAATTCACAAATTACAATTAGACCAATCAGTCAGATTACTAATGTATCACAATTTAATTGATAAACACAAATTCAAAACAAAACACTCGTTTAAATACACGTACGAACTTGTTTTGATGCATGCAATGTGATATTTTGACAGTGACTCCCCGCCGCCTCATGACTTTCGTAACAGTTCGTTCAATCTCGACGGTCGCTCGGACCTTCGGCGAAACCTTCGGCTTCGGCCGGGTTTTGGGCCGAAGCCGAATGTTTCGCCGAAGGTGGATTTTTTGGCCGAAGGTGGCCGAAGCCGAAGCCGAAGCCGAAGCTTCGGTCGGACACTAGTCTATACCTACACTAGCAGAACCCGCGACTTCGCGGTACAAACTCTAGAAAGGTAGGTTTTATACAAACTTTTACCTCCTATTTTACCCCCTTTTAGCATGAATTTCGAATAATGCTAAAAGACGTATTTATTTAATTGTATTGAAGAGCATTAATACCAAATTTTAAGCAATTCTAATCATATATATTTTTTTGGTTGTATTATAACGTGTATTCCCGCGGCAATGAAATAATCTCCCGCGGCAAAAAGTAGTCACAAGAAAAATCACGCCAATTCGTCACTCTGTTCGATGTGAAAGAAGGACGAACACACAAACTTTCAAATTTATAATATTAGTATATGTATGATTATAAAACCGAAACGTAACTCATTCACTTACTAATTAAAAACGAAAACTTAAAACAACTTGATCTATAAAAGCTAACAATTTGACTGTAGGTACTTTACAAGTAGGAGATGGCAGATAACAGACGGAAGGCGCGATATGATCGAATTAAGTCTAAGTAAGTTTTGTCTATACCTACCCCATAGAAACTATACATGGGTTTATTTATATGAAAATCCTACATAAGTATGTTTTTGCAGCTTGAGGAGGCGTTATACTATCTATTCTGAGGAAAAACCACTGAAGGAAGATCGTTCCATTATTATAAAAATAAATTAAAATGTAAAAATACACGTTTGCCTCAGTTTGTAGTGACCCTACTCGCTGTGCCACCGGTCGCGGATTCGAGCGTCGCTGGGGGCATTTATGTGATCATCACGTATGTTTGTACTCCAGTCATGGGTGTTTATATTTATAATATGTACATATGTATTTAAAGTTTTATAATATGTGTAGTGTATCAACAATCTGGTATCCATAACACAAGTCTCGTAGCTTACCATGGAACTAGATGGTGCTGTGTGCTATTGTCATAACATATTTACCACTGGTCCAGTCATAATATATTTAGCAAGTATTCCATATGGCTTATACCCTGCCTCTCGCACCTATGACCACCACTATTTCCCATAGCTAAGTCATTGTATAAGCCGATATAAGTAACGACGTGTCTAATTAATATGTATGCCATGAAGTCGTGAGCTGGTATGGCGGGTGTTATGCGGTAAATTAATTCTACTTTAAACAAAGTATTTGCTTGTGAGTTTGATCACAATGCAACATGTGTCTGTTTTGTAACATCGATTGGAACGGGTTCGATTTTCGGTTGAGTAATATTTATTTTGAACACCTTGTATGTGTGGTTAAGACAAAGTGTATGTATGTACGTACTTTTTCAAAATCAGTACAAACCTAAGAATTTGCACCTGAAAGAAGTACCTACAGCCTACCTAAATATAAAATATTAAAAAAAAACAACTAAAATCCAATTGATATAACGCGACATTAGAAAAAATATTTTATAGCCTACTAAAAGAAACAAAGAACTCCATATACAAAATTCATAAACACCATCAAAACCGACCACCGTCGAACCTAATACCGTTAGGTCAAAATCTAGCACCACCATGATTCATGGTGTACGGAAGAGGAAGTCGTAAGGTCTACGAACTATAAGTTCTTTATAGCAGTCCGTTATTATAGTTAACTGTTGACAATGTTACTAGACGGCAAAAAAAATGTAAACTAATAATTCCATAACAGGTATAAGTATGAAAAGAAAAATTAAATGGAATACAAAAAAAAAGCACTTCTGTGATTTGTGCTTTAGGAGGATGTTAAAAATTCAAAATCTATACATATAATAAAATTCTGAGTCGAAAATCTTATTGAAATAGTCATTATTATCGATACAGAGGCCGAATCTACAGTTTTTAGAACTTTTGTCCGTCCGTCCGTTAGTCTGGGAACGCATCACGAAAAAACCACTAAAAAGATTTTGATGAAATTTGATATGACAATAGCTATAGGTTATCCGGGTCAACATATAGGATACTTTTCACTGCGGGAAAATACCTCATTTTTGAGAAATCTATACTAAACGTTAAAAGATAAATAGTTACATAGTAGGTTATATATTTAAAAATATATAGTATTTTATTTATTAGAATATAAATTGTCACTAATATAAAAAAATCTAAAAGAAATAAGAGCGAACTGAAAGAAACACATCGTACATAAGAACATAGCACAATTTAATTTTCCATTTTGGAAGAAGTACCTATCTCATATTTGGGAAATGAAGCATCTCCAGAAATAATAATAAAATTAAAATATGTATGTACGTACGTATTTTATTATAAAATTGATTCGATGAGAGGACCGAACATGCCTAAAAAAATAGCACCTGGATTTCGACCCCTCGTACACATATCATGGGGATGGTTTTAAAGTAATTGAGTACATAATGGTGGGGAGAAGGAGTGCCAGACGGGTGCGGAGGACGCACCCTAATAATCGATAATTATATTTTTCATACAAAAAGTTAAAATTTACCAAATAATAATAATATTATACAATTAATATAATCCTTTTCTTATATTAACCTGAATATTTGACATTTTAAATAAAAGTATCTTTTCAAATGCTTTTCAATCTCTTTCTCTTCCGTGATCGTGATCGCTGTAAAGACTTTTGGTTGGAAACGTCGGGAACCAAAAGTCATAAATAAACCGCGAAAAACATCCGAAAGGTCAGTTTTATCTATAAGTACATTATAATAAAACTAGCGGCTAGAAAAACGAAAACGTAGGATATGTGTTATTCCAGACTATAATCTATCTCTGTGCCAAATTTCATCCAGATCCATCCAGCCGTTCTGGCGTGAAAGAGTAACAAACATCCATACATACTCACAAACTCACATTTATAATATTTATACTGATTATACATATTCTGAGTAGAATCTGTACATTAAATATTTTTTGAAAATTCTTATTGAAATAGTCATTATTACCGATACAGAGGCCGAATCTATATGTAGTTTTTAGAATTTTTGTCTGTCTGGGGACGCGCCACGAGAAAACCACTGGGCAGAATTTGATGAAATTTGGTATATACTTTTACTTATTATTTATACTTTTTACTGCGACAAAACATCTCATCTCTGAAAAATCTATACTAACCGTTAAAACGTAACTAGGGACGAACCCGAGCGGGGCGAGGGTGAGTCGCTAGTTTAGTAATAAAACTGTTATATTGTTACGTAATATCTCGCCCTCGCTTCAGTCAGGACATATGTAGCTATTGCGATAATAATAAACATTAATAAAACCGACCATACACATTTTTATTTATCACCAGGCTTATTTCAAAACTTTGACAAAACTTTTTAATTTTCCGTATATTGCATTTTTGTTAAATTATCGAACCCATGAAAAATCTTATATATTTTATATAATTAATTAGATATCTAACTAGCTGTCCCATCTCACTTTGTTATAAAACAAAAAAAACTTACGTAATCCTCTATCGATGTGAATACGGTTTGCACTTGACAACTAAACTGGCAAGTCACTTTTTAACCCCCGACACAAAAATAACGGGATTTATAAGTTTGACGTGTCTGTCTGTGTGTGTGTCTGTCTGTCTGAGACATAGTAGCCCCCTAACGGATGAACCGATTTTCATTTTGTTTTTTTTTGTTTGATTTTTTGTGTTAGCTATGTTTCATGAAAATCGGTCCAAGATGGTCAGGGTTTTTTTTAATTTTTAATTTATCAGAAAATTTAAAATAAGAAAAACATACATGATAATATGTTTACCATAAACAAAAAAAAATTACATAACGAATATTTTTTTATACATAAAAATAACCAATAGCGCAGTTTATTATACATATGTATGTATCTACATTGTCAATGTATTATAATCACGAGAGGTGACAGGACCTAACCCTATTCACTTGTACTTAACATATTCGCAATTAAGGCCAAGGTATAAAATAACAATATCCTCAGAACAAACATAACAAACTACGCGACACATTCTCTTCACGTCGCGTCGGCCGCGCGCACTCCGCCCGTCTAAGGGCACGGATGTGACGTACGGACGGACATAATTCAAGTTATATCATCATTACGTGGTCAACAACCGCGATTGACCGTGACAGTATCATATTTATTAAATTTTGCTTCGATCACATGATTTTAAAACATTCATTTATAGATTACTAGAGGCACACCCTCGCCTCTAGAAAAACAAAAACAAATCTAACCCACGGGAACCGTACTTTTTTTTCGGGATAAAAAGAAATCTATGTGTTATTCTGATGTATGACCAATATTATTGCCAAGTTTCATCACAATCCATTCAGTACTTTTTGCGTGAAAGAGTGATGTTCTCCTAGCCGATTCCGGCCACGGCGGCCAATCTCATTGAGACTAGCCAACTGCGCAGGAGATATTATAGTGCACAAGTGTATGCGCAGACACAACGTGCACTCTCTGTTCCTGTCCCTCTCATACTCCGGTGGGACGACTGCTCGAGACGACCAGTGAGAGTTAAGGCGCAGGACCGACAGCTTTACGTGCTCTCCGAGGCACGGGGGTGAAACACCGCCAACTTCCCAACTCCGGGCTGTTACTGAGACTTACTATACAGAAAGACTCAATAACTAAACTTGGCCCGACCCGGGACTCGAACCCAGGACCTCCGAGTGTGCAGCCGTACATGCTAGCCACTACACCACCGAGGCAGTTAAAAAGTGAAAGAGTAACAAACATACATCCATACATACATTCTTACCAACTTTCGCGATTATAATATTAGTAGGATGTAGAAACTTAACTACCCTCGCTTTACTCAGGCTCGTACCTAGGTTCTAAACATCGACCTATGTGTAATAGTTTACCTATGCACTGAATTTGATCCAAATCCGTTGAGCTTAAGCCTTAAGCAACAGACCTACATACACACTGCCACAATGTATAAAAAAAATATTTATATAGAGTACAACTACAATATTTGTCCTTCCGTTCGTATGGAAACAGTGGGTTTTAAATTAAAACAACAAATTAAAAAAGCTTCCGAAGACCAGCACTTTGCCAGTTATAGACCAAATACAATATGATAAATATTATATTGCCAAATTTGACATTTACGCTTTCAAAGATACGAGTTTACAGGATATAGTATACACAGAAAGATCCACAGAACACATAGGAAAAGGCGTGTAGGTTGAGTTAATAATAAGAGTTTTAGACACGGAACCCTAAAATAACTTTTTCATTTTATATTACACAACGAAACAAAAATATAATATAATTAAATTAAATTAGAACATTCCAACGAAGTTAACCTCTTCTCGAAGTGGGCCATCGCGAGAGGTAGGTCAAAAGCTCATAGCGAGTTTATACGTTGGGTTTACAAGTGCATATAATGTACGCTGGTAATTTGCTTGTATCGTGCAAAGGAGAGGAGTAGTGCCGAGAAAAATATATTTATACTTCGCTCGGGTGCGTCCCTAGTTACATTTTATTTCGTTTTCCGCAGAACCCCAATTGTTTTTCTAAAATAAAAGTAGTCTATGTTACTCCTTTTAACAGCTGTCTGTCAGTGAAACTCCCGTCAAAATCAGTCCAGCCCTTTCGGATATTAGCCGGAACAAACAGACAGACAAAAATTAAAAAAAAATGTGTTTTTCTTATAAGTACCGTATATAATTTCATATAAATTTATTAAAAAGTTGTTATTTTGACATTACAAACAGACACTTCCATTTTATTTATCTGTATAGATATAGATTTGATGAAGGTAAGAAACAATCAAATTGGACCTTTATATCCATAGATTACAAACTATCTACCCCCAAACAGAGGTCATCCTGTCACAATTTCAGTAACATTTGTGATTTTTAATAAAAAAAAAACTATACAAAAAAGCACTCACAGTTTCTCTCATTCAACTTTCCACGAACCTATACGAATATGTGATGGAGTTACCAACGGATGGTATGTAATTTTTATTACATAATAGCTTTTTTTGAACGGAACCCTAGTTCTTTTTTCTAAAATAAAAGTATCCTAAGTTACTACTTATAACATCAGCTATCTGCCAATGAAAATCCCGTCAATTCACGAAAAAGTTCGAAAATATAGTTTTATTGAAAACAGTATATAAATAGTACACCTATTATCATAAAATTGACACGTAAGTATGTATCTAACAATATAATTGATTATAATTAAACAAAATAACATTTAAAACAAGCTAGACAGTAGTTATGACCCCAATATTTCACCTAACGCCGACGCAATCAAGCCACGACTTGAGACACCGAGTAAATTGACTTGGTCTAGTTACTCTCATAATAAAACATGCAAAATGTAAACGTAAATAATTAATAATGGTGATAAATATGAGATGTTTTATAATAATTGTATGTTTCAACAAAAGAAATGGAACCTGCACTAAACGCACACTATCTGAGCTATTTTACATACATTTTAACCGACTTTAAGGACGAAAAAGTAATGAATTCATAATACAATATCTTTACCAAAAAGGATTTTCGACTACATACCTACATATATTGTTAATTAATCACCACCACCATGAGCAAAGTTGCAGGATTTTGCTAGTATATACAAAAAGGTATATTTCTTAGTAAAAGCCTTTAAAAACTATTTTCTATCGGAGCAGCATCGTAGCAATTTCCTAAAATACCTTCGCAATCGTTTCAACGGAAACATCTAGTATATTAAACTGGAAACGAAACTTACACCTCTCCTACCGGAAATAAACTTCACCTGCCGACTAAAATCAACACAATCACTTTAAACAGAATATTTTTTCCAATTTATTCACCGTTTTATTTTAGTACTTTGTTCTAAACATTTCGCATGTTTTACAGCAAACAACTTGATAGCAGACAATACATAAATAAATAATAAATATTATGTTGAGACTTTAACACACAACACCATCTAGTTCCATGGTAAGCTATGAGGCGTGTGTTATGGATACCAGATAATTGATACACTACACATATGTATATATATAACTTTAAATACATATGTACATATTATAAATATAAACACCCATGACTGTAGTACAAATATGTGTGTTCAACACACAAATAAATGCTCACTGGGAATCGAACCCGCGACGGCTGGCACAGCAAGTAGGATCACTACAAACTGAGGCAAACGTGTGACAACGATCATCACAACGTGTGATGACAAATTGTAAGAATTTTTGTCACTCCCGTGAATGATCACGGGAACCATCGATGTTTTTGTTCATAAATAGTTTTCAAATTAACATCGGTGGTTTAATTTTTACATTAGTAAAAGAGTTCAAATCCACTATCATTTTTCCATCATCACGATATTGAAATAACGATATGGCAGGGTATAAGCCATGTACGAGAGATGCTAATACCAAAGCGAAAAATGATTATAAAATCCCGAAAGTCTTTGAAGACTCATAGATGGCACTCTATACCCGATCAACTTTGCAAGGCAAATGGCATAAGGCGACAGGTACTACGGCTTTATTTATATTGGACAAAAATATTCTTTAGTTTATCTTCTAATAGTCTTTTTATTTATTTATCTACTAGCGACTCACCCTCGCTTCGCTCGGGTTCGTCCCTGGCTTGCTTCCCCATACAAACTTTCATCCGCATTTTCACCCCCTTATCGGATAATTTCCGAGATAAAAAGTATCCTATGTCCTTCCCAGGGTCTCAAACTATCTGCTTACCAAATTTCATCTAAATCGGTCTAGTAGTTTCGGAGCTTATTCGATACAAACAAACAAACAAACAAACAAACAAAAAATCTTTTCTCTTTATAATATTATACAGTATAGATAAAAAATATAAATGGCAATGATCGAATTTCAACCATAATCATTACCATTTTACAATAAGCTATATATGTATTTATATACATCGAGAAAAATCATATAGGTCCTTATGCGGCCAATTTTTTAATCTATTTTATTTCTTTATGAGCATATAATGCAGTGTGGGAGATCCTTTATAATTTGATGCAATCTAGCCGGCCTAGTGACCTGGCAAGTAGAAGATAAGCAGTTTAACGTAGCAAAATGTTATTTAATGTGAAAGCAAGTAAGTATGCTATTAAGAAACTGTGTGACATAAATAAATCGACTAACGTCGTCATCCCACTATATGTCACGTCGTGACAGGACGCGAGTTCAATTCTCGGCTGGTGCATATATTATAAAACTAAATACATATATTACTATCTTTTTATGGCAATGGACCCTGGGTTCAATTCGGGTTGGATCAGATAATAAGTGTTATTCTGTCTATGAAAACCTATATTAGATCATTATTTTTTCATTTATATATTTGACTCAGACGTGGAAAATCTGGCACTACACATAAAACCAATAACAATAAGTCATAGATTCTATTTCCACGTCCAGCTTTTTTTGGGTTTGCTTGGTTTAAAAGCCAAATTAACCATTAAAATTGAAATAAGTTTTTGAACCTTTCAAATACACAACACTCTTTCACTTACCCAGCTGGATATGCAACCACTTCGGTGTTGGGATCGCAGTCGAGGGCCGCGTTACTGCTAACCGTCAGGCCGAACACAGTCTCCAACTTGATCTATGGACAAAAAATATATGAATTAGAAATAAATAATAATAAGATGAAAACCTATATACAATATCTTTACATATCACAATTGTAAATGCTAGACAAAAAATCATACAATAATTTAACTAAAATTTGTAATCATTTTAATTGTAATTGAATTTGATATACACGACCTATCTATATAAGTGACACTGGCAGAATAAATTGCGTCTGTTAACCCAATTCTAAGCCATAAAGAAAAAAAACAATTGCTAAATGTTAACCGTTTTGGCAATCTACGTACGTATTCAGACGTCATATGGTTTTCCGAGTGCGCACAGACACACTGGACTATCTGCACTAGTCAGTATTTAGAAACGTTGCATCTATATCACCTACAGGTAAATTTGTAAGAAATTAATTAAATTTCTATGAAATCTACTGTTAACTGACACGCCGGCGTGTCCGCCGTTGTGGAGGGGTTATATAAACAGTCAAAGACAAAATAGTTCAGTACCTTTTTCTCATCTGTTTGTTGACTGATTTTTTTTCGATTAGCATTGACTTTGTTTTCATAATACTTTCTTAGATTTACGCGCATATTTGACATTTTAAATAAAACTATCTTTGCGGATTTTTTCACGGATTTATTTTGATTTTTGGTTCCCGACGTTTCGAATGCTTTACAGCATCCATGGTCACGGGAGAGACTGAGGTGTTACATGTCTTGAAGGTATAGTTGTTACAGACAGCCTACACACAATTAACAAAATGAAAATTGCACCAATTACATTACAATATTTTATAACTTTAAACATTTTTATAATATTAATTAGTTTTATAATTGAATATGGAATATTATTTATTTAATTTTTGCTATTATTATTATAATTTATTTAAAATGACTTAGTTTTGTTTTGATGTTTACTATTGACGAACTTTAGTGTTATCAATAATATGTACGAGTATAATTAATTAATTATCGTTGAATAGAATTATATATTATCTTTACTCAATTTTAGAATTGCTCTATTCGGCTTGTTGTACTGTTTTTTTATTACATATTATTTATAATTACACAGCTTGAGTACAACAGTGTAATAAGACGTGTTTATCAGTCTGCTAAAACAAACCAGTAAGCTCTTAATTAACTTATCTATATTATCGCGTTGTAAACATGTAGAAAAAAAAACAGATCGGATTTATCTCGTTATTGTCACAAAATAAAATAATTAAATTCGTTTCATATAACGTATTTTGTCTTATATGTATATAAATATATTATCATTTGTATATATGTATATCAGGTTAAACTTTTATTCCGCTCGGCTATCGGCTATTTATTTCTCGGGACTGCCAGCTGAGATTTGATAAACAATAAAAATGTAAGTATATATTTCTAAAATAAAAAAATGAACAAGCCCTGCTTATCCTGATCCCTGTAAAGGAAACGGAGCAAACCTACATACAAAATTTCTATTCAAGTCCAGATTAGACTATATTAACTGGACAGATAAGATTAAGACCAGCCCCGACGCTTAGTGGGTCTGAGTCTGGTTAGAACTTAGACTCAAGAACCTTTTTTAATGTTAGGAGCAACGCGAGATTTGGTCTGAGTTCACGCAATTAAAAACATCGATTTTGTATCTACATACCAATTCTATAGTAATATAGAGAACTTATTCTATCTTACTTCCTACTAATATAATTATTATTACTAGCGGCTAACCCTCGCTTCGCTCGGCTTCGTCGCTAGGTACGTTTTAAATAGATATAAATAGTTATTAGCCAGCGTTAGCCATATACATTTTAAATATTTATTTCGTTAATTTTTCATTTTTTCTCTTTATTAAAACCTTCCGTGGACCTAAAGAACATACGAAAAAATATTTAGCCGAATTGGTCCAGCCATTCTTGAGTTATGCTCTTACCAACATTCATTTTTATTTATATAGATTAAAGATTAATAGATTAATGTGAAAGTTTAGATGTTTCGGTGTTTGGATGGATGTTTGTTACTCAATCACGCCAGAACGGCTGAACGAATCTGGATAAAATTTAGCACAGATAGATTATAGTCTGGAATAGCACATAGGCTACTTTTTATCCCGGAAAATTGTACGGTTCCCATGGGATAGATCTGTTCTTGTTTTTCTGCGAACCCGAGCAAATCGAGGGTTTACCACTAGTATTTTATATACACGTCATTATCTCAATTGTCCTGTACTATGATATATTCGAGGCACGTGCAAAAACTACAATAGATAAAAACTAGATAACGTCCGTTACTTAACCATAAAATGTGGTAAACAGTGAAATGAAGAGGCAAATAGGCTGCAAGGTTAAACTAACTGTTCAAACATTAAATACCTTGACACTAAAGGTATGGTCGTGATAATGGATACCGAGTACCAGTTAAATATATAATAAAATAAAAAAATTAAAAAAACCCATGACCATATTCGACCGATTTTCATCAAACATAGCTAAGAACACATCGTTATGCATCGGGGGTTAAAAAGCACTAGCGACATACCCTTGCTTCACCCGGGAGCCGGCAATGTAAGGGGCGGACCGTGAATTGGGAGGGCCTCGGGTAACACTTCGTGGGGGATCTCAAAATGAGAATTAGATTAATTAGAATTGAACTTACTATCATTTTGTCTTTAAAAAATCTATAATGATGGATGGTACTTGACGGAATTTTAGTTCTGGTTAATTGATCTTAGGGAGATGATTCTTGTTTATATTCGATATATTTTATTTCATAAATTTACAATATTATCTATTGTTTTCGCCAGGGGACCCTTTATACCTTAGGGGCCATGGGCTGTCCAAAAAGAATAAAGATCCACGGCCGGTGTGATTACTGATCACAGGGTGTACGAACCGTTTACTTCCCACCGCCAGACTTTTACCAAGTAGGCATGTCATGACTCGAACCCAAGACTACCAAGTACCAACTAAAAACCACTACACTAACGAAGTAGTAAATAATTATACAAAGTATGTATATGGATATATGTACATCTATCAATGAATTATCATTGAAAGAGAAAGCTCAAAAAACTAACATAGAAGCGTGGGTAAACTTGTCTTGACATGATTCTAAAGTTTCATCACTCTCGGGGACCTTCACATTTGCATACCGCTATCATTCATATATGTATTATTATGTAATATCTCCATAAAGATTAATCAAAATTCTTTTAGGTTGTGAATCCTTAAAGTCAATTTGGGCTTATTTAAGGCTCTCAATGATATGTGGCCTTACTTTAAAGTCGTTTTGGTGCTTTATTACAGACTTGCGTGTTCTCTCGGCTCTACCCGCAAAGTGAGGAATATTAAAAATAGGGATTTTCATTAAAATTCCAACCCTCCTTTTGCCCTTAAATGATTAAAGTTTTAAAAATCCTTTCTTATTAGATACCTACACGCTATGAGCAGTCTATCTGCTAAGTTTGGAGCATTTATACTTTCTGAAAATTCGTCCATTGTAAATAAAATTACCTTTTCGGATTTTTTTTCTCGGATTTATTTTGATTTTGTTAGTCTCTGCACTTGCACTTTGACAATGCACTCGAAACTTCGGGAACAAAAAATCAAACTTAAATCTACGGTAAAATCCAAAAAGATACGTTTTATTTAAAATGTCAAATATTCGCGTAAATCTAAGAAAGTATTATTTCGTGATTAGTCATTGAGCAAGTGGTATTTAGCTTTTCGCATACAGAAGGGAGATATGGGTATATACTATGTATATAATTTTGTTACAACATATAACATAAATTATTACTAATTAGTAAATTCATGATGTCAGCAACCCGCATTTCTTACAAGGACTTGTGTAATTAAAAACAAGCAAATCGATTTGAATGTATGTGTACGTACAGACATATAGCGAATTATAAAAAGTATGCCGTAAAGATTTATTATAATTTCTTCAACAAGTGGTCATAGATTCGATTAGCGCCCAAGACACATATTAGGATACCTTAAAACATAAAATCAAAACAAATTTTTAGTTGGTAAATAAGCAAATAATATTTGTCTATAATATTTTATTTATATCGCAATTAAAAACGGCAAAGTTTTATTAAAATCGGTACGTTAATACAACAAAAAAAGCAAAACAAATATAACTTGATCCCTTGTTCTTAGCGCATTTAATGGACTAAACAAACAAACGAGCGCAGTCAAAGACAGTACATAAAGATAATTTCTAATAACGTGATATTCTAAGTGAAAGTTGTAGCAGTCATTGACATAACATGGTGCAGGTGCATTTATTACGTAATTAATTAGAAAATTAATCGATTAGAGTGGATTGTACAGAAGTGTAGCATAGGAGACGAACGCCGAATCGGCTTCGATTGCGATTCTTAAACAAAAAATGTAATATACTATATTATTCTAGCGACTCACCATCGCTTCGCTCGGTTTCGTTTCTAGGTTGATTCCCCATACAAACTTTCATCCCTATTTCCACCCCCTTGAGTGATGATGTCCGGGATAAAAATGTAACGTATCCTATGTCCTTCCCAGGATCTCAAAATATCTTCTTACCAAATTTCATCTAAATCGGTCCAGTAGTTTCGGACCTTATTCGGTACAAACAAACATTTTTTTCCTCTTTATAATACTATATTAGTATAGATTAGTTATTACTAATAATTCATTACTTTATTATATATCCTCCGTAATAAGCAAATACTGATGTTGTAGAAATAAAAGATCGATGAATTAAAAATCCAAAGGAAGATTATTTCTTTTTTACTTCGTCTACATAAAAAAAACGTTATATCTGACAAAAAATAATTTTCCGTAAGATTTCATCTTTTGATTGTAACAAAAATAAGATCATAATTAGGTAAAAGAAATTTCCGACACCACAAAGGCAACTCTAAACACTGCTATAGAGCCTATATTACTTAATCTATACGTATAATAAAATTCTGAGTTGAATCTGTACATTAAATATTTTTTTGGAAAATCTTAGTGAAATACTTAGTCATTATTATCGATAAAATGGACGAATCTATAGTTTTTAGAATTTTTGTCTGTCTATGTCTGTTACCGCATCACGAGAAAACCATTGGACAGATTTTGAAAAAAATTGGTATGATGATAGCTGATTATCCTGATTATCCAGATCAACATTTAAGATACTTTTTACTGAAGAAAAATATCTCATCTCTGAAAAATCTATGTTAAACGTTAAAACGTAGCTAGTTGTTTAACATAAAGTTGGACAACATCTAGGTCACATCGCAGCCTATATATGTATATATTATATATCAAAATCACACGAGCAAAGTCGCGGTAACAAAATATACATACATACAATCCGACCAGTTAACTTAAGAGTAATATTTCAAAAGAAACAAAAACCTTGACAAGCTCGGCAAGGACGCGCGCCCCTACAAGGCTTCACACCAAAGGACGACCGGTTCCAAGTTAGCTTATTTGTTTCACGTTATTTCCGGTTTTACGAGATTCGCGTTCACTTGTTTACGTGCAAAGTTGTATATAAGGTTATTTTTTGTTAGAGATCCTTAGAAGTAATCTTAATTAAAAAAAAACATAAGTTCATTTTAAACTTTTTTTTCAATTTTTTATGTAATTTTATTTGGTTATCGAATATACTGTAAAAAATTCAATAAAATAATTTATTGAAAAATTATGTTAAATAGGTATCTCAAAAGAGACGCTAGTGATAACAGACATAGACGAAAGCATTAGCTAGTTATAAATAGATTTGTATTTTATCGATTATAGAGAAAGTGCTATTTTGTTACGATTATCAAAATTAGTATTAGAAAGTACATAAAGAAAACATAATGAAGCAATTATATTTAGAACGTTCATTAAGTAAATCTTCACATGATATTAATGTAGTAAAAAAATCTTTACACTGAAAATTTCCGTTTTGAAATTTTAACACAAATCAACAATTTTAAGGACTCAAATAAGATAGTCAAAACCATAGGTATAGTATGTATATCTGTCTGTTGTAATTTCAATCGATTGTATACTTTGAACCTTTATATATCTTTTACTTCTATATCTATACAACATACATATAATAAAATTCTGACTCGAATCTGTACCTACATTAAATATTTTTTAAATAGTTTTAAGATTTTTTGTCTATCTGGACAGATTTAGATGAAATTTTGAAATTTGGTATGATCATAGCTGGTTATCCGGGTCAACATATAGGATACTTTTTAATGCGGGAAAATATCTCATCTCTGAGAAATCCTGGGACTGGGACGAACCCGAGCGGAGCTAGTGTTAAATAAAAAGAAAGAAAAAAAATATCCTTTGGAAATCACCGATCAAAAAGAACGTATATCTTTGAGGATAGTTTTACCCAAACATTTCTTTTTAATCTACTTATATAATGTCATTTCTTTTTACTTTTTGTTCCTATTAAAATGACCAAGGCCACAGGCTATTGTGCCTTGTAATCGATTTGGAGCAACATAATCGAATGAATGGCTTAATGTTCGATTAACTGTTAAGGCTTCGTACCTAAGCGAATTGATAATCGCATTTAACTTTACTTTTTTACTTTTTGACTATGACATATCTTACTTGTATGTATCAACTACATAAGATCCCTAACCCTAGGTTCGTGTAGACCCTAATACCAAGAATATACAAATAATATCTATACGCTCTAAACCTTTCTAACGTCCCACAGCTGGGCACAGGATCAGACTTCACATGTCTTTCGATAACTTCCTAGGTTCTCTCGGCCACAGGTTTCCTTGAGATATTTTCCTTCACCTTAAGACAAGTAGTAAACATGATAAAAATTATAAGTACACACAAATATCAAATGTGCAAAACCCCCTAGATTTGAACCCGCTTCACTTGGCTTTTCCAAGCGGACGCGTTACCACTGGACCACCCGTGCCCAACATACACAAATACATACATTTACATACATATATAGATATTCACAGAGACATAGAAACGGTAATGTATTCTAAATAAAACCTAGCACCTAACAAAATATCGAAACGTGTAAGATTTACCTTCAATCAAACCAAGTTTCTTAGTAACTGGTTAAGTACTTATTATTCTACGGCCGTAACGTTTGTTATTCCATGAAGATGATCGTGCACACATCATACTTACTATACTATAGATATTTTTATTATTTGTTAAATTGATTTACAATTGGGGAGCGTCGGAACAAAAACCGATAAATCACATTTATGTTGTTTGTGAAAAAATGTAAAAATATGGCCAAGTTCATGGTTTTCTAATTTAGTGTTAAACGAAATCTATTAATTTATTGGTGTTAGAATCACTGTTTGGAAACCTAAATTCTGTATTCGTGACTGTGATAAGTGTTGAGTTATAAAAAAAAAAGAAAATGAATATATCGGTTATTGACCAAACCAACTGGATTTATCGATTTTTGATAAAACACTGTAGGATATATCTAAACTCGAAATTAGATACCTATATCGGTTTTTGACAGAAACAAAATAGTCAACAATAAAAAAATGTTATGGATTTTTCGGTATCTGTTCCGATCGCCATCGTCGTTGATGTAATAGTATCCGTTTATGTTCAGATCCGGGTATTTCGCGGGCGGATTTAGAGCGAATTTATCAGTTTTCGACCAGATTACAGTAACCATAGAGCAAGATATGTACGAGAACAACCAATTGGCGTCAAAATAATTGTCAAAATGTGATTTATCGGTTTTTGTTCTGACGCTCCTCAATTAACATATATGTATAGCTTTCGCTCATGGGTTTTCTTGCATTCTCAAATGATTGAAGATTTTTGCATTCTCGAATGATTGATAGAAGATTTTTACGTGTACGTGTATTGGATTTGGATAAGACCGTGGATAGACCATGACTCGGAGTAACACAAAATATGTATGTATTTAATAGTTTAAATTTTTTTTATTGAAAAGTAGAAAAAACCTGAAGCGTAAGTCCAACTCACTCTTGGCAATTTTTTATATATTATTTTAATTTGAGATATTTATTATATTTGCATAAAGAGGTCTTATAACCTAATAGGTTAGAACTAGTCTCATTTACGTACAGACGTAACAGAAAAAAATATTGTAATTACTTTCATTTTTTGGACATTTTTTTTTATTTTCATGTTTTTATGATTCGGCATTAAAAATACATACAAACCTAATTTTTTTAATAAATAATTATCTATACAACAGCGAAACTAAAGCTGTTTTTGAACAAATTATACATTAATTTTATTTAAAAACGAATATTTCAAACAACATAATATAGAGTTAGAAAACTATTATTTTCAATGCAAAGTCACAAAATATGGCTAGTTTTAATAGCTATAAGTAAACACCATTAAATACGGATTCGAACGTGTTACAGTTTGTTTTGTCCGACAAAATTCCATAGATACCTATTACATTGCACTACGGAATGTCGTCGGGTAGGTGGAAGTGGGAGGTTTTGTCATCGCTGACCGCAACCTGCGATTCGAATTATTATAGTTAAATAATTGTAAGCTACAGGTATGAAAACGTAAATCTATATGTTAATATTAGGTTGTACCAATGTTTGTCCGTCTGTTACAGATAAGTCCTATTTGCCCTCATTTTATGTATGTTCGGAATCTGTACTAATTTATAAAAATGGAGTCTGTCTTTTTGTTTGTTCCTTTGTCCGAGTTGTAATAGGCATTGAGGTTTGTAATACACTCATCTCTGGGACTAGCTGTCTTATTTGACATTATAAATAAAACTATATTTTCGAATGCTTCACAGTGCACATGGTCATGAGAGACCTTCTAAAAATTACTCGAGACTGTAGAAAAGATAGTTTTATTTAAATATATACGAAAAATATCGATTAGTAATACCAAAGTCAATGCAATAAAATAATTAAGTCAACGGCGAACATTAATTGCCTACGTCGAGTTGTCTGTCCATCCTTGACACACTCACTTATCTCCGAAACCATTGAATATTCATTACACTTAGCGAGTAACCTACTTTCGTCATAAAAATACCGCTCACACTTGACCGAATTTCGTATT
This sequence comes from Brenthis hecate, assembly GCA_951806755.1. Taxonomy (NCBI): domain Eukaryota; kingdom Metazoa; phylum Arthropoda; class Insecta; order Lepidoptera; family Nymphalidae; genus Brenthis; species Brenthis hecate. The sequence continues at coordinate 6,204,520 of OX638282.1, read as the reverse complement.
GTTCCTGCACCTCGACTTTATCTGTGGGTCTCTTCATTTATTATTCAAGCTATGTATAATGAGTTTTGTCATACAATTACTATCTGATTTTAAAACAAAGTGAAAATGTAACTCATCTATATCTATACATATAATAAAAGTGAACTGATCGCTGTCTGTAATAGGAAGAATTTGATAAAAACTATTATTGGGGGGTCTTCATTAACACAATAGAACCCAAAACAATGTTTGTCTGTTTGTCTGTGCGTTTATGCATACTTATCTCAGAAACGGCTCAACCGATTTAGGTACGATTTTCACTAATGTATAGTGGCAAACTTTACTTAGTATTTAATATTTATTTTATTTCAATCGGTTCATAAATCAAAAAGTTATGTCGATTTAAAGAATTACCTATGGGCGAACCCTAACGATACGAGGTTGAGTCAGAGAGTTGAGTAAGTGAGAGTTGAGTGAGAGAGAGAGAGTAGTTCATTATAAAAATCATCCCCTATCTAGATTAAATAGGAGATAAAAGACTGTTTGGAAATTCGCACCTTGAAAATTAGAAACATGGAAATTACCTATGGGAAAACCATGGGTTCATTACTAGTTTAAGTATAGATGAATGCGCATTAGATAGTCCCTTTCTCACACTATTTCATTATTAATATAAAATTTCTTAGAAGGCAGATTCAAATTATCTTTTCCATTAAATAACGTACTATAATAACATAATTGCACACATTATACGTTTTTCACGTCACTTACAATGATAATCTAAAATCTTCAATGAAAACGCAATTCATGACTGCTTAATATGTAATATTAAGATAAACTATGACTTATATTTCGGACTCACTCGCACTGTTACTCCTTCACGTTGATACGGCTGGACAGATTTAGATGAAATTTGGTACACAGATAGAATATGACCTCGAGTAACACATACTTTTAGCACCTATGAACGCACTTAAGGAGTTGAAGCCTGTATTCAGCCCTCTTTTAACGTCCCACTGCTGGGCACGGGCCTTCCTTCTATACGAGGGATTAGGCCATAATCCACCACACTGGCCAAGTGCAGGTTGACGGACTTTACATATCTGTCGAAAGGTTCTCTCAGACAAGCAGGTTACCTCACGATGTTTTTCCTTTACCGTAAGACAAATGTTGATCACGTTGGAAATAATTCGCATATGGAAATATCAGAGATGTGAGCGATTCCCACTCAAGCGGTTCTTTTAGTTGGGTCGGTTTCCCAAGCGAGCGCATCATAACTGGGCTACCACTGCCTTAGAGTTGAGGGTTAGTCCCTAGTAATAAATATTTTGTGAACCTGACTCGAAAATTTATCTACACATAATTTATAAAGAGGTAAAGTTTGTGATATTGTGAGTTTGTGACGTTGTAGGGGGGTAATCTCTGAATCTACTAAACCGATTTAGATGAAATTTGGTAAGGAGATAGTTTGAGACCCTAGGAAGGACAAAGGATTCTTTTTATCCCAGAAATCATCTCTTAAGGGGGTGAAAATTGGGATGAAATTGTGTATGGGGAATGCTTGTATTCGAATAAACTACCACTGCACCAAACAGTAATAACATATTAAAATAGCCAAAAAAATATGATACGATACACAGAAAAACATATTAACTTATGCTTAGATAATAATCACTCGGTTAACATTTCCTACTAATATTCATAATATAAAGGCTACCCAGTTTTTGCTCTAAGTAATTATTAGCAACTAGCCACTGACTTCTGCAATGCGTCAAGGCCTACTTATTAGTTAATGAATTGAATTTTTGTTATTATATGTATTTATAATGAAAAATTGGATGGCAGGTTCGAATCCCGCCTTAGGCACTTTGTTTATATATACATACATATGTATGTAATCAAATCTTACAAGTCGATTTTATTTAATTTCATTTAAAATTTTGCAAATAAAATTATATGTTAAATACTAGTAATCGGACAACTATTGTAAAATAAATAATTTGTATGGATGTGTATGTATGTTTGTTACTCCTTAACGCTGAAATAAATTTATTACACAGACAGGTTTTAAACCTGGAGTAACAAATTCGCCTAAACACGTTTAATCCGTATTAGTATTATAAATGTGAAAGTTTGTGAGTATGTATATTTGTCACTCTTTCACGCCAGAACGGCTGAACGGATCAGGATGAAATTTGGTATAGAGATAGATTATAGTCTAGAATAACACCTAGGCTATTTATTCCGAAATATATTCCGAATAGGTTTGTTTTTATTTTCCTAGAGGCGAAAACCGAGCGAAGCGAGGGTGAGCCGCTAGTCTTCTAAGTATAAATAGGCAAAAACAAAACAGTTTAGTACCTTTTTCTCCTCTGTTTATCAACCGATTTTCTTTTTTTTGTTTAGAAGCTATTGGAGAGCTTTAGTTATCAAAAAAAAAATTGTAGTCAAATTTCCACCACTAGGCGAACACTAGAGTATATCCCTATTTTTGTATTATATTAGCTAACATATAATAACATTTATCTCTTAAATAAAACAAACCCACGACCTCCATTAAAGTCAAAATAATCTTTACAATGCACAAAATTCATTTCATTTTCATATACCGAAATATGATGACACTTGACACGTAATCCTACAAGCTATACGAGTACAGACAAAAGTGAGATCAATTTGTAGATAGTTGCAATGAGGTCATTTTATTAGGGCTGTCTTTGGACCTATACCTAAATATTATTTATGGGCAAACTTTTCTAATCTTTGATACAAAAGCTCTATAGAAAAACAGGGCTTTCAGTTTTTCCCAATTTCCCGAATTTCCGGGCGTCTTTTCCAATTAAAATACATATTATTCATAAACTGTTACTTAATGATTTAAACACATACTAATCTTGTGCCGTTATTGAGGGACACAAGTTCGAGTCCTACTTAAAGCTAAAATACATTAAGTCCATTTCGACCAGCCCTAGTTAAAATGTAAACGAAAATTGAGTTACACGCACGTCGCACCAATTGACGAGTGTGGGTGTTGGACGAATTGTAGCTGATTCAAAGTAAACAATAACTTCATCATGGCTATTATTAAGAAAATCAGTTTTTTCCGTTTCACAGTACCACTACTCACTGTGCATTTTTACCGACTTAAAAAGGAAGAGGTACTCAATGCGTGTATGTTGTGTGTACTTGCAATTTGCAATTATATTATTATATATATTTACTTGAAATATTAACATGAAAGTAATTAGGAAAACAGAGCGAATTCAAATCCCGGGTCTCGCACCTCTGACATTCCCATGTGTGTAATCATTTCCAACATGATTACCACTTGTCTTAACGGTGAAGGAAAACATCGTGAGGAGACCCGCATGTCTGAGAGAACCTAGCAAGTTTTCAAAAGACATGTGACGAGTCCGCCCGCACTTGGCCAGCGTGGTGGACTATGTAAAACATTTCGGTACATTTTTATCCTCTGTTTGTCAACGGATTTTTTTTTGTTTAATAGCTATTGATAAGCTTTAGTTATTTATAAAAAAAAAACCACTGGAGAAACACTAACACAAATTAACATAAAAAAATTAAATAAACTTTGCAAGTGGAACTGGAGGAAGGAACATATACAAGTTGTTTTAAAGTTAAAGAGACTAAGTTTATTGGTTTATGAGATTATCATTTCTTGCGAGCACTTGCGAGACTGTGGGTAATCTACTTAGATGTACTTTACTGTTATTAACTATTTAAATATAAAGAAATAGCCTTTACTCACGGCTTTGGGCGCGCGGCGGGGTTCAAAATTTCAACAAATTTTGTTCCAATATTTTCGAGGTTTTAATTTAGTTTTTTCCCCTCGACAGTTCGTATACTTTACAGCAAACATGGTCACAGTGGTTTGTTACAATTATTATTATCTATAATTTCTGAGAAATTCTTACTCCCGTAAAACAAAACCGCTAAAAGTCGGAAAAAATAGTTTATTTAAAACGTAGGATATTAAACAAAATATTATCTATGGGCATTATGGTTGAGCATATAATTCTAATAAGAATCAACATCTATATTCTATACTAATATTATAAAGAAGTAAAGTTTGTGAGTTTGTGAGGTTGTAAGAGATAATCTCTGGATCTACTGAACCGATTTAGATGAAATTTGCTTGGGAAAAGAAGATAGTTTGAGACCCTTAGAAGGATATAGGATACTTTTTATCCCGGAAATCATCCCTTAAGGGGTTGAAAATGGGGACGAAAGTTGGTATTGATTTGTCGATCTGTTCATCAATCACTCTTATTTAAACGATTATTTCAATATATCACGAAAATTTAACTATCAAAATAAATCACTTTTTAAAAAAAAGTTCTTTTTAATATTATTGACTCAGATATTTTCTAGGTATTCCATTGAAAAACCTGAAAACACCTGCTTTTCCTATACAAAATGACCAGGTCCATCCGACGAGACTTAGATTACATAAATTACCAACATTCTATCACGTCGTAACAAAGTTTATTCACCTTCCTAGGAGGCTAGAGCAACCGCGCATAACGAGAGTTAAGTTACAGTAGTGGTAGCAAGATTTGGATGGGTAACCGTAGTTAGTTAAAAGCTTACATTTATTTACATTTTGCAACTATTCGGGTCTTTTAAAATACTAAGTTTACTTACAATTCATACTTAATATTATAAATGTGAAAGTGTGTATGTTTGTTTGTCCTTCGTTCACGTCGAAACAGAGTGACGGATTAGCGCGATTTTTTATGTGAAGATAGTTGGAGGGCTGGAGAGTGACATAGGCTACTTTTTACCGCGGAAGATTATCTCATTCCCACGGGAAAAAATGTTATAACACAACCAAAAAAATATATTTATGATCAGAATAACTTAAAACTTGGTATTAACGCTCTTCAATACAATTAAATACATATGTCTTAGCATTTTTCAAAATTCATCCTATAAGGGGGTAAAATAGGGGATGAAAGTTTGTATGAAACCTATCTTTTTAGAGACTTTTTTGTAGTTTTAGCGCGAGCGAGAGATTCTGCTAGTATAAAATAAATACTACAATGTTTCAAAAAGTTTTAGAAACTCTCACGACTATAAGTTTGACAATAACTTTTTCGTACCAGGCTACGTGAAACAAAAGAGCGTACGTGCGCAATCAGCAATGTAGGTTCATACATGCATTATCACGTAAATAAATATTAACAAGTTTTTAATATTTCAAGCGATATATTTGTGCAAATAAAAATTAAATATTGCGCGTCAAATTGATGTCTCTTTACCGATTTCGGCCACGACAGCCAATCTCACTGAGACTAGCCAACTGCGCAGGAGATACATACATAATAAATAATAATAAATAAATATGTTGGGATATTACACACTAGACCATCTAGTGCCATGATAAGCTACGAGGCTCGTTTTATGGATACCAGATAGTTGATACACTACACATATATAACTTTAAATACATACGTATTATAAATATAAACATCCATGACTGGAGTGCAAACATTTGTACTCATCACACAAATGAAAACCCCCAGCGGGACTCGAACCCGCGACCTCTGCCACTGTAAGTACTGTGGTCACTACAAACTGAACCAACGTGTCGTCAAAATATTATACATATATGTTGTAAATATTATATTATATTAAGGCGACCGGTGAGTGTCGGCGCATGACCGATGGCTTTACGCGCTCTCCGAGGCACGGGGGTGAAAAACACCACCAACTTTTTATCTCTGGGTTGCGACAGACATTTTTCGCAGGAAAACCCGATAACTAAACTTGTCCGACTCGAGACTCGAACCCAGGTTCTCCGGAATGCAGCCGTACATGCTATTCATTAGACCACCGAGGCAATATAAAACATAAAAAGTCACGAAAGTTATCACTAATAAGTCGATATCAAAATAAAACCGCCACCGCCATTAACTGCCCACTACTCAGTTGAAAGTTTCCGGGATTTAAAGCGATTATTATTATCAAACGATCGATTCAGAAAACAAAGGTCGCGGGTTCAAACACTGAAGCTATTTTTGTGTGCGAAAGGTCACCATAGGAATAGCTTATTTAACCCTTTGAAAATTGCATAATATGTATATGGTATATGTTAAGTTGGTAACAACTATACGATGAGTGACGATAAGGTAGACAAAATATGCAGAACATAGTTAATGAAGCCTGAAATAGTATTTTATTTGTTTACAAAGAATACGGTTACAACGAATCAATTGAAACAAATACATATGACATAAATATAATATATACTATCATATTACTCATCGCAATTACTAACACATAAAAAGAACTAAGAAATATTCTACATTATAGATCTTATGTTAATTTAGTTTTTGTTAATTTAGTTTGCTATTATTTAAAAAGACAATTTACTAAGCAACTCTATTACTTTTACAAATGAAAAATGAAAAATATTAATCTGAATAGCTATCATTTTGATCCACACAGTAAGAACTTACTACATCTACCTGTCTGTTATGTTTAGATTAGATTTATTATTTGATTTTATTATATTAATAATAGGATCCCATGACGATGGTAGTACCCAGCCATCTTCCCTATTGAAATTTGGATGTTTTTTAATTTCTATGGCTTCTCGAATAATTCTAGGGCGATATATTCGCTTATATATATCATTATATTCGCTTCGATAGATCTCAAATCCTCGCGAAAGAAAACCGATATCGCCCTAGAACGATGCATACCTCCTTTTGTTAATGTTTTTTACAGACAAGAACAATCAGTAAATTATAGGAGTTTGGGATAAAGTCTTAAAGAATAAGATGTAACATATAATATTTAATTTTTAAAATGTACGCATAGTTAGAAAATCTTGTGCATGCCTTTAATTTAGAGTAATATACATATAAACAAGATATTTTAGTAATTAAGTTTATGTATACACTCTTTTAAAATTTCACTTTTTAAGGACTTTTAAACTATATAAGGGATATATTTGTATCCATATATGTACATACATAACCACATAACATTTAATTTTATGTACAAACAGTACATAAGATTAAATGAAGAAAGTAAATCCAATTATTTTACGCAAAGACAACTGAAGCCAATCAAAACAACTAGTAGATAGATGGCTTTAACAGATCAAACAACACGCATATCCAAAAAGCGTGTTAATCTACGTGTTAACGCGTGAAAACTCACCTCGTACGCGGGTGTGTGCAGGCTGTCCTTGATAATGGGCGCGCTATTCCTCGGCCCAATAAACGCCATTTTGACATTTTACATAAAATTTGTCACTACACTTCACTTTGTGTTTAAACACTATCACACCACAATTTTTTTAACGTCTTCACTCAATGAATAAATAAATATATGTAGTATAATTTCAATCTGATTTTTGGCTGCAAGATAGATTAAGAAAATATATAAAAATGCTGATTCAAAATGTTTTTAGCGCATTTTAGTTAGCTTCAATTAACATATGTTGTATGTAATCAAACCTTGAAAATTAATTTTAACCAATTTCTAATTGTGTTAACTATCGATTTGTAATTTTGTATGTGTAATCTGGCGAACTCTCCAAAATTCGAAATTTTAGTATCCAGATTTGAAGAATAGAGAAAAGACAAAAGAGGCCCGAGGCAGAGTCCTTCCTATGTCAACCAAGTTCGGGAATAGCTTACACCCCAGAAACGTGTATTTTAACAACTTTGAAGTTATTTATTAAGACAATAACCATAAAACTCTGTTCCAAAATGAATTGTAACAAAATTTGCGAAGACATCCCATAATAAGTAAAAAATCGGTCAAGTGCGAGTCGAATTCGTCCTCGAAGGGTTCCGTACCATCGTACATGTACTTTTTATTTATGACTTTTAATCTATGTTTATACTAGTATATTAAATTCGATGATCGATTACGAGTGTTAAAAAAAATGTTTTTTTTTTGTATTTTTATTATCTGTTGTTATAGCGGCAATAGAAATACGCACTATGTGAAATTTTCAACTCTCAATCTAATAGTATCTATTACGGTTCAGGAGATACAGCCCTCTGATAGACGAACGGATGGACAGCAGAGGCATAGTAATAGGGATCCGTTGGCACCCTTCGGGTACGGAACCCTAAAAAGATACACAAAGAAACTCTTCTCATATTTTTAGAACTACTGTTATATGTATAACATCCCGATCTCCTCGCAAGGGAAATTACATGAATTTATACCAACAGTACACATATGCACTGTACAAGCAAATAAATAAACGCTGTTTCATTCCCCTTTGGGAAACATTATTCTACTCAAGACATTCGAGTTGTGGATAAAGTAGAGGAATTTTTAAACACTGAAACCCTAGAACAATTTTTTATAATATATAATCATAAACAAAAAAATAATCTCACGATTTACATGTACGATTTCTATAGAAAAAGAATTTTAAATTTTATCTATCTTTTTATATATATATATATATATATAAAGATAGATAAAATTGAAGTGTATGTAATGTCGAAATTTTAAGAAAAGAATTAGGGTTCCACACAAAAAAAAATAAAACGTACCCGAACGAAGCAAGGGTAAGTCACTAGTAAATAAATAAATATTCGAAAATATTCACATATTTCAAAACAAAATTGCGTTATTTAGAAGGCAAGGAAGGTGTTTATTGAGGAAAGTCACGCTATGACCCTACGAGCCTAACCTTTCAGCAAAAACCTAGTACAAAGATATATATAAGTATAAAAATATAAACATATATCCTATGAAACATGAACGATTTCAATATGACATGATATCTACGTCTGTCAAAAAATCAATCTAGATCATTTTCACGGTGTTCACGCCGCGACGTGATCGCGTGTGACCCACTGACTAATATCAAAGATACGTTAGTACGGTACGTTTTTAGTCTCGTTTTCACGCTCATTTTAACTGTATTTCAATGAAAGATGAAAAAACGAAAACCGAAAATCTTTTATATATCTTTAGATCTGTAGTCTACTTATTATATTTATATATTTTTTCATAACACTTTCATACAAAAAATCCCTTTTTACCCAACTGCAGCGAAGCCCAAAGAAGGGTTATGTGTTTTTTAGTTAATGTTTAATATAATATTCCAAGAAAACCCCATCAAATGTCAATTAAAAATACTATATGGGCCCATAAGCCATGTTCATGCGAAACACCATTCTAATTGTTAGCTCCATCATTGCGTAAAATAAGCACATATCAACTAAATATGTAATAAACCTACTTTTGCATCTATGAGTCTAGTATAGTATATATTAGATATCGTATTTTACGTACATATTATGTGTTTTATTTATATTTTTGGACTCTGTTTATATATTAAAGATCTTTTTGTAAATATTGCCTTAAATAAAACATAAAATAATATATATAAATAAATAAATTATAGGTAAACTAGCATTGCCCGCGGCTCCGCCCGCGTTCAGATGACCAAAAACCAAATTCTTAGGTTTTACATATTAGTATACTCTTACATTGCAGTATTTGTATTTTTTCTCAGAAATGAGACATTTTCCCGCGTTAAAAAGTATTTTATATGTTGACCAGCTATCACCATACCAAATTTCATCAAAATTCCTTCAGTGGTTTTTCTGTGATGCGGTAACAGACAGACAGACAAACATTCTAAAAACTATGGATTAGGCCTCTGTATCGATAATAATATTTATTTCAATACGAATTTCCAAAAAAATATTTAATGTACAGATTCGGCTTACAATTTTATTATATGTACATATGTATAGATGTGAACTATCTCCCTATACAAAATCTACAGTGTGCGGAGGCTGTAACAGTCAATTCTTTACAGCTTCACTTCCTATAGAATATAACATTGGACAAGGACAAAGGAAATTAGCACTTTTTGCGAGCACGCTATAATTAAACTCTAGCTGTGTAATCACGTAAATATTCAATCATTACGGCGTAGTGGCACATGTTAGTACAACGTAGGTCACGAATTCAAGTCGTCGACCTTGTAAATTTTCGCAGCGTTTCAAACTAATCTATACTAAATTAGTTTTTAGATAGGTAATATGAGTAAACACAGGTACAGGACTTCACTGGTATTCTGGAGGCGAGGACGACCAAAACCAATTTTCCAATCCCGTGTTACTACGTGGAATTTGTTATCCGGAAAAGCCAAAACTCACTTGACTCTAACATGAGGCTTACGCAAGCTATCATTTTGCAAATAATATAAGTTCAAATATATATATATATATATATATATATATATATATATATATATATATATATATATATATATATATATATAGTCATAATACTAAGACTCTGTGACACAAAGATTAAAGTCATTTAAATACAATTAAAAAAAATCTTAATGACTATAGAAAGACATCTTGTGTTAGCTCCCAGTACTCGAACCCAGGACTAAGAAATTCAGCCAAGTTACTTAACCAGAAGACCAATGACACAGTCAATACAATACGCAGTTTGAATATAGACGAAAAGCAAAATGCCGTGGCGATGATTGCCGTAAGGCATTCGAAACGTCGGGAACAAAATAAGATCAAACTAAATCCGCGACAAAACCCCGAAAAGATAGTTTTATTTATAAATTGGTACGTTTGCGAATGTTCTTTAGGAGAAAGAATTATGCACGTCGATCCCTTGCTCTGTGAAAAACAAAAACAAATTTATCCCACGGGAACCGTACATTTTTCTAAAATAAAAAGTAACCTATGTGCTATTCCAGACTATATTCTATCTCTGGGCCAAATTTCATCCAGATCCGTTCAGCCGTTCTGGCGTGAAAGAATAACAAACACCCATCCATCCAAACATTCGCATTTATAATAGTAAGTAAGATTTTTAATTCGCCTATATCCAAAAAGTCTCATCAGAAGGAAAGAGCTTAACTATATCTGAGAAACAATGCTAATATAATAATAATTTAAATTGTTTTTATAGATATGTACAAAACTTCATATGAATCTCGCGATCATCTACTAATTATATCTTTAAATTAACATTTTATCCGTTACATAGCCAATGCACTCGCTGAAGGCTAAGATCTCAGTAGTATTATTAAAATTATTAAATATTAGAGTATAAAATGTTCGTTCATTTATCTTTTTTAAGACAGCTAGCTGTATGCGACTGATGGTGACGTAGGAGTCGATTTTTACTATTTGTTTGGATTTGACTTAACATACGTGTTTTATGAAGAAATTAAAATAGCATTAGGATTTTGTATTTAAAATATAAATATACCCACCTCCTGTGCATCATCTATTTTTTATATCTTCTTTTTGTATATTTCTTTGTGGCGTACAATAAAGTATCTATCTATCTATCTTAAATAAAACTATCTTATGGGATTTTTTCGCGGATTTATTTGGATTTTTGGTTCCCGACGTTTCGAATGCTTTACAGCAATCATGGTCACGGGGGAGACTGAGGTGTTACATGTCTCAAACACATACTTGTTAAGAAAGTATTATACAAACTTATACAAACGTCGGGAACCAAAAATCAAAATAAATCCGCGAAATAATCCGAAAAGATAGTTTTATTTAAAATGTCAAATATTCGCGTAAATCTGAGAAAGTATTATATCTATCTATATTTTTTGACACTAGCGACATTCCCTCGCCTCACTCGGGTCCGTCCCTAAGTTTGAATGGTTTAGGGACACATAGAGGATAAACATACGAACATTCAATTTTATTTATATAAAAGAAGATATATACACTCGTGGAACGCCGGGAGGCAATAATAGATCGAGAAAGCGTTTCAATTAAGCGGGTTTCTCCGGTGAAAGTCAGTAAAGGGTGTTCGTACCTTCTATGGCTCGAGTATCGTTATGATACTAGATTATTGATGTTGAATGCCTCAGGTCTTACGTTTCTTAGAAAAATATTTATTCCTTAAACCAAAACTACTTGTTTATTATCTTGTTATTAATATTTTGAATGCAGAATCTGTTTGTTTGTTCGTTCGTTTGTACCTATCTGTTTTACGCAGCAGCTACCTATCGACGTTATTTAAAGTATTGAGTTTGATTATGGAACTAACTTCTAATCTCTATACATATCTCATATCTATATATATATATATATATATATATATATATATATATATAAAATCCCGAAATCTCAGAAATCATAAATGTTACAAACTGATGTAATTTGGCAGGTAAACTCATCATAATCCGGGTACCCGCTAAGGAAGCAACTTTGTAAATTCAACCCCTTAAGTTGTCAGAAGGGGTTAGATAGAAATTTGAATGAAAATCAATTTTTTTAACTACACGGGCAAAGCCGCGAGCAATTGCAAGTTACATATTTCGAAGCACTAAATCGTTCAAAAACAACTATTTGCCATTTAAGTTGTATATATGCTAAAATAGACCATATTCCTATATTCATAAGACCCTAGCGCTCAAAGTCGTGAGCTATAACAATTGCACCGGGTCAAGTATTTGAAAGGTTTTCACGATATGAGAACTTGTGAACGGTCAACGAGTTTATTTTGTGTACACGCAAGATATGTACAAACATTATGTATGTCCGAATTCCACTCAAATCGGTTCAGCCGCTACAGTGTAAAGAATCAAACAAATATATAGCCACGCATTTACTCGAAAACTTATACATTTGGATTATCTATACAATATACATATAATAAAATTCGAACTAAGTCGAATCTGTACATTAAATATTTTTTGGAAAATCTTATTGAAATAAACATTATTATCCAAACAGAGGCCGAATCTATAATTAAATAAAAATTAAAAAAAAAAATTGAAGACATAGTTTTTTATATAGATAGGTAAATTCTATTCATATTATTATGTTTTCATCATGATCCATGATAATAATAGTCAAATTTTGATCACTGGGCGACCTCTTGTACCCACAAAATAAACTACAAGAGTATTATAATATGTAAATATTTATTTTATTCAAATATATTTAAAGTACCTACTGCAGTAGTACTGCAGTTGCAATGACGTGTTTCGTGGGATCAAAACCTTTTCATTTAATCTATAAAAGCTTAGTTTTAAATGGAAATGGTAGTTTTAATTAAAATCTTAATTCGAGTTCATTAAAGAAAATTATAAAAATAATATACATATAAAATTTAAAGTTTTTTAAAAGTCCTTCTCTTTTAAGGCAAAATAGATACGCTGCGCCAGAAAACTTCTACTATTTCTAAAATTTGGAAAACTTCTTGTCAGGGAAAAATTCAATACCCGAGAGTCAGTACAAAATGACTTTGCAGAGTTTGTTGGCTTCCGTACACCTGGCTTCTTCAAGAAGATATTAAAAAATTAACACTGCGTTGGCAGAGATGCATCGATAGCATGGGTGCATATTTTGATTAATAGAAATATAAAATATTTATAAAAAAAATGATTTTAACTTTCTGTATATTAAAGGACAATTTCATAGGTAGGTACCTAAAGACCTAACACTATCCCAGAGTGCTATATGCTATAAATAATATTTGTATTGTGTGTTTTAGCGGAGCTGTCATATTTTTTGTCTAGTCATTAATAACTGAATTGACATAGTTAAGTTATTAAACAAAATATCGGATAAGTGCGAGTACGATTCGCACACCGAAGGTTTCGTTGCATGAAACAAAGTTTATAATCGCAAAAACAAATCAATTTGATACCTCTACGCGTTCCTGAGAAAAAGGATCTTGCCAAAAAACAGACAGACAGACGGGCAGACAAATGGACAACGAAATGATACTACAAGAGTTCCTTTTTTCCTTTTAAAAAATATTTTATGAGACATTATTACTCTTATAATAAAGAATTACTAATGCCCGTATAAACATTTTCTGCTCGACTGAAGTATTGTAACCTATTCCCACATTAATCTATACGTAATATTTATAAATACAGAGTATTAATAAAATAGAAAAGTATTCATAAAAACAAAACAGTTCAATTAATGTATGCCAAATCAATCATTCGTCGTTGCATTCGTCACGCTTGATTTGGACGAGAATCAAACTCGCTCTCTCAATGATCTAAAGAGATACGAAATGGAAACGTCTGTAATAAAATCATTTTTTTACTTTCCATCTCTTCATTTTATCAATCTTTAATTCATTTATTTAATTAGTAGAAAGACAATCTTTGTAGTGTATTTTATATTATACAAATAGAGAAATATTTTTAGGTGGCATTTTTACGCAGAAATGGCTCAACATATAAACACACTAAAATGACCAACATTGCATTGCTAATTTTATACTACTAGCCTTTGTCCGCAACTTTGCTCGCGTAATAAGCGGAGCGGGGTTCAAGGTTCTATGCCCGATCCCAAGATGCAAACTGTGCCCTTGCCAAATTTTATAGAAATCTGTTTAACGGTTTAAGCATGAAAGGGGAACAGACAGAATTACTTACATTTATTACTAGCGACTCTACTAGAGACAGACAAAAATTGTAAAAACTATAGATTCGGCCTCTGTATCGATAATAATAAGATATTTAATATTTCAATAAGATTTTCCAAAAAATATTTAATGTACAGATATAACTCAGTTAGACTTTTATTATATGTATAGATTTAAGGAATAGTGCTAGTAATCTTATTAACGTAATATATGTACATATGTATGTACATATAGGTTATACCTATTACAAAATATTTTCTGGTTTTCTAGATTAATAAAATCTAAATTAATATCCTAACTCAGCATCTAGTTCAGCATATAGCACGGTCATTAAGCAATACTATTTATTGTTACAATTCGATCGACCTCACGAGCGCGCGGTCACGAATTCGATTCTCGTGCCACACCTATGATGAACTACATTGATTAAAGAATGTCTTTGTAAATATCTAAATGAAATCAGTTTGACAATATAATAATTTGATACAATAGAGATAATCTGATGATGGAGCCTGATGGTGGTGAAACTCTTTAATAGCTACTCTATTAATACACCACAATTGGTCAAAAGCGTGTTTCTTTTAGTTTATTAAAACTAAGATAAATAAAATTGAAGTGTCTGCTTGTAATGTGAAAATAACAGCTTTTTAATAAATTATACTTATGTAAGTATACAGGGTGGATTTTTGTGACGGGACAGTAAGGGCAGGTACCTTAACTGCTATAGTTACAGGAAAACGTTCTTATGAGACCATCTAAATGTCAACTAAAATGATGTAACGATACAAAAAATAACTACATACAATATGTTTCATCAAAATATATCCAAGTCACATTTGCCCAAGGCGCACACACAAACACTGACAGCCAAACCGACAAAATATGAAGAACTCTTTAGAAACTCTAACAAAAAAAACAAAACTCTTTAGAAGAAAATAATAATGAAATAGTCGTTATTATCGGTACAGAGGCCGAATCTATAGTTTTTAGAATTCTTGTCTAGCTGTCTATGACCGCATCACGAGAAAACCACTGGACAGATTTTGATGAAATTTGGTATGATGATAGCTAGTTATCCGGGTCAACATATAAGTAGGATAATTTTTACTGCGCGAAAATATCTCATCTGTGAGAAATCTATACTAACCGTTAAATAAGACCTACATATCTGTAAATCTGTATCTGGAAATCTCCTGATTGGCCATAGTTCAAAGTCTTGCAGTAACATATACGGATATAGGTGCACAATTTCAATGTATATACGGAAATATCTTCATTTCGAGACGGTGAGTGATCTTGGGTCGTGTAGGAAGTTGTTCGCATCACACTGTAATATGGATGTCAAACAACTTTCTGATTGCTTGGTTTCCTTCGCATGCGGAAACTGCGTTTTCTTTAAAATACTATCATAGAAATATACGTATATTCATTACCATGTATGGTGCAAACTACAACTTAGGCCTTTTATAAAAATCCTAAGTCTATATCTAGATTCTAGGCGAACTGCGTTAATGGGCATTTTATATTCCATAAAAAATATAAGATTTTTAAAAAAATCCATTTTTCAATTCCACTTGAGAACTAGATGAAAAAAAAAGATATTTTACGATACGATAGTTGGGCACATATATAAGAATCGTATGCCAAACTATTACACCATTATTATTAAAAAAAAGCTAATCGACTTAGATTTTTTTTGTTATTATTCCACCTTTAAAATCAAATGTTACCTTTAAAGTAAAGTCTGTTCTTAAAAAAAAAAGAAATATTAAAATTAATTCGAAATGAGCGAAAATATCCAGTACCAGCACACAAAAAAAAAATCAGTACCTCTTCTTTTTTGAAATCGGTCAAAAAACAGCTTATAAACTACTACTTTATTAAGTTAACTACAGTATTATATACGAATATATTTGACGACACGTTGGTTCAGGTTGTAGTGACCACAGTACTTACAGTGGCAGAGGTCGCGGGTCCGAGTCCCGCTGGGGGCTTTCATTTGTGTGATGAGTACAAATGTTTGTACTCCAGTCATGGTTGTTTATATTTATAATATGTATGTATTTAAAGTTATATATGTGTAGTGTATCAACTATCTAGTATCCATAACACAAGCCTCGTAGCTTACCATGGAACTGCATGGTGCGGTGTGTTAATGTCCCAACATATTTATTATATTATTATTATAGTCTATTTATCCATCAATATGTACTAAATTTCAATTGGATTATATTCAATAAAGATTAGTCGAATTTCGACCACTGAGCACTATACTGTTACTATACTTGTTCATGTACACTATTCAGCCCTTTTTTATTGTCCCACTGCTGGGCACAGGCCACCCTTCAATACGAGGGGGATCAGGCCATAGTCCACCATGATGGCCAAGTGCGTGTTGGCGGACTTCACATGTCTTTCGAAAACTTGTTAGCTTCTCTGAGACATGCAGGTTTCCTCACGATGTTTTCCTTCACCGTAATGCAAGTGGTAATCATGTTAGAAAAGATTCGCACATGAAAATATCAGAGGTGCGAGACCCGGGATTTGAACTCGCTTCACTCGGTTGCCCAAGCGAGCGCGTTACCACTGGGCTACCACTGCCTTATCCATGTACACTAGTCACAGAAAATTGTATTATTCTAACACTTTGATTTTAAAATAACACATACACAAACTTCATTGTATTATACACAAGCGGCTCACCAACAAAAACAAATCTATCCCACAGGAATCGTACATTTTTCCGGGACAAAAGTAGCCTATGTGTTATTCTGACATATGAGCTATATTATTGTAAAGTTTCATTAAAATCTATTCAGTAGTTTTTGCGTGAAAGAGTAACAAGCATCCATACATCGAGACATCCTCACAAACTTTCGCATTTAAAATATTAGTACGATTAGTAGAATATGAAAATAGTATAGACGGCTTATTATAAACTTTCTTTTGCAAAATGACTGTATATGAACAAGCCATTTAGATAGGCATCTAAAAAAACGTATTACGCGAGTGATATCGAAAGTGACTGCAAGAGCAACTGGTTATTAGGAAACTGGTCTAGATTTTAATTTATAATACTATAATATCAAATATAAACGTATACATTGTGACGTTTCAGTCACTTATTTATTACAACACTTATTCGACACTATATAAGATCTATATACTACTAAGACCACTATAGATAGGTATTATGAAATAAAACTCGTAACTGATTCACAATGTCGCACACGTCCGCTCTCTGTGGTAATTGGAGTCCAAGTGTCAAACGATGACACTTTTTCTCACTACCCGAGATCAGTGTGTGCAACTACCTTTATTATAAAATATAAATCATCACATACATGATAAGTATTGAAATTACGTCACTTTTATAGACCCACAGAAAAAAAGAGTAGGGAGGTATGCGATATTTTAGCCAATCGTGAATCGATTTTAATCCCTCCACGACCGCGGACATGCCGGCGTGTCGGTTAACAATAGATTTTCTTTTCACCAACAACCCATAAGCTACCACCTACGTATGGGATCCCTAGCTTAAAAGTCCCCTAAACTAGACCCTAAATTAAATTTCGTTTTACGATCGTCTTTAAGCCCATATTTCGAGCACCTAAATTTAGGGGGCCTTTTAACATTTAGGTGACCCCTAACTGTCGGTGAAACAGAAACTGTCCCTTAACAGCCCGCTAACCATGCTTAGGGGATCCCTTAAACTTAGGTGACGTTGGTGAAATCGGCCATTAGAATTTTAATTAATTTCTTAGAAATTTACCTGGAGGTGTTAATGATATCTAAATAGGTTGGTTGTACATGTAGCGTTGTCACTTGTCGTATATACATTTTAAGAAATAATTTATTTTTAATTCATTATAATAAATACAGATATTTTAAATTAAAAGATGTAAAAATTATGATGACTAATATGCTAACACTATTTAAAAAAATCATATATATATAAAAAATGCCATGATCGTTTGATCGATGCGTACCAAAAGTGTACTTTTACATATCATTAAATAAATAATAGATAATACTCAGCAAATTCAAAAAACAACTTTCAATAAGTCGATTCAAGTTTTGAAATCCAGACAGCACTACACACGAGCAAAGCTGCGAAAAGCGGCCATATTTTCAAAGCATTTAGTACACACATAGTTTTTTTTGTCAGATCAAGCTTCAGGGGATACCAG
This sequence comes from Brenthis hecate, assembly GCA_951806755.1. NCBI lineage: Eukaryota > Metazoa > Arthropoda > Insecta > Lepidoptera > Nymphalidae > Brenthis > Brenthis hecate. The sequence goes on along the minus strand of OX638282.1, from coordinate 6,185,951 downwards.
AAGAAGGTTAATAAAGAATGTCCAACAACTAAGCTACTCGTATGCAATCAAGTTCGCTTTTATTACAACGCGGTCGAAATACTTTCTATCTTACTATTAATTACTTTAGAATTCCTATGGTTTGGGAGTCAATAATAATATGTAAATTCTTAGGTATAATTTATACTAGCTTTTGGCTGCAGCTTCGATCGCCTAGTTTTGAGTTGTAGCGCGATATTTTATAGGTAACCTACATAGGTACCAAAACATCTATCCTACATTCTCTATGGACTCCAAAACAGCTGGAGCTGATAAAATTATCAGGAAATCTTCAAATTAGCCTAACGGATGATCTTATGAAGTTTGGTAGCGTACTGCTAGTAAGTAGACTATAAAAGAAAAGAATATTTTAAATCATATGGCATTTGTTGTTTCTTTGTTTGTTTGATCTCAGCTGGAAATGCCATCTGATATATATGTGTGTGTGTGTGTGTGTGTGTATATATACATACATACATATAATAAATGCATAAGTTTGTATGTGTGTACATTTTTGTTACTCCTTACTTTGAATAAAAATTGTACTGCACAGATAGACAAAGAGCTCGAGTAATACTTATGTATATACTGTTAGGCAGCTAGTTCCCACGTAGACGCGAGCGACGCCGGGACGAGTCGCTAGTGTTACATAACGTTTTAAAAGCGAACTTTTCATCATAAAGACTGTAGGTCGACCAAGGCAACCGGAAGGGCCGCAAGCACCGGATGTACAGCGGACCTCCATATCGCGACATTACCATTTAGGTTGACACTACTTATGGCAACTGGCCACATCATGTGGACTAAGTAATTAAGTGATTTTAGTTTTTATAAGGCTGTATATTACGCTTATTACCCGACTGCTTTAGGAGAGTATTTTTGGTTTATATGTTCGTTTATGTATTTAAAACGGACTTCAGCCTAAACGATTTGGTTAATAACGTATGTATGTTTGTACATACAAGTGAAATACATTACCCCTCTTCGGGCGCATTACATTTGCTACTGCGTTGGGTTTCAATTGACTTTGACCGAAATATACCTACAGGAATTTACACTCATAAAGAAATTCGAACATGCGCGTATGATAATAAGCAAATATCATACGAGTAATACATAGATGAAGATCTTGAATATGTTTCATTCTCGTATATTGTACATATAGAAAGATATTTTACGACACCAGCTCTCACGGCAACCGATAGATATCGAACGCTCCATTGTCTAGAACGCACATACATCACCGGTATAATTGAGAAAGTCGTTTTAAAAGTGAAATACAATCGATCATGCGTACATATTGTACGTACTGGTTAGTTGGAACAATGTTTTATAGAGTCTTTTATAAATGGTGGTATTATATTCGTAAATGTTCACAGGCTTTTGTAAATAGTGTAAGTGATGTTTGAGTGAAGTTTAATTTGAAAATATATAAATACTAGCGACTTACGCTCGCTTCGCTCGGGTTCGTCCCTAGGTTGATTTCATATACAAATTTTCATACCAATTTTCACACCCTTAAGGGATGACTTTCGGGATAAAAAGTATCCAATTTCCTTCCTGACCCTGGGTCTCAAACTATATTTTTACCAAATTTCATTTAAATCGGTTCAGTAGATCCAGACATTACCCCCTACAACGTTACAAACAGTTCACAAACTTTACCTCTTTATAATATTAGTATAGAAGTATAGATAAACTCAGTGATCAGTCTATCAATTAAGTAACACACGCGCTTGGTTACCCAAGTTGAAAAGACTCAGGTCCAGGAGTGGGACTTTAAAATGACTAAACTATTTTTATTAGTATTTAACTCGTCGAACCCAGGCAGTGATAACGCGTTCGGTTGGAAAAATGAGTGAAGCGGGTTCAAATCCTGAGTCTCGCACCTCTGATATTCTTATGTGTGAATCATTTTCAACATGATTAATGCTTGTATACGGCAAAGAAAAACATCGTAAGGATACCTGTGTGCCCGAGATAACCTAACAAAGCTGTAACTTTTACAGATTCTGAGATAAATGAAGATGTACAAAATAGTATAGGTATACTAGGTACAAAATTGCCATACGCACATTCTTAAGTTAATCTTCAAGAGCTAAAACGGACTAGGTGACCAAGAAGACTTTGTCGTCGAGAAAAAAAAGATCAGCGCCGCTTTTAGTTTATGAGTACGCAAATAGATCTTTGAAATCCATGTCCATACTAATATTATAAATGTGAAAGTGTGTTTGTTTGTTTGTATGTTTGTTTGTCCTTCTTTCACGTCAAAACGGAGTGACGGATTGGCGTGATTTTTTGTGTGGAGATAGTTGGATAGCTGGAGAGTGACATAGGCTACTTTTTACCGCGAGAGTTTACCTAATCCTCACAGGAAAACCCTTTATAATACAATCCAAAAAAATGTTTTTAATTAGAATTATTTGAAACTTGGTATTAATGCTCTTCAATAAATTAAATAAATACGTGATTTAGCATTTTTCGAAATTAACCCTATAAGGGGGTAAAATACAGGATGAAAGTTTGTATGAAACTACATTTTTAGAGATTTTTTGTAGTTTTAGCGCGAGCGAAGCCGCGGGTTCTGCTAGTAAACTATATATTAATTGTCAAATTAGTTCCTATCCTATAATAAAATAACAGTTCAGAAAACTTAGAATTTAATATTTTCAAAACCAAGTATTCTAGGTAGATTGAAAACTAAATGAAAAATATGAGGTTTTACAGGTTTAGTTCAGAAACGATAGATGAAGTAAAATTTAAAAAAATTTCATGAAATTTAAAGCAAATGGCAGGCAATTTTAGAAGCAATCACACGGCCGGTTGAGCTTTAAAATGTCAGCGCGGTGTACCCATCGACATTATTACATTTTACAGATTTATCTATACCTGCATACATAAATACATTACTGGCAACCTCGAGCTTCGCGACAACAACAAAAAAAACCTTTTGCGTCTAACGTGGTAAATTTGATACAAGCAACACTCTCTCACAATACTAGGTGTAACGTGAAAAAACCATACATACGTATAAACATACCATCTCTCTAAGTAAATCTAAGTCTCAAAGTATGGGATACAATTCGTTTATTTATGTTAGAAACCTTCGCAGGAGTATACACTGTACACAGTAACATTTTAAAACATCGAAGAAAATAAATAATCAAGTTAGAATAATATAATAAGTTAGAATAAACAAAAAAAAATAGATATTATACTATTTTAGAGCTTATAGTATTAAGCCCTTTTTAACGTCCCACTTCTGGGCACATGCCTTCTTTCAATAAAAGAGGGATCAGGCCATAGTCAGATATTTTGCCCCAGCGCTGATATCCCTTGAAGCTTATGTAAAGATAAAAAACTAAATAAAAAGGTAGTTTGCACCCTATTCTGCCCATTTGACCCTTAGCTTTCGATATGCCTTTACAAGCCCTTTGTAACCCTCGCTCATCTCTCCCTAGGTAATTAATTAGAGCTTACATTAGGTTTATCGTTAGTTCTTATTCAGTTTAATGAATGACTTTTTGTTATGTTTTGTATGCATTTTATGTAATAACTAACGACCCACTCTCGCTTCGCTCGGTTGGTATGGTTCCTAGACAAAAACAAATCTATCCAACGGGAACCATACATTTTTCGGGGATGATATATATAGCCTTCCTCAATAAACGGGCTATCTAATGCAAAAAGAATTTTTCAAATCGGATTAGTAGTTCCTGAGATTAGTGCGTTCAAACATACAGAAAAACTTCTCTGTTTACAATATATACATACATTGTACAAATATAATTACTTACTTTAGACGGCTGTATACACGTACGTACATACATATTACATATATAAGTAAACTTCTCCCACTTTCTTTTTTAAGGGTTTTACTCATATCTTTCAGCATATTTCCATTCATTTACTTCGACAGCAACAATCCACACACCAATTCGCAAGGTCAACGTATATCATCAGCGCTCATTCAGAGTAGACGAGTTTGCAATGAATAGCTTTTATCATGGAAACCTTTATATACATTTTTTGCGGTCGGTAGAATTATAATTGATATCAATAGGTTTTTTTTTAATGCTTAATAACTTTGCTAATATTGTGGTTGGTTTAATTTGTACTTAAAACGATGTGACAAGTAAAAGTAATATAATAATTAATAATATTCCACTGTTGGGTACGATTCTTCGTGTGATGCGAAGGGATAGCCCACCACGCCAAATACGGGTTGGCGGTGACTTCCGCCTTTCAAAAACAGATTAGATTCTATTACTCGTAGAAATCCAGGGTCACAATTTTATTTATTTTATATGAAAACCTTAACGGTTGGAGAGCAAGGTTAGAACTTGACCAAATTGAAGATAACCGAATTTTTAACCAACTTCAAAAAAGGTGGAGATACACATATGTACTACCACATATGTATATTTTTTTAAATTGAGTGACATCAACATGGCCATTGCATAAAATAATCGATGGCAATTTAGATGTTACGAGTCCGAGATTTTGACACGCATAGACTAAACTAAAATGTCCACAGAGCGTGCCTCCTCTCAAGTATCGTCAATACCTACTTGAAAGCATGTCAAAATTTGTTCGGCACACATGTGACATGATCCAACGCAAACAACGACACTAGGCCAAGGATGATATTATAATGTTATACAATTTGTGTATATCTTATAATAATAAATGACTAATGAGCAATTCTCGTATATTATTATTATGTATACTATAATAATATCTAAATTTATATCGTGTATCTCGAAAACAGCTGGAACGATTTGGATCAAACTTTGTATTTAGCTAAAAAAAATATTTTTAAGTTTATTTACGTAGGTGTCTTTTCTGAAAAAAATGATATTTTTGAATCTGTTTCAAAAAACTCCGAACGAAGTTCAATCATCCAGGTACTATAACACATAAGTAGTACTTGTATGCAAACGTATAATAACTAGTGACACGCTCTCGCTTCGCTTAAAAACAACTTGATATCAAATTATCAACTTTTCTATTCACTTAAGTGGTTTTTCCGTGATGCGGTCACAAACAGACAGACAGTCATCGACACGTATCGATAATAATGTCATTTTAATAAGATTTACCAAAAAATAATTTAATGTACAGATTCGGCTAAGGTACAATTTTATTATATGTAAAGATAAAAAACATACAACAAACAAAATATAGAAAAATAACTGCGAGCAACGTCGCAAGTGAACACTAGTTAATTAAATAAAACAAACATTGTACAATAGTAAGAGGCCTTACGACGCAAACGCCTGTCCCTGGCGGGTTCCCGGCACATAATCTAGAACTCGAGGGGTTTTAATTAATAACTACGTGTTTATGTAACTGTTAGTTTTTGACCGACATCAGAGACGAGGAGTTTGAATTTTTTTGTGCATTTTTTGCTTTTGCTAGCCGACTTTTATGACTACGAAAGGACCATAACGAGTAAATTTCTATTCTTAAGGGTGGAATGATTATTATAATCATTAAACTTATAAGTTACTTTTAATATGATATAAATTAAGTTGGTACGATTTTTTAATTAAAAATATATAGTTCGTATATTAAATATGTCTGTATGTCTTATTGACACTACCGGACATATTAAGACAATTATATGAATCTAAATAAATACAATTTTAATAATAATATGCACCAATAATGTTGCTTTTGGTAATAAAAATTATAAAATTAACATGCGAAACTATTTCGAGATCTATATTATAAATATGATGTTTATTTTTTGATATAATGTGTTATATATCACTATTATTATTAAAAAAAAAGTTTTTTTTTCAACCCAATGATTGGGATGGGATATTAACATATCTTCTTCTCCTTGTCCTTATCCCGCGCTACATGGAGCCGGTTTCCATCTATCAGCAATCACCTTCTCACACACAATAATCACACACATAATATTATCTTATACGCAGTCCTATATCCCTCTTACCTTCCTTGGTCTCCACCCACTTCTACATACATCGAATGTATCTACATACTGGGGACTCACCCTTGCTTTGCTCGGGTTAGCTTAGCTTGAATCCCACATAAACTTTCGTCGCCATTTTCACCCCCTTAAGGGATTATTCCCGGGATAAAAAGTATCCTATGACCTTTCCAGGGTCTGAAACTATCTTCTTAACAAATTTCATCTAAATCAGTTCAGTAGATCCAGAGATTACCCCCTACAACGTCACAAACTCACAAACCTTACCTCTTTATAATATTAGTACATATTTCATCTAGTAGGTATATAACTAAAGATAAATAAACCCGCAGTCACTAACTAGTGATATCCCAATACGCTTACATCTTCACATTGGCGTTACGTAATCACTTATACAATTAAGTATAGATCTGTTGCCAACTTAGCAATCAGTTCAAGTAAACGCTATTCAATGAATATATTAAAGTTGGAAGTTACGAAATATTATTCACGCTTACAGTTTTGTAAGTTGCTGAAAATAAATATTTAAATTAAATATCAATTAAAAACAGTAGACCACAGGTTCGATACCCGAAATGGGAAAAATAAAAAAATATGTAGGTACATATGTAAAATGGTGTAGCCAGTGTAAGAAACATTGATAAAACAAACTCACTATATTTATACAACGATTGTGCGAACAAATCTTTATTTATTTATATTAAAATTATATTACTTTTTAATTTTGCCATATGTAAATAATATTACTTTTTAACAAAAAGGTATAACTACCGACTGAACTCATTTACTAAAAAAATAATCAACAAAATTGGTTCACAATCAACCAAGATATACATATATATGTATCTACTAGACAAATCTATCCCACGGGAACCATACATTTTTCCAGGATAGAAACTAACCTATGTGCTATTCCAGACTATAATCTATCACTGAGCCAAATTTCCTCCAGAACCGTTCTAGTGTTATTAAGTAACAAACATCCATTCATCCAAACTTTCGTATTTATATAGCAATATAAGACTAAAATATACATACGTATACGATCACTACAACGTAAAGCTATCAACAAAGCTTTACATATATTTAAAGCAAATCAAAATAAACAATTAGATACTATAACAATATAATATACTATAAACAAACATTAATCTACCAAAAAGAATTGTTCAAAAACCACGTTTCCAATAATATTTGCACTCAACCAACCTTAGACCTACTTTTATTTTTCTGCAAAATGAGCTCAAAGTGTACAGCTTTAAAGTCATATTTCCTTTACATTAAACATTTCCTACGCACGCCATATAAGTAATGTCTTTGACAGAACAACAAAAGCCAAAAACGTATGCGAAGGTCGTTTCATCTTATTTGTATAGAATGGTAGCTCGTTACGAAATGTATGCAAAATTGTATGTCACATACATGTGTTTAGGATACGAGGATTTATAACTAGTAGTTTGTAGAGATTCTATGTATTAGAAAAAAAAATTTGGAGAACTCTGTAAAAATACAAGCAAATTGACTAAATTAAGTATAGAACGATAGAGGAAATATATAATAAAACAATTACAATAATTTAGCCTTAAAGTCCCACAGCTGGGAACGGGTTTCCCCACGATGTCTTACTTCATCGTATAAACAAATACTACTCATCTTAAAACTGATATTCGCTTATAAACATTCAAGAAATGCGAGACCAAAGTCGTTGAAACTTATTGGTTTGATTTCTCAAGCAATCTATACTAATGGTCTACTAAAACAAATCACTGCTTCAAAAACTATACATTAACCATATAATACTGTATACGGAAGTCGAACTTACGATCTCTTACAGAAAGATGTTAGAACCTTACATATCTACTAAGTAATTGTAGTAACAATCAAAAAATACAAAAGTATGACGACTTAATAGTATCATATTAAGTATAACTTCCCAAAATAAAGCATGTGTAAACGGATCTTAATCTTAATAATCATGCAATATCCAACCACCTCTAATTGTAAATAAAAAAAAATAATCACAGGAAATAAATTAGAAAGTTAAATCAATCACATATTATTAGATGGGTATTTGTATATGTTGCTCCCATCTGATGACGTATACTATTTCTATACATATAATAAAATTGTAACGTCGAATCTGTACATAAAAAAAAAATGTTTTTTTTTTTGGAAATTTTATTGGTATAGTCGTGGTACCAACACTCTCAACCACCACCACCAAACACCACCACGACAAGGTGAACGCACATTGGGGAGAATAAAATTTTCGCCTTTAACCCAACAACATCTACAGTCTGACACTACGTCTACAGTCGTATAAGCCAGCAACTATACTAGATCAACAACATGCCATCGTTATTTCACACGCACGGACATAATAAAAAATGATCTATCTACCATATATAGTCATAAAGCGGCAGTACAAAAGAATCGGAAGGTATGCAGCGCGAGCCACCTCCACTTCACGCCCATGATAATTATTATCGTAACAGTTATTAAGTGTTACGCGGCGCTTTTTGTTGGCTGTTTGTTACTTCATGCAATTACAATATGAAATTATACAATTACGTTGCGCACGTCTTCCGTCCCGTCGAGTGTCATAAGGTCTTGCAAATACATAAAAACTAGCGACTCATCCTCACTTCGCTCGATTGCTTAAATTATGCATTATTTTATTAGCATGTGTTATTCCAGAAGTCTATCTGTCCAGCCGCTTCGGCGTAAAGGAGTAACAAACAAACAGATATATGTACATACATACAAACTTTGGCATTGACAATAGTTATGTGATTATCTGCTATTATTATGCGATTATCTGTTATTATCTGTTATTATGAAAAAAAAACAATAAATATATTTAAAATGGTACGTGGTTTTCGTTCGAATAGCGCAAGTCTTTTATCTCAGACTCCCTGGTGCCACCCAAACCCTTATTTGTGTCGTCTATGATCATAGGATTCCCTATTATTGATATTGATTGATTGCATATTCATGCATGACTTTTTATATACAATAGCTAACATCGTTATATAATTGTTAATAAAATATCCAGCTCCAAAAAAACTAAAATTTGTATAAAATATTTTTTTTATATTATATCATACCGATACGGATACTCTAAACACCCGCCATTTCGCGAGCTTGGCGCGACGTCACAGTATGGTATACACAGAAAATGACGACTCAATTTGTAGCGATAAAATCGCTAATCGTTCTGTTATGATATACGTCACATTCGGTCTGACCAATGACGTGCGTTTCAACTACTTTGAATTTCCCAACTACATATATTTGCATTTTTTAATAATTATTTTCTCAATAAAAAAGAAATTAAATTAAAAATATTGATATAGGTTTAGTTCAAAGGCAATAAAGATAATTTTTCACCAAAAAAAAATATATATATATATCACCTTTATTTAAATCACACGCATATTCCCTATTACAATTGTCTTGTGAATACGTATCAAACAATGCAACCCACTAATAATAGAACAGACAGACAGAAGGATGGACAGCGTACGCTTAGTAATAGATTATTTTTTCCCTTCTGAAACTGAATGCTATTAAATTAAAAATGGTCCAAATTAAAAAAAAAAAACATTAAAATAATTGTCCCTTTTACCAAAAAAAAAACTAAAATATGTCAACTGAATCGAGAAATTAAAAAACAATAATTCAAAGTATCTGGAGTGGAAAATTCGAGAGGGTTAGGTCTGCGTTAAACGGTAAGGGTCCGAGGGAGGGTGAGTTCAAACAAATACTTGATATTAAAAAGTTTTGTAGCGAACATAAAGCCTTTTTATTTAATATTTATACGACACGGGATTATACTTTATTCAAAAGGACTAGGCATATTGTTCTTTATATTATTGGAATTCTGTAGACGCAAAGACGATGTTAAAGCCAATTTTTACTTCGCCCGCGTTCAGAGGACCAAAAAATAAGTTCTTAGATTTTACATATTAGTATACTCTTACAATGCGGTTTTTGTATTTTTTCTCAGAAATGAGATATTTTCCCGTGGTAAAAAGTATCCTATATGTTGACCCGGATAACCAGCTATCATCATACCAAGTTTCATCAAAATCTGTCCAGTGATTTTCTCGTGATGCGGTAACAGACAGACAGATAGACAGACAGACAAAAATTCTAAAAACTATAGATTCGGACGGTGTATCGATAATAATGTTTATTTCAATAAGATTTTCCAAAAAATATTTAATGTACAGATTCGACTTAGTTACAATTTTATTACATGTATAGATTTACTAGCATGCATAGTGATTTTAATACAATAATCCCACGGGTCATCCATTAAATTAAAACACACTTCACACATTTACAATACTCAACCAATCTCATATCTTCTGCATTCCCCGTAACATTAGTGAAGTACCGGTACCTGTGCTCAAACCCAAGCGATGCCCGCGATTTGTGTCGCGCTTCTGATATTTTCATGTGCGAATCATTTTAAACATGATTACCGCTCGTCTTACGGTGAAGGAAAACATCTTGAGAAATCTACATGTCTGAGATCTAATTCGGTAGACATATGTAGTCCGTCAACTCGTACTTGGCCAGCGTGGTGGATCATGGGCTATGACTTGTGACTCCCTTGGTAATAAAGGCAGACCCTTGCCCAACAGTGGGACGTTAATAAGGGATGAATCAAGTATTTATTATTTATTTTTATTAGTTAATCAAATTCGACCTTGAAGACGTCCCCACGCCACCTAGCGCATAGCTCGCCGTCTTCAATTGCCACGGTCTGTTGGCTACTGACGTTGCGTGAACGTGGACTACTTTTTGACATGATGGCTAAAGTCACAAGCGGTTTTGAGTGTGATGTTATGTATAAAACTAGCCACTAACATGGCTTTGCTCGCGTTAAAAAGTCCTTTTATTGTTCTTGGGCAGCAGCATTCTTACCAAGTAAAAACTGCTTTTGAAACGTATTGCCGAAATAAGTGGTATTTTATCGGTAATATTATATTTACCTCACATCTACTTATGTATTATCTTAAGTTCTTAATTGAAACCAAATCAGAACGCAATTAAAATGCAATTTGAAATATTAAAACGATAAAGTAATGTCTCTATCGTAAAAATTTATAAGTATGTAATTTGATACGACACAAGCACCTTATATTCCGATGATAACCATATTGTCAAGCTACTTTTTATCTGAGAAGTGAAATGAATCTTTAAAAGATCGGGAATAGAGACGAATAAAAAATCGATTTTTATGCCAGAAATAAATAAAAACGAAAATAAAAGAGATCAAGAAAGCGTAACATACTAAAATAAAAGTTTAGCGAAAACTTTTAAAACAAAACTATCTCTTCTGATATTTACGCGGATTTATTTTGATTTTTGGTTCCCGAGATTTCTAATGCTTTACAGCAATCATGGTCACGGGAGAGACTCGTTTAAGTTCTAAAACCTAAAAAGATGATTTTATTTTAAATGTCCAATATTAGCGTAAATCTAGTAGTCAAAAGTAGTTAGTCTACAGGTAAGTATTGTAATAACTCACAGGAAAAAAATGACATAGAATTTGTTTTAACTTGATATTAAGTATATGTTGGTTAGGCTGTCCATATTTCGTACAATACGAATTCCGAAATCGATTCTGCTGGAAAGCAAAGAAAATGAAAATTGAACGCTCTAAAACAAGGATATTGCATTGCATATAAAAGCAGAACGCGAATAATATCTATACATATAATAAAATTGTTACTAAGCCGAATCTGTACAATAAATATTTTTTGGAAAGTCTTATTGAAATAAACATTATTATATCACACAGTTACAGTTTTAGAATTTTTGTCTGTCTGTCTGTTATCGCATCACAGAGAAACCACTGGCGGGATTTTGATGAAATTTGGTATGGTGATAGCTGATTATGCGGGTCAACATATAGGATACTTTTTACCGCGGGAAAATGTCTCATTTCTGAGAAAAAATACAAAAACTGCATTGTAAGAGTATACTAATATGTAAAACCTAAGAATTTGGTGTTTGATCATCTGAACGCGGGCGGAGCCGTGGGCAATGCTAGTCTCTAATATAGAAGAACGTAAAAATAACTTAAGATATTTTTCTATTACACTGCAAGTATTTAAATTAAAATGTCCCGAGAATACAGGTCAATATTATTTTGTAACGAAGTAAAGAGTACTGGTGTCCAGTCGAAACATGATTAATTCATTAAAACCATTTCCCCAGTCTAGTTGTAAGTTTAATTACTACATGAAGTAATAAGACTCCACTCACATTAATGATAATAAAGTAAAATTACTCGGACCCGAGGCCTATCTACATATTATGTATGCTGTAATTTATACAAACAAAATTTTAAAGACAAGTGTTCGGCCATTGCTTGAAATTTGACCATAATCAATTAAATCAATCAATAATTATATTACTATTAAAAATTTAAGAAAACTAATTGTGTTCAGCCCTTTTTAACGTCCCACTGCTGGGGGTGGGCCTACCTTCAATACGAGGGTAATCATGTTAGAAATGATTCGCGCATGAAAATATCACAAGTGCGAGATCCGGGATTTGAACCCGCTTCATTCGGTTTCCCAAACGAACGCGTTACAAAAGAATATCGATCGTCAAATAGATGAGTGAAAACAACCGAACTGTTTTGTCTTTGTCTATTTATATATAGATCTATATTACCGCAGAGTTTCTTTCGCCAGCTCTTCTGAGAAATAAGCAATTTCTCCAAACTGACGTTCGACAAAAAAATATAATATTTTTACGCTACGTATCTCGTTTAATTTGAATTAAATAAATATATTAATGGCAATAACAACACTGGAACGAGGCATGAGTTTGTTCATACATATTTAATTAATTAGAAGCAAAAAACAAACACAAAATTTTTTTTTGACTTGTCCATTTCCGTATTTTTACGTCAAAAACACCTGAAGCTTCATTAAAACAGGGTCAACTAATCAAGGCAGTGGTAGCCCTTTGATAACGCGCTCGCTTGAGAAACCAAGTGAAGCGGGTTCAGATTTCGAGTTTTGCACCTCTGTTGTATGTGCGAATCATTTTGAACATGATAACTTTACGGCGTAGAAAAACATCGTTAGGACACCCGCAATATCTGAGAAAACCTAGCAAGTCCTCGAAAACATGTACTTGGCCAGCGTGGTGGACTGTGACCTGATCCTCCTCGTATTGCGGGCAGACCCACTCCCAGCTGTGGAATCTCCAACAATTATAAAAAGTTAAAATTTATTTGTTTATCTGTAGGAGATAATATTTTTGAACTGCAAAGCTTTAAATGAAATTATTTTTACGCGATTTATTTTAATTTTTTGTTCTCTAAATTTTGGACGCTTTACTACAAACGTGGATATTTAATTAAACTTATTTATTCGCGTCAATCTAAAAAAAAAATTGAAGTTAATTATAAAAATTCTCGACGCCACGCTATCATGAAACCTAACTTTAAACGTTTTATTATTATCTGTTTTTAATGGCTATATACATACATATGTATAAGTCACTACCGCGTATGAATTCGCAGTGTACAGAAAAATCATTCATGGTTTTTATTGCGCTGTTTGCGTTTTAAATTACTGCATAAATAAATCTTATATATATAATAAAATTCTAGCTGAGTCGAATCTCATACTAAATATTTTTGAAAAATCTTTGAATGTATAGTTTTTCGAATTTTTGTCTGCCTGTCTGTGACCGCATCGCGGAAAAACCGCTGGAGGGATTTTGATGAAATTCGGTATGATGATAGCTGGTTATCCAGTTTAACATATAGGAAACTTTTTACTGTAGGAAAATATCTCATCTCTTCAGAAATCTATACTATACTATAAAACTTAAGTAGGGACGAACCCAAGCGGAGCGAGGGCGAGTCACTAGTATTATGTAAATATAAATAAGTAAAATAAACAGCATTTTCTTCAATGTTCTGGAAAATAAACACGTTTCTCTTAACAAAGTCGCAATTCCCATAAAAACAAACATATCAAACAATATACCATCAACTCCCACACCAAGAAATCACCCATCTTCCCCAGATAGCCGTGATCTAACCGCCACTTATCTCAATTCGTTCGGCTGCAGTTTTATACGTTGCTTCCTGCTACTTTGTAAATGTTAAAAAACATAAAAACACTGTAACAACATTCTTTTTTGTAATTTTTGACCGACTTTGAAAAAGGAGAGTTTGCTATGCATAATGCGATATTGTCGCCAAGTGTTAACCGATTTATGTTATTCTTTTTCTTTTTAAAGAACGACTTACTTTTTTTTTACGATTTTTTTTTTGATGTTTCTAGATTTTTGTAGTACGAGTTTATGTAGTATATTTTTATGAAATAAATGGTTTATCATAATCTATACATACATAATATAATAAAATTGTCATTGATCGCTGTCTGTACATGGAAGATATTTGAGAAAACCCATTAGCGAATTTTTGTCTGTCTGTCTGTGACCGCATCACGGAAAAACCACTGGAGGGATTTTGATAAAATTTGTGGTATGCTGATAGCTGGTTATGCGGGTCAACATATAGGATACTTTTTACCACGGGAAAATATCTTATTTCTGAGAAAAAATACAAAAACTGCAATGTAAGGGTATACTAAATACTAATATATAAAGACTAAGAATTTGGTTTTTGGTCATCTGAACGCGGACGGAGCTGCGGGAAATGCTAGTATGTTATAAAAAGTTACAACAATTTTGTTGAAATATTTATTGTTATAAAATATAAATCATGAAAAATCAACGAACATACATACATATAAAATAACTTTTTACCATCAAGTGACGTACTCGTAGATCAAGATCCGGGTTGGCTATTAAATAATATAAGTTTAGAAGCGGTATCATTATTTTTTGCAAGGAAGCTGCTCATAACTTAATGCGAGAAAAAATCATATTACACAGACAATAAACTGAGCAAATATTAATCTATTTTTATATTATCTTATTATTAATATTGTACTTAATTAAAAATATGGCGCTGTTTAACTTGAACTTTTAATTGAAAACTACACCGGATACATAATACTTTTTGTACTTATGTAGGTATATAATACTTTATGTAAGTATATTATATACAAGATTGTATGTATGTATTCGGCCCTCTTTAACGTCCCACAGCTGGGGGTGGGCCTCCCTTCAGTATGAGGGGGATCAGGCCAGTCCGCCGCGCTGACCAAGTGCCG
This sequence comes from Brenthis hecate, assembly GCA_951806755.1. NCBI lineage: Eukaryota > Metazoa > Arthropoda > Insecta > Lepidoptera > Nymphalidae > Brenthis > Brenthis hecate. The sequence goes on along the minus strand of OX638282.1, from coordinate 6,170,750 downwards.
GTTGGTGGATTTCACATGTCTTTCGAAAACTTGCAAGGTTCTCTCAGACATGCAGGTTTTCTCACGATTTTTTCCTTTACCGTTAGGACGAATGGTAATCATGTTGAAAATGATTCGCACATGAAAATATCAGAGGTGCGAGACCCGGGATTTGAACCCGCTTCACTCGGTTTCCCAAGCGAGCGCGTTACCACTGGCCTACCACTGCCTATATTTTCTAGTCTATGTATAATACCATACTAACCGTCGTAGGGTACCTAGAGACGAACCCGACCGAAGCGAGGGCGAGTCCTTAGTATTAATATAATGCAATAGTTTTTAAGTGTAAATTGATTCGTAACAACGCAACGTGATTTTTCGTATGTACATAAAAATTACAAAGTTATGAAATCAACACAATCGTCAATACACGGAAATTGCCACAATTTTCTATATGATTAATTTATATATGTGTGTATGTATGTATATATAATCTATTATAAATACGAAAGTTTGTATATCAATCTGTCCGTTTGTTACTCCTATATGCCTAAACGGCTGGACAGATTTGGATGAAATTTAATACGTACATAAATAGACAATGACCTGGAGTAAAACATAGGTTATTATTTAAGCGACGATAAATTATTTAAACTTCCTTCTTGCATTACTACATATTATAAAACAAAGTCCTCCGCCGCGTCTGTTTGTCTGTCTGTATGTTCGCGATAAATTCAAAAATTACTGCACCGATTTTCATGCTGTTTTCACCAATGGATAGAGTGGTTCTCGAAGAAGTTTTTAGTATAGAATTTATTAAGTTCTTATATAGGTACATTGGCTAAAATATAATGATATTTGCTAGAGATGTTGGAAAAAAATAAGCCGTCTGGGAGCTTTCAACGAAAACGCTGCCTAAACCCTTTGAGATGTAACAAAATAATGTGTGGTGGAATTGTGTATCTTATATAGGTCTAAAGGATAACACACTATATCCATTTTAATGCAAAACGTACCTAGTAAAGGTATAAAACAAAGTCGGGTTAGTCACACCATTTATAACTCATTCGACACTCACTCGATTTTTATGATCTATGATTTGTTGTATTTGCCTCCGTCCCGAATAGCAGAATAACTATTAAAGCATCGAAAAAACTTACAAAAAGAAATTAATTTATATGGCTAACGCTGACTAATACATATTTATATCTATTCAAAACGTACCTAAGGCGCTTGCTCGCTTGCGAGGTTAGGTCGCTCGTAGAAAATAAAAGTTATAAACTTTTCTTATAGCAAACTAAAGAATATTATACCTCAAAACTCTAGGGACGAGACGTTTTCCTCGTTTTTTCATACAATGTTTATTTAGGTATACATCTTTACGTATTTATTTACACTTGTTTCCAGTCAAGTTATTCAAGGGTGTTTCTATAAGCGCTCACGTGCATACATAACACTATATCATTTTGCTATTATAAATAAAAAAAAGTTTTTATGGTGTATGTTTGTTACTCGATCACACTGAAACCTCTGGACGGATTTTGATGAAATTTTGTACACAGATAGATGACCTGAAGTAACACATAGGCTACTGTTAGTAAGCAAATTTGCCAAAAGATGACGCTACTTGTATATAATTAATATAAATAAAAAAGACAGCTACAATGATACAAAAACAGCACTAAATGTACATACATACACCAACGTATTCAATAAATGTCACCTACAAATGAAATCTAAGATTGTCAAAATTATTAGGCACAATTTGCCCTACTTCAGAGATGTTCTTTTAATTACGAGAATAAGAGGATAAGAAACTTTTCTTTCCTTTCAATTTTGTTATTATGTTTATAATATAATGAACAATTCTCTTTTGATCGATTTCAAAAAGAGGAAGTACGGAATCAATTCGGTTATAATTTTTTTGTGTATATTTTTATTTTCAGCCGTATTTTCGTCAAATATGAGCCGATACTAGTTTTGGAAACATGGAAAAACGTACGAGGTCTATTTAGAACTTGAAAAGTATGATATAAAACAATTTTCCAAACATAATTTACGTCAATTCCAAGTCTAGATCCTGGATATGAACTAAACAAACGACAGGTGTTCATTTTAATATTACATAGCGTCGTAAAACAAATCTATTATTATTATGTACAAACCGTATAAATTAATGTTACTGCGCATTGAGATCGTGATGTCATCTAGCAAATTGAAGACTGTAATACTTTAGTCAAACTTAAAACGAACTTATGCACTTGAGTCAACTTTAAAATCAAAATGTTTAAATATATTTTTATGAAAACTTATAATTGTCAAGTAAAGCCCAAATAAAAAATACACAAAAGACTTATTTCGATACTATATATATATATATATATATATATATATAATATATATATATAGTCCAAGGCAAAACAGTTCAGTAGTACCTTTTTCTCCTCTGTTTGTCAAACGCTTTTCTTAATTTTTATGTTTAGTTACGCTTTGGTGTTATCAATAAAACAAAAAAAAAAGCAATTTTTTTAATATATTGTTTAAAACAAAAGCAAATCTATCCCTCGGGAACCGTATATTTTTCCGGGATAAAAAGTACTTAGCCTATGTGTTATTCCAAACTATAATCTATCTCTGTGCCTAATTTCATCTAGATCCGTTCAGCCTTTCTGGCGTGAAAGAGTAACAAACATCCATACATACTCACAAACATTTATAATATAAATATAGATATAGAAGTATATATGTATATTCGAATTTACGCACTGGGCAGACACTAGTATTACGAGTATGAGTTATTTTAAAGTAGTCTGTCAGTCTGTCACTTTATTACGTATTAAATCGCTAAACCGATTTCGATAAAACTTCGCAATCACATAGATTGCATCATAGGTACGGATAGGCATTCTATCCCTGACCCGCTTACAAAAATTAACTAAACATATAAACTAGATTATTACTTGGAGTATAGCAAATATTTGGATAATAATTGTTGGTTTATTTTAAGTATAGATGTAATGCAGATATTTATAAAAACAGACGCAAGCATTATAAAAGCTACATTCATCTCAGCCTGGTTAAAGGGTGGAGTCGGTTACATAACAAGGGCTGGTCCCACCGCCCCATAGGTTTAAGGACTTCGAAATTAAGTACTTAAGTACATAATAATCTATACCCCAAGCGCCTTTCATTCCCTGGGCCCTTCGACATGGTTGACTCTTTAACTACAGGTTGAAACGGACGGTATTATAAATGCTTTATATAAACTTGTTTATGTATATGTATGTTTGTTACATTTTCAGACTGAAACGACTAGACTTGATAGTTTGGGACGAATGTTTTATTAGAGAAGACAAAAAAATATACATATGTGAAAACTAAAGAAAAGTACCTATAATGACTTAAAGTTTTAAATGTTATCTATACATACATATTATACTCGTAATAAAATTCTAATTTTGTCGAATTTACAAATTACTTAAATATTTTTTGGAAAATCTTATTGAAATAGACATTATTATCGATACAGAGGCCGAATCTATAGTTTTAGAATTTTTGTCTATCTCTCTGCCTGCCTGTCTGGGAACGCATCACGAGAAAACCACTGCACTGATTTTAATGAAATTAGGTATCCAAGTCAACATTTAGGATACTTTTGCCTGCGGGAAAATATCTCTGAGAAATCTATACCTACTAAACGTTAAAACGTAACTAGACACGAGCCCGAAAGGAGCGAGGGTGAGTCGCTAGTTTTATATATATATATATATATATATATATATATATATATATATATATATATATATTGATTCTTTGTGAAGTCTGTAATAAGAGTTAAACGGTCACCCATCCGAATTATTCCATGAAACCCTTGCATGACCATGTCCATCTTATTTAATCGCCGACAGGCCTTTAACAATCAACGTACTTCCTTTAATTAAAATGAACAATTAGCATTTTAGACATTTGCATTGTACATAAAGACATACGTGGTACAAGGATGTATCTAACAGCTAACTTATCGATTTATTCAGCGGGCGCCTTCATTACCTACTCTTCCGCACAAACAGATCTATATACGGCCATTCGTCTAGGTCTCATTATTGGACGCTATAAATAGGCAATGTGATTTCATTTGTTTCCCTATATTTTATACTTATAAAGTTATTCTAGATACGAAACAATACCTAGATATGAGATAGTTCTTACATATATAGTGATAGTGCTTAAAAAGGGCTGAACGGATTTTGCTGAAATCTATACATATAATAAAATTGTAACTAAGCCGATTCTGCACATTACTTAAATATTTTTTGGAAAATCTTATTGAAATAAACATTATTATCGACACAGAGGCCAAACCTATGGTTTTTAAAAATTTTGTCTGTCTGTCTGTTAGTTACCGCATCACAGAAAAACCACTGGAGGGATTTTGATGAAATTTGGTATGATGGTAGCTGGTTATCCGGGTCAACATATAGGATACTTTTTATCGCGGGAAAATATCTCATTACTGAGGAAAAATACAAAAAATGCATTGTAAGAGTACACTAATATGTAAATCCTAAAAATTTGGTTTTTGGTCATTTGAACGCAGGCGGAGGAGAGAGGCCAAAGCTAGTTTGTTATAAATATATAGGTACATATATACAATGTATGTAACATTTACTCAACTACCATAAAAGAGAGTTATGATTTTGAGAGTATGTATGCATATTTCCATGGTATATTCTTAGATATATGTAACTATTAAATTGATATTTTATACGCAATTGTGATTTTTTTATTTTTATCTACTTTTTTAACACTTATTACAGTATTACGCAAAAAAAAGACAGAACCGTTAATTCAAAATCAACCAAACCACCAATGCAAAGTTTATATTTGAACGTATTATATACATACGTGTATCTATCGACCTTAACGACGCCAAAACTTCAGCCTACAATACCATTAAGCCCACTAGAGCAGGTGAGGAATGTCCTCTCAATAACAACACTCATTATGAAACTCAAAACTTTTGCACAAATTCTACAAAAGATCCTTTCAAAGATGTATTACGACATAGATCTATATGACGGCAGTAGCAAATTCGATGCCCGTACATGTAATGATATTTATTATTGTATGATTGGCCGAGTGTAAAACCAATTGTACTGTTAGTCTTTAAGTGTGATACATTTATTTAAAAAAAAAACAAGTCTTTCAAGGATAATTTTAATTATTTGAAGGACGCCATATTTATCTATACATAGTATTAAGCAAAGTCACTGTCTGCGTCTGTCTGTTTCTCCACTTACTTCTAAACCATGCAAATGTTTTTGATACGATTATCACTAATAGAAAGAACGATAAACGAGGAAGATTTGTGTATATAATTTATAAATATTTTACAAAATGGCTGACCTTAGATGGTATTTTGTCAAAAATCTGTCTTCGTCCGATATAACACGACTAACACTGACTAAACCTTTAGAGATACATCAAAACAATGTACTAGAAAATTGTAGGTCTTAAAAATGCCCACAGAAAAGTCCGCAATAGCATAATTCGTTGGCTCACAATAACAAGGTTCTATGTTACAATTTTAGTACTTATTTAGTTATTAATGTTACAAGGTTTTATATGTCATTAGCTACAGTTTTGCAAAAACAAACCACTAGATAGCGGCACTTTAAATACAAAATATTCAATTTTACATAGTTCTATGTTGTTTTTTTTTTACGATAACAAAATAACGAAGTTCTATGTAAAAATTACTAAACTTTATTAAAATTAGCATAGAACCTTGTAATAGTGAGCCAACGAATTATGTCTATCTCCTAAAACCTATCTCGGGACGCACCCGAGCAAAGCAAGGTTAAATCGATAGTTCATTATAAAACAAAAAACTCAGTGCTTTTCAAACTCGCAGTACAAAAACACTTGAGAAGCTAAACTTTGCAGGCTTTAGAGAGACTTCTTATGTTTGTTATAATAACTTACATGCAAATTACGTGTTTGAAACAATATCTTTAGTTACAATCTACTTTACAGATTTAGAAATGGCCTCTTTAGGTGTCGAGTATTTGCTTTCATTATCGGTACGTGTTGGCTGTTCACGTCGGTTTGAAAGCACCGTTAAAATTAACTAAACAATTAACTTAAACTTAAATGGAATATATATTTCTAGTTCAGACAAATAAGGTCCGAAATCAAAATGTTGGCACTCAACTTTGCATTTTTGATATATATTTAGTTTTAATGATACACAAACAATGTGTAAAGGTTTTCGTGTCTGCAACCCCCGGCAAGGGTTGCAAAAAAATTTGTCAAAAATGTTTTTTCGCAATTACTCGTAAACGGTAAAAATTAGGCAAAAAAGTTTTAATGAAAACGTGTATAAGTAGTTTTCTACTACGTACATTTTTTTAAAATTTACGTTCATCCCTTAAACTTAAAACCTCCCTAACTCGGTTAATTTTGAGCGGCGGAAAAAAGTCATGAAACCTTTTTTATGTAAAATTTTAAGCTCTACACATTTGTATTAAAACTTTTTTGTATAATTTTTACCGTTTTCGAGTAATTGCGAAAAATCACTTTTGACAAAAAAAATTCTACCCTTGCCGGGGGTTGCAGATGCGAAAACCTTTACACATTGTTTTTATATCATTAAAACTACATTATAACAAAAATGCAAAGTGGAGTGCTAACATTTTGATTTCACACCTTATTTGACTGGACGAAGAAGATTATATTATGGTAGGTATGTGTAATAATATGAAGACAATTATAATAGAGTTATTGTAGATTTCTCAGAGATGAGATATTTTCCCGCAGTAAAAAATAGCTCATGTCACTATCAGCCCTACTATTATCTCCATACAAATTCACATCAATCTCACACTCCGTTTCGGTGTGAGAAAGAAGAAATAAACAAACAAAAATCCATCTTAAAATATTACTTATCTTAAGATACTTAACCGTTAGTCATATATGAACATTTCGATTGTTTAACTATTTATATATGTTAATCTGTAAAATATATGTACTTGTAATATACATACACTTGCAATATAAATTACCATATCAATAAACGCCGATTTTAGATACAACTTTTTAGATTTCAGGGTATTCCCAATGTCACCATTTTCTTGGGAGAAATATTTCACCAAATGAATAGTATCTGTGACCTTCTAAACAGTACAACTACGAGTAGTACTACCTACATGCTACAAACCATTAGGCTACTGCGCCACAATCTTATAATCACTTTTAATAGTAAAACTAATATTATAAATGCAAAAGTAACTCTGTCTGTCTGTACGTTTTCACGCTAAACTAATTTTGATGAAGTTTTTTATGAGAGGGATGGGAGTTGGAACCTTGGAGAAGTACATAGAAAAGGGCGAAATAGGGGTTGAAAGTTCGTATTGGGAACAAATCATTTCTCAAGTTAAGTACAAAAAATCCATTATATCCGATAATTTTGTTTTTAAAAAAAGAATATTTCGGCGTTTATGACTTACTAGTAGAAGTAAAGTAAAATAGGGGATAACTTCAAGTTTTATCAAAGTACTTACGTACCTACTTTTCTATACCTATTTATTAATATATAGTTAAATCGTATACAGACCTGATAATCTCTTTTAAATTGTAGATAATATATAATTTATATGGATATATGTAAACTTATAATACTTATTTAATTTGCTTGGCAATTTATCTATCTTTAAAGCAAATTAGATTCAAAAACGAATCTAGCAAAAAGGTAAGTAAAAGAAGAAATTTTTGTCCGTATGTTTGTGAATAACGTATATAGGTACTCATATATGTACGGCGTACGCCCTTGTATCATGTGATTATGATGACACTTTGATTAGTTATAGCATCAACATCATCTAAATAGTTGTGGTGATACGAAAGTTTTATAGCATAATTTGTGATTTAATGTCTGAATATGAAAGGTATAAGGTCAGTATGTTTGGCTCAGTTTGTAATGACCCTACTTGCTGTGCCAGCGGTCGCGGGTTCGAGTCCTGCTGGGGGCATTCATTTGTGCGATGAGCACGAATGGCTGTACTCCAGTCATATTTATAATATTTATATATTTAAAGTTTTATATGAGTAGTATATCAACTATCTGATATCCACAACACAAGCCTCGTAGCTTACCATGGAACTAGATAGTGTTGTGTGTTAATGTGTCAACATATTTACATTTAAATATAAGATATTTTAACATATCATGTACATATGTCTGGCATAACATCACGTGGGCAAATCCGGGGTGTATTTCTAGTCATGTGACAGATTATTTTTATTCTATATATTCATTTTTACCTTCAATTCTTCTACAATATATGTATAAAATTTCCGTTTCACGATCTTGGTCCGTGATGAACTCGGAAATTATTTATCCGATCTTAATGTAATTTTTTAAAATGTGTCACTTGTTCCAACTTAAAATATGGGATAGTTTTTATCCCAATTATTACTTTTTTTATTGCAAAATTAACGATTTTCATATCCGGAGAGAAAACCTGAGCCAACAACATATTTTATTTATTTCGTATTCGAACTTTGTCATGAATAATTAACTTATGAAGTTATAAGCGTGCCACAGCAACGGGTGGCCGGGTCTACTAGTCTATACATATAATAAATTTGTAACGAAGCCGAATCTGTATATTAGATATTTTTTGGAAAATCTTATTGAAATAAACATTATTATCGATACAGAGACCGAGTCTATGGTTTTTAGAATTTGTATCTGTCTGTCTGTCTGTCTGTCTGTTACCGCATCACAGAAAAACCACTGGAGGGATTTTGGTGAAATTTGGTATGGTGATAGCTGGTTATCCGGGCCAACATATAGGACACTTTTTACCGCGGGAAAATATCTCATTTCTGAGAAAAAATACAAAAACTGCAATGTAAGAGTATACAAATATGTAAAACCTAACAATGTGGTTTTTGGTCATCTGAACGCGGGCGGAGCCGCGGGCAATGCTAGTATATTATAAATTATTATTATTAGTATCATATGTTAAATTCCAAAGTCCTTATATTTTCATATTTAACAAAAAACATTTGCCAGCGAACTGAGAGAAGCACCTTATCATTACGCATTAACCTATACGACATTTAGACAATGATAACGATCCTACATCAACTCACGCCCATTTCGATACTAACAAAAAATTTACAAACGTCAAAACAAATAAGTATATTAAGTTAAAATTAAAAACAAATGTAAAACAGAACTCAAGCCATATATCTAATACTTTTGAAAGTTAAAAAAAAAGTTATTACTAGTTAACAATAATTATTTTCACCATTTTCTGTAGCTTTTTTTCACCACTAAATAGTATAAAATAACTTCATTTGTATACCATTTCCATAAAACACTGTAACACACGAAGAAACACACACAAAACACAAGACTACTCGATAGAGAAATTCTTAACGTGCAGATAGCGCGGCGGGAAGAGCTGTACTGACTTACGCTCATAACGTTAGTGGGAGCTTACTTAGAACAGATACATTAAAAATGGTATCAGTACATATATAATCATATAAATTATTTCTGGAATAATAAATCGAATCTTTCATCTACATACTATTAATTTTTACATACTTCAGATTAAATAAAATCGTACGTTTGTAGAAATGATGCAATGTATTGTATGTAAAAAGGACCAAGAAATGTAATCTATACATATTATAATAAATATTTTTTTGGGAAATCTTATTGAAATAGACATCCTTATCGATACATGAAATTAGGTATGATGATAGCTGGTTATCCGGGTCCACATATAGGATACTTTTTACCGCGGGAAAATATCTCATCTCTGAGAAATCTATACTAAACGTTAAAACGTTACTAGAGATGAACCCGAGCAGAGCGAGTGTGAGTCGGTAGTTTCGCATAAATACAAATAATGCGAAATTAAAACTATAATGATACACGCGCACATACCATTTCTGTCCTTCAAGTCGTCCATACATAAGGTAGGTAATGATGGAAACAAATGTCAAGTTTGTTTTGTTTACGCAGTTAAGTTCTCAGAGCTAATATTTTTACGATTATGATTTATTTAGATTACTAAAGAAAGCTATTAAAAATTGCGTTTTGTTTTCAGAAAAGATGCCTACCATAAATAGATATTCTAAAAAACATAACCTTATCTAAATACAAAATTTGATCTAAAACCTTTAAACCTTTAAGTATACAAGAATTGCTCATTTAATATTATAAGATTGAAAACTTCTTATTTTTGAGGGGATTAGTGGTGCAATAATCAGGGGTGCGAGACTCGGGATTTGAACCCGCTTCACTCGGCTTCCCAAGCGAGCGCGATACCACTGTGCGGCTACCGCTGCCACAAACGCACTTAATAGTGTATAATGATTACTAAAATGAAGGCAGTGTAATATTTAAGTTAAAAGCTAGTAGTAAGTGCTATAAAGCATCTAAGACCATTTCCAAAATATTTCTTATTATTTGAATTTAGTAGCATATGATTATTCTATTAATAACCTATAAGTACTAATATTACAAAGAGGCAGTTTGTTTGTTTGTTTGTTTGTTTGTTTGTTTGTTTGTTTGTTTGTTTGTTTGTTTGTTTGTTTGTTTGTTTGTTTGAACGCGATAATAGCAGGAACTACTAATCAGATTTGAAAAAATCTTTTTTCATTAGATAGCCCGTTTATTGAAGAAGGTTATGAGCTATATATCATATAATATAATCTATCTATTCCATACTATCCGTTAAAACGTACCTAGGTACGAATACAAGTGAAGCGAGGGTGAGTCGCTAGTTAATAATAAACGTAAGCCCACGTGATTTCATTCCAAACGCATTCAAAATCAATTATATATGCCATTATAAGGTCGATTAATGCCACCACACGTTTCAACTATAATTTGCTGTATATATTATTCTAAGTATTATTGTCAAGCTGGAGTGTTTGTTTATACGTAAATATCTTCTTACGTACTAATCTCAGAAATAATTTGTAAAATTCTACTATATTTAATTTTTTTTTTGAGCGGAACCCTAATTCCTTTTCTAAAATGAAATTAGCCTAAGTTACTCCTTATAACGTCAGCTATCTGCCAGCGATAGTCCCGTCAAAATCAGTCCAGCCGATTCAGAGATAAGCCAGACAGACAAAATTTTTAATAATAAATAATTATAAAAATTCTGTTTTTCTTATAAGTACCATATATTTCCTGCAAATCTAGCTAGTCTCGGTGAGATTGGCCGCCGTGGCCGAAATCATTCAAGAGGACAATTATTGTTCTTAAAGTTGAGGCAGTTAAGTCCATAGTCGCTAAGAAAATGCAAGTTCAAATGCGAGCAAAGCCGTAAAAAGACGCTTGTACTTTTATAATAAAGTAAATTAAGCTTAAGATAAAATGGCATAGATATAAAACATAAAATATCTAGTCGTGTATATAAAATTTATAACATTTCGTCTGACGCTGTGGACACAGAAGACATCTTTGTAAGAACTCATTAACTATTTATTCTTTGGAGAGTATCTACTTTCTTAAATTGTTAACACTACTGGCTTCGTTTATGAGAAGAGCGGAAAATGGATATAGAACAAAATTTATTATATCAAATAGCGACTCACCCTCGCTCCGCTCGAGTTCGTCCCTACGTTATAAGATTAGTATATATTTTCTCAGAGATGAGATATTTTCCCGCAGTATGTATCCTAAATGTTGACCTGAATAACCAGCTACCATCATACCAAATTTCATCAAAATCTGTTCAGTGGTTTTCTCGTGATGCGTTTCCAGACTCTAAACACTATAGATACGGCCTCTGTTTAGATAATAATAACTATTTCATAAGATTTTCGAATAATTTTTAATGTACAGATTCGACTCAGTTATAATTTTATAACATGTATAGATTAGATTGACACAAACACTTTTGTATCGCTGTTGTCTTACGTAACTTATTTTTGAAACCAATAAGACAACATTGAATCTCAACATTATATTAATATTATAACATGCTTTCCCATGGAAATGAGATAATCTCCCGCGGTAAAAAGCCGGTAAGCCTATGTCACTCTCCAGCCCAATCCGTTTCGACGTGAAAGAAGGATAAACAAGCAAACAATCAAACAAACAAACACACTTCACATTTATAATATTAGTATGGATAATAACTTTCGTTTAATACAAAAAATATGTCACAACAATTACAAAGTGACCGACACCGTAATCTTTGACGAACGCTTAGTATGAAAAATCTTGTTAAAACCGTCTCGAGCGAGCTGAGAGCTCTTTGTGTCACCAGAGCAAAAGCCGTTAAAGATTTATTTAAGTCTTTATGAAATACCGCTTTAACATTGAAAATTTGCTTCATATACTCGTAAAACACTAACAAACCGCTCAAACTTTATTGCAATTCAATTCAATTACACTCACTAACAAACAAACGTTGCAATTCATATATAACAAATCCATGCAATTTTGGATAAAATACACAATTAAGCTATTTTTCTATCCCGGTATACCCGCGGGATACCCAATATCCCGAATAATATAATACAAATAGTCATTCATATATATGACTTTACTGTGTATATATAATATCTATGTAAATTACACCTATCTTCCCCCGTCTATCACTTGTCGGTTTTTATGTAAATTGAATCTATGCACGTAGATACTCAGACTGGTATCTCATTTTGTATGTGCGCACGGTTTTATAGGTTTTATTCTAAAACTGAAGTGTTTGCTCTACAGTATGCGTCGGGGCGTTTGAAAGATTTTGAAGGGGAATGTTAAATTTTTGTTTTATTCACTAGCTGCTGACTTGACAGATCTTATTATATCAAATTTCAGTGAAATTGTTTGTGATATATGAATTCACCCAAAAGTTCATCCAAATGTGCATGCTCTTTCAGTTTTTAACCCCCGACGCAAAATGAGCGGTGTTATAAGTTTGACGTCGATGTCTGTCTGTGTGTGAGTGTGTTTGTGTCATCGTAGCTTTCAAACGGATGAACCGATTTCGATGCGGTTTTTTCATTTGAAAGCCAGTTTCCTTGCGGTGGTTCTTAGCTATGTTTGGTTAATATCGGTCTAGCAGTGTAAGGGTATCACCTCTTTTCCAAAATGATGTAAGGCATTTTGGGGTATGATTACTCGATTAAGTGCTTCACGCGTGACAGTGTAATCGTTTAATGACAATTAATTTGCGTAGGGGGTTTATTAAATTTTTTATTTATATATCTTCTCGATTTTCACTTACTGTAACTTATAACATACTGTACTTAACTAACTTTAACTAACTAACGGTAACTTTTTTAAATATTTTTATAAAAAATCGTGTTATTACGATTTTTTTGTAATGCCAAGTCGGTCCAGACGTTCTCAAATGATGCCCCCCATACAAACGAATAAAGTTTTTTTATATTTTTCTATAGAGATGGAAAAAATATGGTGCCAGCTTCTTTATTAATCTCATACAAAGAAAAAAGAGATTTTTCACTTTATAAGAGCAGAATAAAAGCGTGAAAATGAAGAATCTATTAAGATTTCGAAATCGCGAATAGCATTATAAAAATGAATGTTATGTTATTATCCCAAAAACATTTACCCCATTTTTATTCAATTCTAATAAGTTGATACAATATTACCTACAATATAAAAAATATTTAACATATATAGAGCTGTAGTATTATAACAACTTACGATTTATTTAAAGAAAATAATTTAGGTGTATCAGCGATACTTACACTTAAGCAAGGCCACAGCAAGTGGCTTTAATAAAATAAAACCAATTTAAACCACCACTCATCCACTCCTCACTTGATGGCGTTGTTCACGTAAACAAATAACTCACCCGATCAGATATGGCTTCTTCCATCTTGCCCCTCTTGAGCCCCGGAGCCCTAATCACGTTCACTGAAGGTGCCACTACGGTGGGGGGCGGAGCGCTACCGCCTGACCCCACCGCCCCCACTGGTATGAATCCAGCTTCCATCACCACATGCTATTCACTGACAGATGGCGCTGACCATACTCTCGCAAATCCACGATAGATGGCGTCGTATTACAAAAATCAATTCCACATATAATAAACACTAATCAATTCACTCGCACTAGCCATTTTAAGGAACTTATTGAGGAACGTTAAACATGCATTAGGATCACTTTTTTTCTGTTATTTCACGTCATTTGTTACAACACTCGTCGGCGTGTTTACTCGACCACGTTTGGTCGAACTGTGTCGGGAAGGTGTCTGTCTGCTTTCTCTATCACACGCGCACCTGTAACAGAGAGAGGTATATTATTATCACGTTAGTGGCTCGGAACAGTGATTATCTCTTGATCACGTCAAAGAAATGAATTAATTTAGGTAAATATTTAACATATTGACATTGTAGATTTCGATGGATGTACGATTTTTATTTGAGTAGATATGACCTGGTTGTTGATGTTATCTCTAAGTTCATACAAAAGTGCAATAGAATAAATAAAATTTAATTTTTCCCAATTTCCCAATTTTCAGGCAAAAATAATTGGTAACATTTTCCCATTTTTCTTTGCATAAAAATATAATCTTTGAGTAACATTCGAATTAATAGACAAAAATATATATTTTTGTATACAGAAATATAAGTATTAGAAAACAATCAAATCAAAAATTAAATCAACAGAAGTGTTTATAAATAACATAACAGTTTCCATAAAGAATTTTCCTCTCATATATTTAATCTCAGATACAAGCAACGACGGGATAAAACATCAGTTTACTTAGAAGATAATGTCCTTCGCATACAGACATACCTATTAAATACTGGTTTTCGTTATTACGATATCAAAGATCAAGGTTCGCGGTCGGACATAAATAGGTGTCATCAATACGAATACGATATAGCTACTATTGTTTACGGTCTAAATCGATACAATATGTATGTATATAAACTAAATGTATGTATGTATGTCTTCAGTTCCAAAACTCCATAATATTTTAATTAGGTTATATTACACCCACTCTAAAAATCTATAGTTAAAATTATTATAGAAAAACAAACACAAATCTATCCCACAGGAACCGTATATTTATTTATCTGGGATAAAAAGTAGCCTATGTGCTATTCCAGACTATAATCTATCTCTGTGTCAAATTCCATCTAGATCCTTTCAGCCGTTCTGTAACAAACATCGAAACATCTAAACTTTCACATTTATAATATTAGTAGGTACAGATGTGAAGTAGCTCTGTCCTGTCGATCACTTATCTTTTCACTCTTAAACTGCTAAGCAGATTTTGATGAAATTTGTCATTTTCAATCTATTACCATTAAATAATATGTATGTATCGACTGATATACATACAATAATGAATATAAGGCAGTGGTAGCCCAGTGGTAACGCGCTCGCTAGTTTGGGAAACCGAGTGAAGCAGGTTCAAACCCCGGGTCTCGTACCTCTGATATTTTCATGTCCGAATCATTTCTAATATGATTACCACTTGCTTTACAGCAAAGGAAAACATCGTGTAGTGAGGAAACCTGCATGTCTGAGAGAACTTTAAAAGTTTTCGAAAGACATGCTCAGCCCGCCCGCTCTTGGCCAGCGTGGTGGACTATGGCCTAATTCCCCTCGTACTGAAGGGAGGCCCACCCCCAGCAGTGGGACGTCAAAAAAGGCTGATTACATACAAACATACATGAATGTATGTATGTTACAAAATTATAGGCAATTTTCGCAATTTTGTATGTACAATGCATATAGTACGCCCACGACATTGAAATTACGTGACACCTTTACGTGATTCTTTAAAAACAAATAATTTGTATTTGTACAGATATTTCAAAATTATTACAAGGTCAAAACCGTACACCATTTTTTCTATATGTACATTTGCAGATATTTCTTTGAGTTTCTTTCAGGATTTCTTCTCAAGACTTGGAGACTTCCAAATTGCTGGTAGATGTTTTAACTTTTAACAAACGATAAACGTATTTCTAAAATATTAAAATGTTAAAGGATTTTGTTTTTTCTTTTTAATATGAACATAATATAAGGTAAACCACTAATTTAATAATATTAATAACATATCCTCAAACTCATTTCCTTGACAAATACATACATAGGTATCAATGGTATTTTATTTCTAGAGATTTTAAAAACCGACTTCGAATATATTTTATTAGGTATGTATAGTAAATGAAAACTACCAATCAGTTATTTTTTACTTTTTAGTGCTTTTGTTTGAAGTCGGTTTTTTTAAAGTTTTTGTTTTTCCCTTTTTAGTTTAGACAGTAGTAGCAAAGTAAGAATTCTAAAGTGTTAGGCTTGTCAAATCAAACAAAATAAGCCCAAACTCAAAGTATCTACTATTAGTCGTTGAAGAGTTCCACCTATCCACCTTCTAGCCTTACCATCAGATCAGGTCAACAACACCGAACCACTGTACTATCAACGGAAATAGAAACACTTGCAAAGTTTCAAGTCAATATGACAATTAGAAGTAGGTTAAATTCATCATTAGCTATTTTTCCACCCTTAGGGGTGGTATTTTTTTTTTTAATTTAAATGGGACCAATCTGGAAGTATACCCTTTCAAACAAAACAAAAATTGTTCAAATCGGTTATTAAACGACGAAGTTCTGAGGTAACAAACATAAAAAAAAAATACAGTCGAATTGAGAACCTCTTCCGTTTTGAAGTCGGTTGATAAAATAATCGTCCTATGGTATTCTACTGGTTATGAAAAAACAAACAATGAATTATTTTAAAATATAACCCAATATAAAACATGTATGCAATCACAAAATCGAAAATTCGCTTCTAACTTAATTTAATAACTAACAAAAACCAAGCTCTTCACTCGCAAACTATCGCAATTTAAAAATCGCATCAAAATTAAAAATAATTTACAAATAACGACTTAGGCGATAATCTATAACAGTTATGTACAATATAATAATTACATCACAATTTTTATCGCTTTAAGATAGTGGAATATTCTTTATACTCAGTTTACATAATAATGATAGTTTTATCAAAATTCTTAGAACGATTCAGATTCAGCTAAATTCCTTATAAGATACGCTAGTGATATTTAGCTCTTTTTGACCTACTTTAAAAAGGAAGAGGTACTCAATTCGCCTGCATTTTTTAGCACATGTTCCTCGATATATTCGCTTAGAACGGATCGATTTGCATATATGTATATCTTTTTATTAATTAATATACTTAATATTTTTTTAAATAATATATTTTTTTAATTTAATTTATTATAATAATATTTATAGGTACCTCAAATATAAATATAGTCCAAGACAAAACAGCTCAGTACCTTCTTCTCCTGTGTTGGTCAACCGGTTTCCTTTTTTTTTTGTTCAGTAGCTATGGAGGAGCTTTAATGTCATCAATAAAAAAATATTACGATCAAATATCAAATGGGCGAATACTTGTTTCAATAAAACGTCTAAACTTCAATAAAGGCGTAAAAAGTAATTACGAAAAATACAACTTATTATTTATTCGTCATATAAATAGAAATGTCACGTTTACAATTCAATTCTTTGTTATTGTGTCGTTTAGTTCCAGTTGGATACAAATTATCTCGCCAAAACGTCACGTTTCCATATAAAATTTGGTGTTGGACCGAATTCGAAAAAGGTAGGTTCACAATTTATATTGTTGTCAATGTTCAACCGATGTGAACCGAAAATTGTATGTTATCTTATTTAATACTAGCGACTCACCCTCGCGTTACTCGGGTTCGTTCCTAGGTCGGTTCCCTATAAAAACTTTCATTCCCATTTTTCACCCCCTTAAGGGATGATTTCCGGGATAAAAATCCTATATATCCTTCCCAGAGAGTCAAACTATCTTCTTACCAATGATCGGTCCAGTAGTTTCGAAGTTAAAAAAAACGAAAAAATCTATCTATTTATAATATTAGTATCTATATATTCATACAATAATTTATTTCATCATATGGCAGAGGATATCATCATCGAGAGGAAACTTGAATATCTGAGAGAACCTAATAGTATTAGAAAGACATATAAAGTCTACCAATCCTCATCAAGATCAAACTATTTGGTATAATAAGCATGATGGACTGTGGCCTACACAGTCTCAGCCCAGCAGTGGGACGTTTTAAAAAGCCTAAAATACTATTATCTCTCCCACGATTTAATTCATAATCATATTCGTTTGCAATTTAAACCCATACTTTATTTTATGAATATAATTATTATATTTTTTGTGTGGCAAGTTTTACAATACAACCAGTTTTTATTTAAATTGGAACTAGTAATATTAATTCATAATATATACTAAACCTAGCAGTACCCGCGGCTTCGTCCGCGTTCAAACTACAAAAAAATAATAATTTGGCTTTGTGTTATCTAATATAAAAATCTCGTGTCACGGTGTTTGTGGTCATACCTGGTTTATGGGTCCTTCAAAACGGCTCTACCGATTTTAATGATATTTTTTTGGTTGTATATTTGGCAGGTATGAGAATAGGTTTTAAAGTATATTTCACCCTCCTACCCCCACCCGTCCATTTTATAATCGCGATTGTAGTATTTTTGTATGAACAATCTATACTAATATTATACAGAGGTAAAGTTTGTGAGTTTGTGACGTTGTTGGGGGTAATCTATGGATCTACTGAACCGATTTAGATGAAATTTGGTAAGAAGATAGTTTGAGACCCTGGAAAGGAGATAGGATACTTTATATCTCGGAAATCACCTTGAGGGGGTGAAAATGGGGTGAAAATGGGGATGAAAGTTTGTATTGAGAAGCAAGCTAGGGACTAACCCGAGGGAAGCGAGTATGAGTCGCTAGTCTTATATATAATAATAATTTAAACAACAATTACAAATTAGAATCGTTTGAAGGACTCTGGAGATATTTTAGCAATTAAAGTGTAAACTCGTTTTGAAATTCGATATGAAAAAATACAGATATTATGTAGGTATACCTATACTGATATCCATTGTACGGTCAACACTCTCGCAAAAAATGTATATACCTACCGTATACAACCTTATCCTAATGAAAGGTCACATAAAACTAGCAAAACTCGCGACTTTGTTCAAACTACATTAAATATTTGCCTTTAAAATCTCGTCGTGAAGATGATTTCAATGTGCCTAAATTTGGATGCTAAAACGAGTATTTTATTAGGATAGCTGTTGAAATGTATCAAATCAAAGCAAACACTTTATTGCGAACTTGGTATACCAAGTTTCATTTTTACAATAATATTATTTCGGCCAGATTCAGTCTTACAGCATGCAATCATATGTTTATTAATTAAAATATCTATACCTATCTATACATATAATAAAATTCTGAGTCGAATCTGTACATAAAATATTTTATTGGAAAATCTTATTTAAGTAGTCATTATTATCGATACAGAGGTCGAATTTATAGTTTGTAAAAATTTTGTCTGTCTGTCTGTCTGTGAACGCATAGTAGTATAATAGAACTAGAAAACCACTGGACAGATTTTGATGAAATTTGGTATGATGATATCTGGTTATCCGGGTCAACATATACCTACGACACTTTTTACCGCTGGAAAATATCTCATCTCTGAGAAATATATACTAAATGTTAAAACGTATCGTGTTAAATAAAGATCATATTATATCAAATAGTTATGTGCACAAATAAGTTGGTTTGTTTTGGAGAAGGTGATTTTTTACAAGACACTTCGCAAATATTTACCAATTGCAGCGATTTATAGTCTCACTAAGATATTTGTATTGGCAACATATCAAAATTGTTACAAACTAGACGTCTAGACGTAACAGTGACAGTGGCACTCAGACTAAAAGATAAGATAGACGAAGCATGTAGAAGAATAAAACGATATTTATAATAAGGTGCTTGTAATACCATTTCCTTCGCTGTGACCCCAATATTTATAATAAGAAAAATAAATTCATTAATAATTCCGATTCTTTTATTGTCTGACAGCTGGGCACGGGCTTCTCTATTATGCGAAGGCATCACACCATAGTCCAAAATGTTGGGCAAAAAGTTGGTGGAGACAATTTTAATACTTAGATATACCGAGTTAAAAAAACACTATAGTTTAGCTTGATTTAGTTTTCTATACGTTCTTTCGATTTTATTTATTTCGTCAAAGCACAATATACAGTAAATGTAAATTAATTTAACATCATAACAGAGAAACATTAAGGACCTAAAAGTGATTCTTTAAATTGACATAATTCTTTTATTTATAAACTGATTAAAATAAAACGAATAGTAAATGTTAAGTGAAGCACACACACACACGCACAATATTGTATTGTGGTAAGCACAACACATTCGCGAAAACCGCATACAAATCCGTTAAGCCGTTTCGGAGATTAGCACACAGACAAACAGACAAAAATTTAAAAAATCATTGTTTTAGGTTCTATTGCGTTAATAAAGAACCCCCCTCCCTCCCCAATAGTAATTTTTCTCAAATATCTTCTATGTACAGACAGCGAACAGCTACTATATGTATAGATTGCTACTAGCAAGCTATTATTACTGCTGGTACCTATATGTATAGATTACAAACTTAATTGTCTATAAATATAAATGTTATATTCGTTATTATAACAATTATTAAACATTGGCTACACTAATTTAAGTTCTTTAAAATATAGATATTTTTAGTTATGATTTTACCAAGTACTTAGATGAGGCAAAACAAACATTTTAATTAGAATAGACGAACTGTAGGTATAAGATATGGGTTAGGCCTTTCGCCTCGGCCCGAAGATGTGAGTGAACTTAACATATCATTGTCCATCAGATCAACAAATATTATATGAGTTCTATTTGCATGTAGCTGAAATCTATTTTACGAGAGTCTCTGACTTCATGAACTACCCTTAAGACCAGGAGTTGTGCCTTAAAAAAATATGCACACGCACAGGCTTAAGAAATTCTGATATGTATATCTTTGCATACAACATTTTAACGAGCAATCGACGCGCATGTAACGCAACAAAGGCGTATATATGTAACGTAACATAATCTGCTAACCATGCAGTTTAGCTTGTAGTAGACACGCACTTTACACATACAATTTGTATGTACATGAAATACACACTGGAAGATGGCCCACCTCGGTGGGCGGTGTGCCGTGCGAGTTGTTTCTGGTACATCTCTGACAGCAGAGTAAACTGAGAGAGCAACCCCGCGGTTATAAGGTCTGCCACGACAAGCAGTCTTCGGGGCGTCGTGGTTGAATGCGTAAGCGATCCTGCGATGCCCCATTAAGACGGGTGAGGTTCCGTTGGGTTTTAGTGGGTAGTATTGGTTTTTCTAGCCGGTGTATCTCACATAACCGTTTTTCAACGTTACGAAAAAAAACACACGACTTTTTTCCAGTCGACAAAATTGTAATGCAACAAAAACGCACAACCAAAGCACAATTAAATCGCTGTAGTGATGCATTGTTAGTTTAGCTTCAAACGCGTCATCGTGAAGATCGTATCAATCGAGGTAACGTTATCTACGCTCGCCTTATTGCTTTTATTAAAAAAATAATAAGTGTATAGAAGTGTGTTCTCCTCCTAATCCTGTATTTGATGAACGCTCTGTAAAAAGTAACAAAATTTGTGCGTTTTTGTACGCCCGTCGTGCGTTTATATCGCAGTGTATGTAACGCGCGTTTACGATACGAGCTTACTCTGTGGGTTTATAAAATATGATGTGTATAAATCCTAAGATAATTTTCCAAGTAGGTACCTACTTCAAAAACAAGGTTATCGATATTAAGAAAAGTAAATGTTATTATTCTAGTTTTGATATGCATCTATGATAATTGATGATATATTTAAATCTATACTAATATTATAAAAAAGCCAAGTTTGTGAGTTTGTGACGTTGTAGGGGGTAATCTCTGGATCTACTGAACAGATTGAGATGAAATTTGGTAAGAAGATAATTCGAGACCCTCTGAAGGATATAGGTAGGATATTTTATTTTTGATTTTGACTTTTTATCCCGGAACTCATCCCTTAAGGAGCAGGTGAAAGTTTGCATGGGAAACCAAGCTATGGACGAACCCGAGCGAAGCGAGGGTGAGTCGCTAGTATTAAATAATCTTTTTATTGTCTACTTAGTTAACTAGTGGTGCATGCATTTAATACACAGTGACGTCGCAATGTCTAGACTGTTATACGGTATGTATTAGGTGGCGGTTTTCTGTTACATTTTGTTTTTGAAGTGAAACTTCTTTAGAATCGTTGTGATTTGAAACTCGGTAAATCGAAAATGCGACACTAAAAAGACACAAACACATAAATATACCTATAGGATTAAGCCGGCGAGAGAATGAGACACAATACATTGCCATGTTGCCATGGTTACCGTTGTTATTGTCTGATAAACGTATAAGAATAAATAAATAAATAAATAAAAAATTATATTATTATATTATAGTTTCCTTAAATTATATTCTATAAATATATGATTGTAATATGGATAATATGCCTTCTTATTGAATTATTGATTTGTTTTAATTGAATTGCGATATTTGCTAAACACGTTTTATTTTTCAACCGCGCTTAAAGTTTAGACGTCATTTTTTAGATAATGTTCACGCAAGAAGACAGACAAATAATCTGTAATCCATTACAAAACTATTATAAATGGAAAAATTTATACATATAAGTATATGTTTGTTATACTGCTTCACGCTAAAATTGCTGAACGGATTTGGATGAATTTTCATTACACAGATAGACACATGTGACGAAGAGCATCACGTACCTTTTTTATGTTGGAAAATGCATTTACACATACCACCTGCATACACACATGGCGGTTATGTGGGACTCACCGGCTAGAAAAGCCAGTACTACCCACTAAAACACAACGGAACCTCCCCCGTCTTAATGGGACGTCGCGTCGCAGGATCGCTCACACGCTCAACTACGAACACATAGGCTACCTAGAGATATAACAAACAAAACTAGGATAAATCGCTAGTAGAAAATATGCAAAAACGTACAAACAAGACAGCGTTACACTTTTATTATATACTAGCAGAACCCGCGGCTTCGCTCGCGCTAAAACTACAAAAAAAAACTCTAAAAAGGTAGGTTTTATACAAACTTTAATCCCCTATTTTACCCCCTTATGAGATGAATTCCGAAAAATGCTAAAACGCGTATTTAATTAATTGTTTTGTAGAGTATTAATACTAAGTTTCAAGTAATTCTGATCATAAATATTTTTTGGATTGTATTATAACGCGTTTTCCCGCGGGAAAAAGATAATCTCCCGCGGTAAAAAGTAGCTTATGTCACTCTCCGGCCCTCTAACTATCTCCACACAAAAAATCACGCCATTCCGCCAAGACGTTTCGACGTGAAAAATTAACTAACAAACACACTTTCACATTTGTAATATTAGTATGGTTAATATTTATGGTAACATAGAATTTATGAATAGCATGAATTAAAACTGAAACCGAACAATATTAGTCCACGCTGAATCGATTTGTAGCCATTCGAGCGTGTAGAGAGATCGGGTATTCCTGCGATACTCGCGTCACGGTTACCGTGTTAGCTACTGTGAAATTAGTATCGAAAATTAATATACATTTTTATTATACAAATGAAATTTTATAACCGCATAGAGTAGTTGATAATAAAACATTATGAAACTGTAGATCCCAGATTCTTGAAGATTGAACAAATATTTGTAATCTATAGGTAAGTGCTAATATTATAAAGAGGCAGAGTTTGTTTGTTTGATTGTTTGTTTGAACGCGCTCATCTCAGGAACCACTAATATGATTCGAAAAAAATCTTTTTGCATTAGATAGCATGTTTATAGAGGAAGGCTATAGGCTATATATCATCATGCTACTACTCAAGAGAGCGGAGCTACAAATATAATATAGTCTATCTATTCCATACTAACCGTTAAAACATACCTAGGGACGAACCCGAGCGATGAGAGGTTGAGCCGCTAGTATTTTAATAAGCATTTCATTTCTTTATCTAACTCACGTCAAAATTTTGTGTGGATTAAATGAATTTTGTATTTTTGACGATTGGTAAAATAATTAAAAGCTTAAATCGCATCAAATGACGATCTTTACGCCTGAATGTTACGAAAACGTGACACTTTAGGATCACTATACCCTATTTGATATTGTCGATATCTATTTCGAAGTCGATTTTTATATATAATATAAAAATCGATGTGTGTTCCCTATGGACAAAATGGCTGGATCGATTTTGATGAAATTTGCAGGCAATCTCCAGATTAGCCCAGCGGGTGATCCTTTGAAGTTTATGTATTATACCTAAATACTCGTAGCTTATGTGTAGCGATCGGAAGTTTAAACGCAGAAGCCGTAGTATAGATATAAAAAAAAGACTGTTAGTGATAGTATAGACATGAGTATTTACCTTAAAATTAATGAAATTAAGTTTATTAATACATTCTTCTCGACGATAAATCGAAATTAACACTTGATAACGAAAAAGAAATTGTATTTTATACATGTTACGAGATCTTCGCAGTGTGAGAACCGATTTTAATTTCGTGATTTGACGGTCTAATTTAAATCGAGATGAAGAAAAATTAAGAGATTTAATTTGAATAAGTTAGTTTGAATAAGTTTAAGTATCCAAAAGCAGTCATTTTTTATGGTAGACAATAACAAAAAAAAATCAACAAATAAATCAAATCTCCGATCCCCATCAACAGGTTTGTGTCTACCTTTTTTTTTTTTTATGGGACTAAGGGGGCAAACGGGCAGGAGGCTCACCTGATGGAAAGTGATCACCGCCGCCCATGGACCTACCAACGAGCTGTATAATAATATAAATTATATTACATATTTAAAAACAAAATTTTAAACTTTTTTTTAAAACAAGCAAACCAGTCATAATACATTATGTATGTACGTATTTGAATATTTATGTTGCTTACATTTATATTCAAACCTACTCGTATGTAATTTAAATAAATGAACTTTGACATTTTTACAAAAAATTACATAATCACTAACAATAATTATTAAATTGAAAAATATGTTAAAACTTAAAAAATTAAAGTAAAACAAAGGAACCGAATTTCACTATTCACTTACATAATGTGTAGAGCTGTTAAGAAACGCGCGACATTTGCGGCGATCATCTTAACTTTTAAAAAGAGCAATTAAAACCTCTTTCAAAGACAACCAATATAAATCCTTTCCAAAACCTCTTTGGATAGTGAATGTAAAATATAGATCAATTATAATGATGGTGTATCAGACGTTGAGTAGCGTAGAGTACTTTCACTTTCAAACGATTTAGAAATTATACAGCCTTAGGCCATTATTTTTATCTATTTCAGATCAGTTTACGTTCTGTTGCTTATATATTTAAAGGCAGACGTTGGAAATTGTTTTCTAATAACACGAATTCCTTGAAGTATACACGGAACTTGAAGGACTGAAGCATGGTCTAGATTCTAGACAAACGTTGAATCTGCGAGCTTATGCAGGATTGTTTAGATAAATTAACATATTTTAACTTTAACTAATCGGGCTACTATAATAAACGCGAAAGTTTGTTTGTGTGTATGTTTCTCCTTAACGCGGAAACAGCTGAACGTATTTGAATGAAATTTAGTACACAGATAGGCACAGTAAGACATGGACTAGGTGAGGCACCTAGAAATGCAGTCGCTTTAACGTAGATGAATATACTACGCAAATTTTTTTTTATTTTTTCATCTTTCATATCATTTCGTCGTCGCATATGTCGTTATAAAAAAATATTTTTTTAACCCAAAAGTTTAAATGTGTTATAAATACTTTACTAAATTAAAAAAGTTTTTTTTTTTAATTAAGCAACTTATACCAAATGCAACGTCATCAACTGTCCGTACTGAAAGAACGGAAACTGTCATCGGCGTATGCTCTACTTGGCACGCGATTCGCAAGATGTAGACCATTATTTTTTGATAGTTTATTCCCACGTCACATTTGTGGACGGAATGTTTAAAAAAGAAATGGGGAATGGGCAATGGGGGAAAGCAGGGGCTTTTTATAATTTTCCATCATGATCACTACTCGCCTTACGGTGAAGAAAAACTGCAAGTCTAAGAGAACCCAAATAGTTTTCGGAATATAAAGTCCGCCAATCTGCACTTAGCGAGCGACTGTGACTTCATCACCCTCATATTGAGGAAGACAAGAGAGAAGAGTAAATAGAATCTGCGACCTGAAACTTTAGACCACATGGCATCCACCATGACTATCAGCCCGTCGTCCTCTATAAATATAAAAAAGGACAGATCTTACAACAGCTTTCATCGACCTTCATGGATTCGATATCCGCTTGAAGCTAACGTAGGCGTTGAATATGGTAATGATATTTAGCACCCATTTATGAACTTTAACGTCCATTTAAAAACTATACAAATATACTGAGAATAGAGAAATTGTTTATTTTGTTTCACACAATAGGTTTAAACTTTCTTTTGGGCGGAAACTGTAGGTGTTGATCTCAGAAATGTAAGCAGTGTGAGAATTTAAAGTATTAAAAAAAACTTTATTTTGAATAACCTAAAGCTGTGAAATTAAATTAATTATAAAACTTTCTTAGATTTACGCGAATATTTGACATTTTAAATAAAACTATTTTTTTAGATTTGCACGGATTTGTTCCACGCGAGAGTCTCTCCCGTGACCGTAATTGCGGCATAGAAAAAAGTAAAGCATTCGAAACGTCTAGGACCAAAATCAAAATAAATCCGCAAAAAAACCGAAAAAATAGTTTTATTTAAAATGGTTTATAAACTTGTATTTTTAAATTTAAAGCAAACCTGTTAATTAATACCTATACTAAGGTCTATTTCCGACTACAAATTGTATCAACATTGGAGCGGTCATCAAAATGCCTCCCCATATAAAGTCATATACATACTCGTATATGATTTGATTCGCCAGTAAAGATTGTAACACACTATAAAAGTAGAGTACAGACAGAGATAACCTTTTTACATTTCTCCTTAACAGTACCAAGACAAATACATATTGTATCTCGTAGAAATCAAACTGACGATCTTCAAAGCAACGGGAAGTGCTTTCATCATTGATTCATCTTCTACTGCGTCTATCATAATAAAATCTTATCTATCTCGAGAAAGTATAACCTACACATATAGATATAAGATATACCTACTCTTGATAGTTTGTGACATCTACAACCCCTTTTTTTAATGTTGGGAAATGGATTTACGCATACCACTTGACTAGAAATGCCAGTTCTACCCACTTAAGCCCAACAGAACGTCCCCCTTCTTAATGGGGCATCGCAGGATCGCTTATGCACTTAACCACGATGCCCCATCGGCAGGCCTGCCGAAGCAGACCACACCGAACCAGGGGGACCCGCCGTTACGTTATCACTGTGAGGACTAAGATGATATGCCTCTTGCCTGGAATTGCGCTGGCTACCTTATCTTTCAAACCGAAACACAACAGCGCAATCATTTTTGTTTGGCCGGAGAAATAGATAAAGGGGTGGTACCCATCCAGTCGGACTCTTCAAGCTTGACAGAGTCCTACCACCGGTAAAAACTCTGCTATCAGGTCCCTTTATAACCCATTAGGACACCATAGCTTTAAATATTGCCTTTCGTTTATAACCACGACCGTGTGTGCACAGCCTTAGGTACTTAACTTTGGCATTATTCCAGCCAAGAATAAGCCTATATACGTCATTTTCTGATTTAATATCGTTATGTGAAGACAAAATGCACTCTATCACAGAGCGTAAGAGTTCAAAATCAATTATACTCGATTCGAGCAAACTTTTAATTTAGGTCACTGAATATTGAATTTTAGTTATCAAGGAATAAAGTTTAAATTGGGTTACATAATGTTTGTTTAAGGCCAATCAAATGAGATCAATTCGGTTTTGCTACATTAACGCTATGCAGTGAAACGTAGTTATTATTGAAGTTTGACGTTCAATTTATTTGTTTTAATTATAAGTTATACAAACGGCCAATATCCACATGTATTTTTTTTATTTTTTCCGTATACATAGATAATAGACAAAAAGCATGCTATAAAAAAATATAAATTGTATGGGAGTGACACATTAAGCGATACGCCAAATCTGTACATATAATAAAATTCTAAGCCGAATCTGTACATTAAATATTTTTTGCAGAATCTTATTAAAATAGACATTATTTTCGATATAGAGGCCGAATCAACAGTTTTTAGAATTTTTGTCTGTCTGTCTGTCTGTCGATTACCGCATCACGGAAAAACCACAGGAGGGATTTTGAGGAAATTTGGTATGGTGATAGTTGGTTATCCGGGTCAACATATAGGATACTTTTTACCGCGGAAAAATATCTCATTTCTGAGAAAAAATACAAAAACTGCAATGTAAGAATATACTAATATGTAAAACCTAAGAGTTTGGTTTTTGGTCATCTGAACGCGGGCGGAGCCGCGGGCAATGCTAGTAAGAAAATAAAAATTATTTTTAAGTTTTTCCGTGAAATTATTCCAATTTTTTTCTTCATACGAACCTTTCTCGAATGTCAACGAATATTTGAAAAAAAATTGCCTAAATATTCCAACCGCTCTCGAGTTTTGCGCTTAGCAACACATTTTGCCATTCATTTTTATATATAAGACTATAATTACTCTTTTAAGGATTTATATTATAAGTAACTAGCGGCTCACCCTCGCTTCGCTCGGGTTCGTCGCTAGGTACGTTTTAAATAGAGATAAATAGTTATTAGTCAGCGCTAGCCATATAATTTTTTTTTTGTTAATTTTTCTGATGTTTTAATACTTATTATCCTATTCCGGACTAAGAGAAATCCAAAAATTCAAATATCATAAAAATTGGTCCAGCCGTTCTTGAGTTTTATGTCACGTCACACGGGAACGCAATCGAACGGGATAAAAAGTATCCCATGTCCGTCTCCTGGGTCTAAGCTACTTCCCCACCAATTTTCAGCCAAATCGGTTCAGCCGTTGTTGAGTTATAAATAGTGTAACTAACACGACTTTCTTTTATATATATAGATTTAAAAGATGGAAGCAAAATGTCATTAAGTAAATACACTTCCTAGCTTCTACCAATCAATTCATGGGATCCATATAAAACTATTGATAATGTCCTCAGGCCCATCAATGAAACAAGAATAATTATTAGATTACAATGCCTCATTGTTTGTCCGTCTGTTATTCAATACGCTTAGCGAAGCGAGTAAAGACAAAGGCAGGATGTAGAGGTAATAAATTTTGTATGCAATCTCTTAGAATCACATTAGAATTTGATCTTTGTAGCTGTTGCATCCAACTTTGTCTGTTATGATTAAAAAAATGGTAAAGTGCGAGTGGGACTTGTATGATGAAGTGTTTTAAGGTAAAAAAAATAAAGAACTAATTAATAGGGATATTGAATACTTATATTATTTTCGTTTCAAAGCCTTCATCTTTCTCAAGTCCTTATCCCACGCTAAGTGAGGTCTCCACATCATGTTCCTTCTTCTACTTCCTTCTATCAGCCATCATCTCAACACACACACCTTTCACACACATATAATTTTTTTCGTACAGTCCATCCATGCCAATTTTTATTTGTAGAGAATAAATGCAAATAAATACTTATATTACAGTACATGTTATATGTATGTTCTGAGAACATAACAGTGTGACAGATGGACAGTCAGGCGAGTGATGTAATCAATCTTCCCCTTTATCAAATGTACGGAACCCTAAAATTGTACCATTAATGTCCTTCTAACTCTAAATATTTTCTGTGCATAATACTTTCTTAGATTTACGCGAATATTTGACATTTTATATAAAAATAAAACTATTTTTTTCGGATTTTCGGTACCAAAAAAAAACAGCGAAAAAATCCGAAAAGATAGTATTCTTTTATTTTTCAAGTCGGTTAAAAAGTATTAACAATTCAACTACAGCAGCAGTCTTGTTACAAATAAGGATTTATGGAATGTGTATAAATATGTAGTTTCACGCCATTTCCATTATTCATTCGCGATATTAAATGAAATATTCTTGTAGAAATTTAACATATTTGGACAAAATAATGCGGAGGATTAAAAAAAAGCCTTGAAATATCTGTAAACTGGTTTTATAGCGTACAAAATAAAAAAAAATCAATATACGGACATATAATATGGACTTTAATTGAGTTAAAACGTAATTAAATTATATAATTTACTAAAAATCGACGTCGCTGGTGCGACCAGCGCTGGTATAATTTAAACTGTGCGAGGTGAATGTTTTTTTCTTTCACACAAGAGTTTTCCGCAGTTTTAAAATTTACATAGTAGTAGCATTATTATCTTCTTATCAATTTATCTATTATGTAATTTATTTTGGAATAAAAAATCTCTGCATTTGATTAAATATAATTTTCTTCATATACAAAAATAATCTACAATATATTGTGAATAAAAATGGTTCCGTGCATAATCTTGGTAAAGTTATTTTTGTATATGACACTTTTTGCGCTAAGCCGAATAGTTTTTGAAATGTTTAAGAAAAACTGATGAAAACTACTAATTTACTAACTTACAACCCCCTCTATATATATCATAATATATATGATATGAATGATAGAACAATTTGGAGCTGGAGGGAAACTTTTAATTTGGATGTTAAAGTCAGGCTGTTTTTTAGACTAATTGCACTGTACTATACTATTTTACCCACCATGACGTGGGTTAAAATAAAAACTAGTCTAATATATAAAAATCTCATGTCACGGTGTTTGTGGTCGCACTCCTACGAAACGGCTCTACCGATTTTAATGATTTTTTTTTTATATTTGGTAGGTATGAGAATAGGTCGAAAAGTATTTTTACTCCTCCTACCAATGAGGTGAGTGGCGGTATAACATAAAGCCAAAGAATTTTTTTTTTGTAGATTGAACCGAATTTAAAATAGCCGCGGGTTCTGCTAGTATTCTACAGAATAGCTTCGACGTTCTTGATAACATGTTATTGTAAAAACATATTTTTTTTTAATTAAACAACTATTTAATTTAAATTAAATGGACATTAAATTAGCGACCCGTAACATAAAACTCCGCAATCTGCATATGTTATTCTGTAATAATTGTGTAACTCGACAGCTGAATTCAGAAACATAGCACATACGAGTATAACATACTTTTCTTCATATCGTTATCGAGTATCGAAATATATAAAATTTCTTTTTACAGAATAGTACTGATGGGCATAAGTACGTACTTAAAGAAAACAAAACATTTTCCTTTGACATATATCAAAGACGATCTGGATATAATTGGGTATGATGATGCTGACTGGGCATCTGATAGTTTAGACAGAAAATCTAATGCTGGACTAGCATTGCCCGCGGCTCCGCCCGTGTTCAGATGACCAAAAACCGACTTCTTACGAATACTCTTACATTGCAGTTTTGTATTTTTTCTCATAAATGAGATATTTTCCCGCGGTAAAAAGTATCCTATATGTTGACCCGGATAACCAGCTATCACCACATCATAATCCTTGCAGTGGGTTTTCTGTGATGCGGTGACAGACAGACAGACAGACAAAAATTCTAAAAACTATAGATTCGGCCTCTGTATCGATAATAATGTCTATTTGAATAAGACTTTCCAAAAAATATCTAATGTACAGATTCGGCTTAGTTACAATTTTATTATATGTATAGATATGTTAGTTTGAATTTTGGTATGACTGATTTAACACCTCCAGGTAAATTTCTAAGAAATCAATTAAAATTCTAATCTATTGTTAACTGACACGCCGGCGTGTCCGCGGCCGTTGAGGCAATAACTCTATGTGGCGAAGCTATATTAAATCACAGTTAGATTCTTAATATTTAATTTAAATATAAATTACCAATACCAGAAAATTAATTAAAACGCCTTCTAAAATGTGAAAGTGCCAAATTAGTTTTTCACCTGCTTCAAAAAGAAGAAGTTCTAAAAGATTCGTTTACAAACAAGTACTCAATTGGGATTATTTTTTTATTTAAGCGAAACCTTCACTTTGTGAATCAATCTTCATTTAATTAATATATTTAAAAAGGTTCCTTATAATAAAAAATAATAACCCCGTTTGGGTTATTTGCTAATCTAATTACATACTATTAAATGAATTTAGACAAGTCAAAATATACTTTAGGTTTATTTAAATAGAATAGACTTTTAAAAGCACTTATAAATCGTCAGTTTTTACATCTAGACATATGTATTATAATAAAATTGTAACTAAGTGGAATCTGTACATTAATAATTTTTTTGGAAAATCTAATTGAAATAGACATTATTATCGATACAGAGTCCGAATCTATAGTTTTTGAATTTTTGTCTGTCTGTCTGTTACCGCATCACGAGAAAACCACAGGACAGATTTTGATGAAATTTAGTATGATGATAGCTGGTTATCCTGGTCAACATATAGGATACTTTTTACCGCAGAAAAATATGTATCTCATTTCTGAGAAAAAATACAAAAACTGCATTGTAAGAGTATATTAATATGTAAAACCTAAGAATTTGGTTTTTGGTCATCTGAACGCGGGCGGAGCCGCGGGCAATGCTAGTTTCTAATAAATAAACCAAATGTCAATATACATAATTCGTTGGCTCACTATTACAAGGTTCTATGTTAATTTTAATGAAGTTTAGTAATTTTTACATAGAACTTCGTTATTTTGTTATCGTAAAAAAAACATAGAACTATGTAAATTGAATATTTTGTAGTTAAAGTGCCGCTATCTAGTGGTTTGTTTTTGCAAAACTGTAGCTAATGACACATAGAACCTTGTAGCATTAATAACTAAATAAGTATTAAAATTGTAACATAGAACCTTGTAATAGTGAGCCAACGTTTATGTGGGTCCGCGAGAATGCTAACACCGGCTCCGAAAGGCGGTTCTGAGTAGAAAACCCGACGAGAAACGCATTTCTACAGCAGTATCTCATCTAAACTTCTACCCTATCCACACAATTCATTACTAACACATAAAACAAATTTCAATCTATTATTGGGTAAATCTGTATATAGTATAGTGTATAGACGGACAGACACAAGTGATATAAACGTTCTGCTTTTTCGTTCGTTCTGTCTAGAACCCTAAAAATGATCTAAAGTTCATTAAGCCCGTTGAAATTAATAAAACCCATTTCTAAAAAAACCATTCTTGTAGATTTTTTATTTTATAGTACTAATTTACAAAATGTGTTTGTTCATCATGAGTATAGTTAAATATGCTTTTAGTCAAACCCAAACGTGACTTTGCTAATATTGAATTGAAAATATGTTATTAATAAGAAAATAGGTTTGTTAAGTTATTTAAAATCAACATATATTTAAAACTATGGAATTATTTGATATATATATACAAACACAAACTTAAAAAACCACCTTAAGCATGCAAGCGCCTACATACCAAGTTAAAAAAATTCCCGTACGGATATGCATGTAAACTATAAAAACATGATTGTTGCTACTTAAAAAAAGCAACGAAAAAAACAGAGAATTTGAAGAAGTTTTGTAACGCTCACTAATCAATAAAGAATTATTCTACGTAAAGAAGAATTAATACGTTAGAAAAACTTCTAGAAGAATTGTCTATTATAAACAATTACCCTGCTCTGGAATAGAAGCTGCGTATTAGAAATAAAATAGGCACGCAACCACATGGTCATATTGCAAAACCTAGTAATTGGCAGCGTTTACAAACAATTAAACAACATTTTAATTATATAGATAGCATCAAAGTGAGAACCTCGACTTTCGAAGTCGGTAAACCAGTATAGAACAAAGCAAAAACTCTATTGCATGCAAATCTCTATAGAAAATGAGCGGGTCACGGATGAACTTAGCTACTACAATGGATAAGTCTAAAAATAAAACTAAGTAGTATATAATAACCTAAATATAAACTTTATGTTATAAGAAAGTATGTTTTGTGTTATGTATTGTTATATATTATGTTATAGGACATGTATATATAATTTTAAGAACATAAAAATTGTCAGCGACATGACATAAAAAAAACCTTTAACTATTATTAGAAATCATTTAAGAGCTCAGCTGTATATTTCTTTAATAGCAAACTCGTTGTTTTTTAAATTTAATTAGGATTATTTAATTACAGCAGCACAGGTAATATAAAACTAACTTTAACTAGAGAGACTGAGTGATGATCTCTCGTGAGGGACTTTAACAGATCCGAAAAAATAGTTTTATTTTTAAATATTATTCAAAATTGCAAATATTATATGCCATATCCAAATTTATAACATAACTCTACAACTTTACATAGTCGTTATTACAAGGTATCCATCCACCTCAAACGCTTGCTTTTCTTGTCCTCATAACTAACTGGACATAAACATCGAACAGAGGGCTGGTTTTTAAATAATAAATAATTATCGAATAAATATATTATGTACTAGCGACTCACCCTCGCGTCGCTCGAGTTCGTCCTAAGGTTGATTCCCCATACACACTTTCATCCCCATTTTCACCCCCTTAAAGGATGGTTTCCGAGATAAAAAGTATCCTATGTCCTTCCCAAAGTCTCAAATTATCTTCTTACCAAATTTCATCTAAATCGTTCAAATAATTTTTGAGTTTATTCGTTACAAACCAACAAAAATACGAATCTTACCTCTTTATAATAGTAATATAGTGTAGAAGTGTAGATGTAGATTGGATATAACGTTTCTTAAACAAATAAAAATTTACATATGTACAAATAATATAATTACTATTGCTTCAGTTTTTTAATCATTCAGATTATATTTAAAACAAAACTTTTCGAATTTTTTTGCGCATTTATTTTGAATTATTTTTTATATAAATCCGCAAAAAAATATCCAAAAACATAGTTTTATTTAAAATGCCCAACATTCGCGTAGATTCTCGCTAAGAAAATATTCAGTCAGATTATAATTTATTTATTTATATTTGTATGTTTGTAAAAAATTAATGTTTTTGCTTGAAGAGGCTATATTATAACATTACGATTTTTAGGATAGATATATACCTATGTAAAAAAGAATCATAAAGATCATAAAAAAATATTGAAATAGGGACAGGATAACGTCTCTCGGGACAACTAGTAATACTACAAATACATTATACAATGGAATAATTTGAGGTTTTCCTTGTGCAAAGGCGCATTGACTCGGGTGTATTTAGGCCAGTCGTTTTAGGTTAGCTAGAAATAGGTATAATTAGAGAGCTTCAAGCTTTTGTTTCTTCATGACAGGACCGGGTTTAAAAGTATATTCAATAATATTGCAAAGAAACACATTTTTTTTGCCTATTTACGAATCCACAAACAAACGCACTTTCGCATCTTTCCACATATTATACTAGCGACTCATCCTCGCTTCGCTCGGGTTCGTCCCTAGGTTGATTCCCTGATTCATTTTCACCTACTTAAGGGATGATTTCCGGAATAAAAATATCCTATGTGTATCCCAGAGTCTCAAATATCTTATTACCAAATTTCATCTAATTTGGTCCAGTAGTTTTTGCGTTTATTCGTTACAAACATACAAAAATACAAATCTTTCCTCTTTATAATAATAGTACAGAAAACAGAATCCATAGAGCGTATGTCTATATGTATGTACGCTTTAATCTCTAGAACTACTAAACGAATTTGGATGCTGTTTTCCTAATATCACCTGCATATCTTCAGAAATATTTTAGTATATTTATAATTGACCTAACACTTATATGAGCTGAGCATTGACATTATTAGTTAGTCGAGCCGTCAAAAAAGTACAGCTTGGTTGCTTTACGACGTACACTGTACAAACGGTTGTAAATAAATGAAAATAATGTAGGACAAATATTATGTAGGGCTGCGAAACTACACATCTACGATACCATAGGAACGTCTGTTTAAACGACACGTTTGGCTCAGTTTGAAGTGTACTTGCTATGCTAGCGGTTGCGGATTCGAGTCCCGCTAGAGGCATTCATTTGTGTGATGAACACAAATATTTGTACACCAGTCATGGGTATATATTTATAACATGTATGTATTTAAAGTTATATATGTGTAGTGTATCAACTATCTGGTATCTATAACACAGGCCTCGTAGCTTACCATGGAACTAGATGGTGATGTGTGTTAATGTCTCAACATAATATCTCATTGTTGTTTTTATAGAGATAAAGTTTCGAAACGCTAAACTTCACTTTAAAGTTTAGGAGATGATAAAAAAGCCATCGCGCAAAATTATGTATGGATTCGCATCGAACTTCTTCACTAACATTCGTAATATCAAGAAATAGGATAATACTATATTTACATTATGAGTAACAAATGTAAAAGAAAGACTTAACCCGTTCACTCAGTCTATTTTCGGACATGTTCAGCCCTGTGTTAACGACCGT
This sequence comes from Brenthis hecate, assembly GCA_951806755.1. Taxonomy (NCBI): domain Eukaryota; kingdom Metazoa; phylum Arthropoda; class Insecta; order Lepidoptera; family Nymphalidae; genus Brenthis; species Brenthis hecate. Next base: position 6,134,329 of record OX638282.1, on the reverse strand, counting down.
ATGACTAATAACGGGCATCGAACCAGTTACCGTTGTCGTGTGGGAATACGAACAATAAGGTATTATAATAAAACGTATGAAAAACAGTTGAATGTGTGTCAGTTTTTATGAAAGAACTACTTTAAATAAATACAGTCACGATGTCTTAAGTATTTTTCATATTTATTGTAAAACCAGCTTTTGAGAATCTGCGTGTAGTTTATTTAGGTACTAACATTGCCCGCGGCTCCGCCCGCGTTCAGATAAACAAAAACCCAATTCTTAGGTTTTACATATTAGTATACTCTTACATTGCAGTTTTTGTATTTTTTCTCAGAAATGAGATATTTTTCCGCGGTAAAAAGTATCCTATATGTTGACCCGGATAACCAGCTATCACCATACAAAATTTCATCAAAATCCCTCCAGTGGTTTTTCTGTGATGCGGTAACAGACAGACAAGCAGACAAAAATTCTAAAAACTATAGATGCGGCATCTGTATTGATAATAATGTTTATTTCAATAAGATTTTCAACAAAAAATATTTAATGTACAGATTCGGCTTAGTTACAATTTTATTATATGTAACTAGCGACTCACTCTCGCTTCTCTCTCGGGTTCGTCCCTAGACAGTCTTAGAAATCTAATTAATTTCTTAGAAATTATCCTGGAGGTATATCCATATTCAATCCTTTTTAACATCCCACTTTTGGGCACAGATCTCTCTTCAATTCGATGGGGATCAGGCCATAGTCCACCATGCTGGCCAAGTGCGGGCGGACTTTATATGTCTTTCGACAACTTGCTAGGTTCTCTTAAACATGCAGGTTTCCTCACCACGATGTTTCCTTCGTCGTAAGACAATTGGTAATCATGTTGGAAATGGTTCCCATATGAAAATATTAGAGGTGCGAGATCCAAAATTTGAACTTGCTTCAATCGGTTTCTACTTCATCAATAAATAAGCTATAAAATATCAAAAAAAAAAAAACAATTTGGACTGGAAGTTCCAAAGGCTAACGCAATTAAATAAACAATCGAAACAAATTTCTTCAGTACTATAATATATGTATAGATACTTCATTTGTTGATTAATTGAAACGGTGGTTACAAGACGATCATCCAACACGCACTACCGCCATACCGTGAAATTAAATTTACAGAATGAAGTAAGTAAACACGGTGTGTGTGACCTTCAGTTAGGCTTACAATAAGGATACAACGATATCTATACTGTAGTACTCGTATGGCTTCAGGGATTCATTAAAACTAATCTATACATATAATAAAATTGTAACTAAGCCGAATGTACATTAAATATTTTTTGGAAAATCTTATTGAAATAGTCATTATTATCGATACAGAGGCCGAATCTATAGTTTTTAGAATTTTTGTCTGTCTGTCTGTCTGTTACCGCATCTCAGAAAAACCGCAGGAGGGATTTTGTGAAATTTGGTATGGTGATAGCCGGTTATCCGGGTCAACATATAGGATACTTTTTACCGCCGGAAAATGTCTCATTTCTAAGAAAAAATAAAAAAACTGCAATGTAAGAGTATAACTAATATGTAAAATCTAAGAATTTGGTTTTTGGTCATCTGAACGCGGGCGGAACCGCGGGCAATGCTAGTACGCCTATATATGAAGCTATGAAGTTCTAGACATACATATTAACGACATACATATTAACAACATACTAAAAATCTACATTAACATCTCCAAGTAAATTTCTAAGATATTAATTAAATTTCTAAGAAATCTATTGTTAACTGTAACGCCAGCGTGTCCGTGGTTGTGGACGGTTTAATTTATATACTAAGAGTGTTCGCCAAGAGGATGAAAGTATCCCTTCAATATGTGTTCACCTTATCGCGTTTTTTTAATTTGAGTACATCTAACACCCACAGACATACGTCCGTGCCTTTTTGAGCATTTTTATGTTTTGTTGTAATTTTTTTTTTGAGATGGATTCGTGCGTGTACAATTTTACAAAAAAAAATTGTACCTTATCGTGTTGGATGGGCTCATTAGCGTCCGGCAACCCAGCTGAGCGTGAAGCCAAGAAACACAAAGGGAAGTGGCCCACTTCGGTGGGCGGTGTACCATGCGGATTGCTCCTGGTACTTTTCTGACAGCAGAGACCATACCCATGGTTGATGTGGTCTGCTTTGGCAAACCTGCCATCGGGGCGTCGTTGTTGAGTGCGTAAGCGATCCTGCGACGCCCCATTAAGAAGGGGGAGGTGCTGTTAGGTTTTAGTGGGTATTACTGACTTTTCTGGCCGGTGAGTCCCACGTGTATGTATACAGGTGGTATAAATGCATTTCTCAACATTAAGAAAAAAGTGGTTGTAATTATATACCGTAAAAGACAAATTTAATCTCTGTTGAGTATTTGTGATGATGAAAGTAAGTACATATATATACTAATATATAAAAGTAAGGTATATGTTATCGTGGTTTTTTTGTAGAACTAGTGAAGAAACTATTTGCCATACATTATTTCCAGTTTTAAACAACTAGGTATTTAGGCACGCTTAAAACGCACTGTATTTTTCCGACTTGCTACACAAAAAACGTGATATCTCAGCGAAAATACACAACAAAAATAAAATCTATAACCTATACCTATAGCACTCTGGGAAACGCTGAAATTTGGTATGTGGGGGTTTTCGGGGGCGAAAAATTGATCTAGATTAGTCTTATGTCTGGGAAAACGCGTATTTTCGAACAAGTCAGGCGGCCATGGCGCAAGATTAATAATAACAGGTGTCCGGGTTCGAATCCCGGCCGGATACGTTTTTTTTACTTTTGTTTTTTTTTTTGTATTTATTCAAGTTTTTAGTTTTTTTTTATCTAAAAAATACGATATAACAAAAAAGAACTTCGAGCTACTATATCTATTAGATACTATCTATCTATTAGCGCAAGAATGACTAAAATCGGTTTATATCGAAATTTATTTATTACAAACAAACAAACATGTCTTGCCAGTTGCCTGTATATTACAATTTATACTAAAATTATAAAGAAGCAACATTGGTTTGTTTGAAAGCGCTAATCTCAGGAACTACTAATCCGATTTCAAAAATTCACTTTGCATTAGATAGTCCGTTTATTGAGGAAGGCTATAAGCTACCTATACCAGTATATCATATAATATATAGTCCATCTATTATCCAAGAGAAGCAAGGGTGAGCCACTAATCTATACTTATCTAATAATACTAATATTGTAAAGAGGTAAAGTTTGTGAGTTTGTGACGTTGTAAGGGGGGTAATCTCTGGATCTACTGAATCGATTTAGATGAAATTTGGTAAGAAGACAGTTTGAGACCCTGGGAAGGAAATAGGATATTTTTTATCCCGGAAATCATCCCTTAAAGGAGTCAAAATGAGGATGAAAGTTTGTATGGGGAATCAACCTAGGGACGAAACCGAGCGAGGGTGAGTCGGTAGTCTCTTATAAAGACAGATTCAGGCGACAAAGTCAAGATACAATAATCTAAGCACATTTCTTCGGCAATCAAGTATTACATTACCATAGCCTTATACTTTATCACATATTCTAATGCTATTTCTGATATGACTTAATAAGAAAGGAATGTTAACTACTGGCATAAATAAAAAAACATTTTCCCCTCTTTTACAATTTCTTTTGTGTATTTTGATTTCATCGATTGAAACCTGAATATGATATGTAAAAATTTTATTTCAAGAAAAAAAATTATGTAGTTAGATAAAGTTTTTTGGTTTAATTAAGCCCAACAAAGCTGAACTGGTCGTTATTTATTATCCCATTCATGTAATATTATAAACGCGAAAATTTGGATGGATGTTTGTTACTCAATCAAGTCAGAACGGCTGAACTGATATGTGTGAAATTTGACACAGAGATAGGTTAAAGTCAGGAATAGCACATATGTTACTTTTATCAGAGAAAATGTACGGTTTCCGTGGGATAGATATGTTTTTGTTCTTAACTAGGGACGAACCTCTTTTGTGCAATAAAGAACCTCGTGAGCTGCTACTTTATTATAAAATAAAAAGCTTAAGTTTATCTACTCTTAAACTATGTATAAGCATCATTAAATAAAATATTTGAAGTTTATAAGAAATTTCAGAAGAAAGTTCTTAATAAAAAGAAGGAAAAAATATATATAAATATTTAACTTGATGTTATTAACCTTTTTAACTATCCATGGCTTTGACAGATAAAACAAAATATAGCTACTGCCACACTATCATATCCATAGAGATATGATATCTCCAATAAACATTTCACTGCGTAAAAGATAATCTAATTTTAATATTAACAAAATATTAGCTTGCTGCTTAGTAATACTAATTGTAGTTGCATTTTGACAACTTAGACATTTTTAATCCTACTAATATTATAAATGCAAAAGTTTGTGAGGATGCATGGATGTCTGGATGTATAAGATGTATGAATGATTGTTACTCTTTCACACAAAAACTACTGAATGGATTTTAATAAAACTTTACAATAATATAGCTCATAGGTACATCAGAATAACACATAGGCTACTTTTTATCCCAGAAAAATGTATGGTTCCCGTGAGATAGATTTGTTATCATTTTTCTGAGGTGAACCCGAGCAAAACTAATAAATCTGCTGTTAGGACATGTCATTTTATATATTGTACAGATATAAAATACAGAGTTACTTATATAAAGGTACACTGAAATAAATAAATCCTTTGTATAATCATAGAATTCATGTATTTTTAGACAAATAATATTTAGTTCTCTTGTTAAGGGCTTACAAATGCGCCTGTTGAGCACAGATTACTTCCCCAATGTCACATAGAATGGAGAAGTGAATAATATTTTTATTTTTACAAGATATTATGTAGAGAAAACGATTATTTTTTCTTTCTCTTTATGGCTAAGAGCTGCATTGACAGACGCAATTCATTCTGCCAGTGTCACATTTTAAAAGAAAGGATTAAAATATATATTCAGTTATTCAATGTATCACTTTGTTGATTTGACAGTAGATTTTTGATGTGTCAATTCCACAGTCGGGGATTCACTTTCTAATATGAAATATACAATAAGTATGTATTTAAGAGAGCAATGAATATAATTGTTAATTATAATCAAATACTGTTTTTCTAGAAATCCTTCTGTGCTGTTTTAAAATGTATCAATATTAACTATGTTTTATAAACAGAGACCAATGTGGGCAAAGATGGACTTATCTTTTGAAGAGATCTCTTTCAACCAACCAATGGATATGACAACTGTTACATAGCAGGATGCTAAAATAGTGCAGAAAAATTGTAAATTCAATTTAAATTCAAAATATTCTATTCAGCATTAAATTATTACAAGTTCTTACTGAATGTAATCAGTCTACAACCAGTTCGCAAAGAAGGACCCTCAGACCTGAGAAGAACGGGCGAAAGAAACTCAGCGGGACTAATATTATAAATATAAAGTATCTTAAATATACATTGTGTATTATGATAAATAATATTGATATATAATTTATAAAATTGCATATACCAATTGTAAGCACTGATGAATCATACATTGACTTACTTTTTCATATTTTGTTTACAAAAGCATTTGTTTGAATAAAGATTTTGTCATTGTTTTTTGTTTTTAATTTTAAGATTAATTGTACAGTAATTAGGGTAAGGTGGGAGATTATATAATACAAATATATGTTTTTTTTTAAAAGAAAATAAATTGTTTTATTAACAACTTCAAAAAAAAAAGGTTATCAATACTACATGTATGTATGTAATATAATTGGAACAGTAAAATATTCACATATGAAACTCTACAAATATACAAAATTATATAGGTGTATGTATGTTGGTCCACTCATTTATCCGATATTAGTTGTATATTGGATCTTGATCATTCTTTTTTTTGTATGCTTACATTTTAATTGAAATCAATTTACATGAATAGAAATTGAAAGTTTCATTGCAATACCAACCTTGGAATTAAATGTCGAGGCTCTTTAATAGGCAAATACTTTGCAATTTTCCTTTTTTACACTTCAACAATACAAATATTAGTCTCTAGCGCTAAACAAATTATGTAAGGTATGTTCAAATTTCAATATAAGTTCTACAAACAATTTCGTTTATGTAAAATCTGCAGTCACGACTACGGAAAAAAAACTATAACTGAAAGGTCAAAACAATGAAATGTTATTTCTCGCAAGATAACACGACCTTTTCGAATTACTTTCACCAGTTCATCTATAAAGTACCGCGTATTCCTGTTAAAAGCCGCCTACTATGAAAAATTAACACAACAAAAAAACCGTTGATTCCGTTTGTTGTAACAAATTTTGTATGAAAATCACTCACCTGTCGCAATTATGTGTCGTAGGATTATAGATGCAGTGCCATAAGCAATTATGATAAGAATGCACGATAAAATAAAATTAAAATGTAAAAATCTTTGTTGAAAACTGTGCGTTGGTACAATATGTCGCGGTCACTCACATTGTTCACTTCACAAAAAACAAATAAAATAGAGACCATTTACACTTGAACACAGGCTGCGTAATATACATATGAAATAATTATTAATAAAATTATAACGAAAAACACAAGCCACAAAGACACATCACCCTCCCGAGCCGTGTCGGTACAAATTCTTATGATTTTTGAATTGATTGATTGATTTCATTCCAAACCGAATCACTCATTCAGGTATTACAGGTAAAAAATTAAATCGTTATATACTTAATCTACAATAAAATTTTATTATAAATAAGAAATTAATTTGAAAGCGCTTTATATTAATTTAAATACTTTAATGTAATTTAATTTAAATATATTTATGTTATTACAATAAATATCATAATAGGAAATCAAATATCCGTTTTTATTCTCTGTGCTCTATTAATTGAATACCAACCAACATCCAAGATACCAATGTTAAATGTTTAATGTTTATCATTTATGTCAGTATGACATTTTTACTTTTTGTCATGAATGACAAATAAAACTTTTTGTGTACTGTGTACATTTATCTTATAAAAGCATAGCAATAAAATATGTAAATATTATAAATGTAATAAATATTTATTAATATAAATAACAGTGCAGTACCAACACAAAAATTTGTAGAAACAAGTTACAAGTGAAATAAAACAAAATGGCAGATAAAGCCGAAAATCCGGAGGCGCCAAAACAAGAAAAAGTCGAATTTAAAAAGCCAGTACTTGTTGGGCGAGTAGGTAAACCTCCTAAGAAAGTGAAGACAGAATCCGACAATGCCATTGAAAGCAGTAGCCATCAGAGAGATAGTGAAAACACAATGGGATTCCCAACCAATCCTAAAAGTTCTTTGCCGCCCGCTGTACTGTTAAAAGAATTATCGACCCCTATACCTTATAAAGAACCAAAATGGTCAGGAACATGCCCTGAAGGTAAATTTTCAAATCTATTTAATGAATGTAATGAATGTTCTGTTCATTATTCTTATTACACACTTATAGACAGTATAGTCTTTAATATTGTATTTAACTGATAAAGGAAACATTATTATACAACAACTAATATAGGTATATTATGTGAAAATAAAACAATAAGTATATTCTCATAAGCAGATATTGTCAATGTGATAATGTGTTTTTTTATTCTGGTACATCAAGTTACCATGGTTTATTAATGTATGAAAGTATAACTTATGTATTAAAGTAACAATAACTTAATGTTTAATATATTATGTTTTATAGGTTCAGAGTATGCTTTAGAAGTGTTGAAATCAGGAATGATAGTGGAAAAAGTAGATTTAACAAACAAACCTTATTATGTGTTTGGTAGACTTGCAAATTGTGATGTCATCATGGCACACCCAACTATATCCAGGTATCTTAAACTATTATTAAGACATTAATAAAAAAGTAAAATACATATTTAAGATAGTTTAAAAAAATAGCAGAACAAAGTATGTTAAAAATTTTCCCTTCATTTTTTAAAGTCAATAAAATGCTCTTATCCTATTAAGAATATTAACATGATCATGTACAGGTTTGCATGCTTTTTCTTTACAACAAGAAACAAAATAGTTTAGTACATACATTATATCATAATCTTAATGATGCATATGTGACAACATAAATGTTTTTAAAAACAGAATAATTTATTTTGCATCCCTCATTCTATGTGAAATAATCTGTAATCAGAAGTAATATGTGCTCAACTGGCACACTTTGAAGGCATTAACTTTTATTTGCAGTTCAATTATTTTAAATACTTTTTATAAGCAAAAAAGCGATCAAATTCATCATATAAACTTTTTTTTTAATTGTCACAGGCACCATGCAGTACTCCAATATAAAGCCTTTGCAGGAGATGGTGAGCCACCCTCTGGCTGGTATATGTTTGATCTTGGCAGCACACATGGTACGTTTGTTAATCGGGAGCGAGTTAAAGACAATCATTATATAAGGATAAGAGTTGGTTATCAGATTAAATTTGGTTCAAGTACGAGGACTTATATTGTTGTGGTGAGTAACTATTTTTTATATAATATATTTTATCTTTAGAAGTTTATTTTTGAAAGACATCTTTTACTGTCCAACAAGCCTCCATCTGGAAACTTTTTTGATAGTAAAAAAATTTTGCTTTTACATACATGGCATATTATATGTCTGTGCATAGTCTTCAGTGATCAACTTAAAATTTGCACTACATTGTGTTTGTATTAATAGAAACATGTGACAAAACGTGTTGACAGTGTGTTAAGAAGTTGTTGTATGTATAGTTCCTTAGTTTTTTCTTTAAAAAAACGTCTATTCCAAACATGTTTCAAAACTCTTTAATACATGAAGTATAAATTAAATGAATTCAATATATTTATATTATATGTATTTTTTAAGTATAACTTGTTTAGGCGTGATGAGGGGTAAGTCAATAAATACATTGGAAATGTGTGTTGCGGAAGTGAGAGTTAAAATTATTATTAATAATTTTAAATATATATATATATATATATATATATATATATATATATATATATATATATATATATATATTATATTTATATTTTTATAATAATTATTATTTATAATAAATATAATATGTAATTTGCTAATAATTGTTACTTATAAAAATGAATATTTATTACTAATAATTTTATAAAAAAATATTGATTTTATATTTTGATGTGTTTTAATTTAATTGCGGTATCTGTAGCGCCAAAGAAGTTGTACTTCAACTGGTTAACTGCGCATAAGGTTACATGCACTCATTTTTTTTTAATTCTCTTTGAAGGGCCCAGATTTCGACAGTGAAGGTGAATCGGAGTTAAGTGTGACTGAAATAAAAAAGCGAGCCGAGAATATGAAGTTAGAAAGAGAGAGGATGATACGGGAATCAAAAGAACAGAGGGAGAGAGATAGATTGGAAGAGGAGAAAAGGAGAGAAGAACAAGGCATTGATTGGGGAATGGGTAAGTGGAAATAATAAAACAACCAGTTTATAACATCTTTAGTATTTTTACTACCTTAGTGGTCTCTATAACTGTCTCGGTGGTGTAGTGGCTAGCGTGTACGGCTGCACACTCGGAGGTCCTGGGTTCGAGTCCGCGGTCAGGCCAAGTTTAGTTATTGAGTCTTTCTGTATAGTAAGCCTCAGTAACAGCCCAGAGATGGGATGTTGGCGGTGTTTCACCCCCGTGCCTCGGAGAGTACGTAAAGCCGTCGGTCCTGCGCCTTAACTCTCACTGGTCGTGTCTCGTGTCGTCCCACCGGAGTATGAGAGTGACAGGAATAGAGAGTGCACTTGTGTCTGCGCGTACACGTGTGCACTATAATATCTCATGCGCAGTTGGCTAGTCTCAATGAGATTGGCCGCCGTGGCCGGAATCTGTCAGGAGAACATCATCACTTTAGTGGTCCAGTCGTTAAAATGTACGGCAGCAGATTTGATTTGAGTCCCAGGTTGAGCTAATTATAATGATTGGGCTTTTCTGTAAAGAAATTCTCACATAATGTTTTGGCAAATTTTAGTATTAACATGAGTCCATAATATGTTACTCCAGGTTATAGTCTTTCTGTGGACTCTAAATTTCATCTAAACATAATATTATGTAGTAGTGTAGTAATTTCTCACCGGCTTTTCTCAGCAGAACTGCCTTCCGAGCCGGTTTCAGCTTCGCTACGAACTGACATACTGACTCTTTTAAATTAATGATTTGTTTACATTAGTTTAATTGAATGAAGATAATTTTCACTATGGAGACTAATGTAAATAAAACAATATTTCAGGTGAAGATGCAGAAGATGAACCTGATTTGTCAGAGAACCCTTATGCTACCACTGCAAATGAAGAATTGTATTTAGATGATCCTAAAAAGACCCTTAGAGGGTACTTCGAAAGGGAGGGACATGAGTTATCTTATAACTGTGAGGAGAGAGGGGTGGGACAGTACATTTGTAGGTAAGTATGCTTAGAATTAAAAATTATATTCCTTCAAATCGTCTTTAAAAAAAATAAAAAACATATTCCTACAGACAGGGTTTGGAACCGGTTTAAAAAAAGGTTTATCTCGGTAGTGTATTGGTTAATTCATCGCTCGTTCTTTAACCGGTTAATGAAAACTAACTGTTTAGTAAACCGAAATAAATGGTTAATGGTTATTCTTGGAGAATGGTTAGATTTCGGTTTTGATACTGAAATAAACCGGTTAATTCGTTAATAAGTTAGAAACATACATGTATCCTACTATTACGCAATTTTTCAATCATTCATTCATTTAAACTGGTAAATTTCTATCATGGAACCTAAATTCGTCAAAAACCGTTCTCCGGGTTTTAATCCGTCAAAGAACTTAACCAAAAAGCCTTAACCGAAAGGCTTGTCGGCTTGGTTACCACAACCGGTTCAAAAATTGAACCGGTTTCGAGTCCCGCCTACAGCATAGATTAGAGAAAATAGTTTTTTCTAATTGTATTTAATATTATTCTCAGAGTGGAACTCCCAATAGATGACGCAATAGGCAAGCCTGTGATGGCAGAAGTAATGCATAGAGGGAAAAAGAAGGAGGCTGTAGTGGCCTGTGCATTGGAAGCTTGCAGGATACTAGACAGAGCCGGGCTGTTGAGACAAGCTAAGCATGGTATGTTCTTGTTATTCATCTTCTTCATTTTCTTATATATATTTTGTTATATATTTATTTGGTCTTCTCCGTTTTTTTTATTATTCTTCTTACCTTTGCTACCTGGCATCAATCTTTTTCTTTACATAATTATATTCCAACATCTCCATTGATCATGTACCATTGGTTTTGAATATATATTAAAAATGGCAGTGGTAGTCCAGTGGTAACGAATTCGCTTGAGGAACCGAGGTTTAAATCCCGGGTCTCGCACGTCTGATATTTTCATGTGCGTATCATTTTCAACATGATTACCACTTGTCTTACGGTGAACGAAAATATTATGAGGGAACGCGCAAGTCTGAGAGAAGCTTGCAAATTGTCGAAAGACATGCTCAAAAGGGATGCCCGTGCTCTGAAGTGGGACGTTAAAAAGGGCTGAATACATACATACAATATATTATTTTAGAATCACGTCGAAGGAAACAAAGGGATTGGAGCGCAGATGACTATTACGATTCGGATGAAGACACCTTCCTAGATAGAACTGGCAGTGTGGAGAAGAAGAGACGAGCCCGTATGGAGAAGTATGGCGTAGTTCACGCTGAGGTGGACAAGCCTTTGACCTACGATGGTTTGGTATGTTATCTATACATATTTATATACTAGCAACTCACCCTTGCTTCGCTCGGGTTCGTCCCAAGGTATGTTTTAACGGTTAGTATGAAATAGATAGGCTGTATATTATATCCCATCAAAAACATAAATGTAAAAATGGGAGCCAAGTTGAATATTAAGAATATGCGTGGTTGTCAACTTCACCGACAAAATAATTGAGATCTAAATGGGTGCCAAGTTCTGTAGATAATCCTGAAATTTTCATAAGAACATACAACATTATTAAATAAATTAAAAACACAATTTCTTGTTTTTTTCTGCTACAAAAGTGTTTGCTATTTAAAAATAGAACTTCTTAAATTTGAACAGTCAAATTATTTACACAGAGTAGATAACTTAGCATAAATTGAAGTTCAAGATTTGACTTGGCTAATTTTTACCACTAAAGCAAGTTTTTAGAAGAGTGAGACATGTTGACCTTACAATATAAAAACAGTAACTTTCATATAGCATAAAGAAGATAGAGTGATTAGGTGTATATAATATAACTTGTATGTAAAAACTAGCCAAGTCAAGTATTGAACTTCAATTTAGGATAAATTGAGTTATCTACTCTGTGTACACTTGTATTTAAAGTTATATACGTGTAGTGTATCAACTATCTGGTATCCATAACACAAGCCTCGTAGCTTACCATGGAACTAGATGGTGCTGTGTGTTAATGTCCCAACATATTTATTTATTATAGTTTGATTTGGTATGTAGCTCCATCGTAAAGATCATACTAGGTATGTAGCAGAATATCTATCAGGTTCCATAATTATAATAAACAATACTTATTAGATTGACTGTGGAGAAACACCAAACCTATTTTTTAACTTTTATATAAATTAATTTATTATATTATCTTAAATAATTATTATTGTTTTTAAAAAATATTATGAAGAATAATAATCCATTTTCTTAAACAGCTCAAGCAAATAACAGAAATAGAAAGCAAGATAGCATCAGAAGAAAAGCTTCTAGAACGTCTGAGAAGTTCACACAAACAGACAGACAATAGTAACAGTGAAGAGGATGCTTTGGATGAATATATGAACTCCTTGGGGAAACAGGGCCAGAGTATGGCAGAGAAAGCTGAGATTTCAAAAACTAAGGTATTGTAAACTAATATTATAAAGTAGTTTTAGAAACTAAAAGTTAGTATAATTAAATAAATTATTACATATATAAATGAATACACATTCAATAAATAATATGTAAATTCTTAATTTTGATTATTGTTATCTTTTGCATATTACTCAAAAAAAAAATCGAATTCGCTACTTTTGTTTGGTAATTTTTTATATATTTAAGATTCTTAAGCTTGTTAACAGTTAAACGAAATAGGATTAAAATATCAGATTTCCCATAAATAAATAAAAAAGCAAACCTTTAGTATTATAATGGGGGTCACAAAAGTTTCAAATGCTATAGAACATGAATTCCTATTGTATTTCATTGGTTAATACATGTACATTATACATACTCTGCATGCTTACATTATACTTACTCTAAAACCGACCATTAACATACATACCCAGTACCCATTTAGGAAACAATCATGGCGTATGCTTACAGATGAATATACAGAAACTCAAAACAGAGTTGTCAAAAACACAACGTCTCGCCGAACTAGCGAGGCCGGCGCACTTGCCGCCGATTGTGAAGAAGGAAGACAACAAAATGGCGGTCAAACAGACAAACTCGGTTATTTATGGTAAAAGGTAATAAGTATAACAATATACTTGATGTTTTCTTATTATTAACACCTCCAGGTAAATATCTAAGAAATTAATTAAATATCTAAGAAATCTTATTGTTAACTGACACGCCGGCGTGTCCGCGGTCGTGGAGGCATTAAAATATAAGTGACTTGTCTTTGACTCAGGTGTGTCCTTAGAGGTACCTAACTAGTTATTAAGTCTGATTTATCAAGATCATCTTAAAATTATAAGTATTTATAATATAAATAATAAGTTGTTAACTATTATTGTTTTTACCCAACTGCGGCGAAGCTCAAAGGAGAGTTATGTGTTTAACCTGTATGTATGTATGTATGAAGGTACGTTCCCAATTACTAACTAAAACCATACATACAAGTTATATTCTAACTGCGAGTCTTACTGCGTGTTTGTATATGTGTATGTCTCCAACTGCATAATACTAGGTTCCTTCGTCATTCGTTTTTTATATAAATAAAAGTCATATTTTAAAACTCTTTGTGTCTGAACACTACTCGCACATGGCCGAGTAAAGCTACAATTATCACCATTTCATTATTTAAACAAATTAATGATTATGAAATTTTCAGAATAAAATTAAAAGATAACATCGATAAACGACCCAAAGCCAATAGAGAAGTGAAACAAGAGGTCAGTGAATTTGTTGAGGAAATGGATTCTGATGATGAAATCGAATCTTCTGGAACCCAAGATACTTCTGAAAAAGTACAGGAGAAACCGGAAAAAGAAGTAAAAAAAGAAATAACTAACGAAGAAGATAAAACAGTTGAAGTTAAAGAAAAGGAAAAGAAAATATATGGACCAATGAGACCGCCTGAGGATTATGTTATTCCACAAAATTATTTTGATCAGGAGAGTGATAGGGATCTTCCTGAAATTGAAGAAAATGATATATAATAGTAAAGTAAATAAAATCTTTAAAATTAATATGTAACATAATTTTTTACCCTACCAGATAAAGCCCAAAAGAAAGGGTTATGTTTTGCTGTATGTATGTATGTCCATTTGTCCAATGACTATGTTCCATCATAACTACTAAATGGTTGAGTTAATTTTTGAGAATTATGTCTTTACATTTACTTTGATTATGTGAATGTCATACTGTATAGTGAACTAATGTGGAGTTTTTTTGCACTAATTGAAGCATTTAAAAAAATCTAAACCTATCAAGTTTGATAAGTACTAAGTATAAATGATTTCAATAATTTTCTTTTCTTAAAAAAATAGCTAGCACCAACATTAAATATTATCTGATTAGGTATCTTATCCTAAATGAAAACACCATTTAATTATTTCTTACTTTTTAGTGCCTAGAAGTTAAGTTTTTACTTTTTTAGTACCACTATAATATACTGGTTCCATGAATGAATAATTTGTTCATGACTGGTTCCAATAGAGCTAAGTCTTGTTATATTACATTCACAAATAGTTGATGAACCATGGGTGTTGTTAGGGATTGAACAGGAGTAATGTATCTTATAAAATAAATTCAGAGTAAAGATTAAACGTAAAGCGAGCTCTTGTTATAAAGATTGCCACTCACTACTTTTATTACATTTTATAAGTATAATACAACAATATGAGACAAGTGAGTCAACTTTGAGTTCACGAGTTGTCCAAGTCATAAAGATTAAAGTATTTTCTTGTATTATAAAATAATTGTTAGAAAAAAAGAAAAATTAAATCTTGGAAAACATTCTTTTATTAGAGCGACTTACACTTAAATATATTTACATCCACCTTACGAGTCCGTAAACCAATGAGCACAAAGAGTAAGGTTATATCAACTATCTTGTAGAAACTGTCGCCTCTTTCCTTGCCGCGTCCTGAAGGAGCTGGGTATCCACTTCATCAGCAGGTAACTGGACGTAACGTACTACGGAGCCTCGAATAAAACAGTTCTTCACCGACAGCATATGAGGATATTTGTCAGGATCAATGACGCTTATATCCGACAATTTTATATTAAGATATTGGTCCACAGAATGCAAAGTCCCACAAATACTGAGATCGTTTTTTAATTCCACAACTACATCCTTGCCGACCAATGATTTAAAAAACGAGTAAAATAACATTTTTGTTTATTTTGATGAAAAAGCGGCAAGTGAATCGAGCAGTTTATATCTTTTGACTTTTACAACAGATTAAAAAAAATTCATTAATATTAAGGAAGGCTGTCAGTGATGAACAGATTGTCTTGTTGTTCCTAGCTGTGAATAAGCAAATTGGAGATTTATGGCGATATTTCTGATGAAATGAAATAAACTTTATTCAATTAGACTTATTACAAGTCATTCGAATCTTCGATTTAATGAAAGCGTCAGTGTAGTCAGTCCGTAAGGAAGCTACCAGTTTCTGGTTTTTATGTTTTACAATAAACAATTTCATTTAAATAACTATTGACCTTAGAGTATACGTATGTTATAGAGCGCGCGTCTTAGAGTATATATGTAATATGTATACTCTAAGCTATTGACTTATTTCTGAGCGTACCACTTATTTTGGTCTGAAGTAATATGTGTAAAATTTAAAGCAATCATTTCATATTAAAAAACTCCCAAATATATTACTTCATTTATTATAGCACATAAAATTTTAAATAAATAAAATATAGTCAATTAGAAGATTCAGAACGTATGGTGGTGATTAACTTAGTCTGTCAAAGTCAATTGTCAAACTAATTTGCATTTTTTTGACTGCAGCGTTGCATCGTTGTATGGCGTCGGTACACTTTCAAATTATATAGTTAAATCACCTAGAAACTAGTTTTAAATGTTTAATAAACTACTACAATAAGCAATATCTAATAATCAAGTATTTTATGTATATATAATACAATATAAGTTAAATTACTTCACGTGCCATACAACGCCGACATGGCTACGGACGACAACACCGAAATTGTAAGTTAAATGTTTTCTCTTTGAATATACAACTATTTTAAAAGAATTAACAATTAATATTTTCGTGATATTTTGATAGGATTGGGGAAATGAAAGGCTAATTCGAGCTCAACGGGCTGTAGAAGCAAACGTATATGATGTAGATTCGTGGTCTCTATTAATACGTGAAGCGCAAACAAGACCTATAAATGAAGTCCGGACTATGTATGAAAAGCTGATCGCCTCATTCCCTACTACAGGCCGGTATTGGAAGATTTATATTGAACAGGAGGTTAGTCATTAAGTTTGTTTCAATTCATGCATGAATTACCATAGTATTCTCATGGCTCAAACCTGAGGTCTGTGTATAAAAGATAGTAAATTATAAATATGTTCTTCTAAATTTTTGATTATTTGATCTTCGATCACTACTTCACAGTTTGGTAAAATTGTTTTACATTTACTATTATAAAAATATTCACATATTGTTTTTTATTTTTAATGTTACATTAACATTTGTATAATAGTAATTCTTTACATTTCAGATGAAGGCAAGAAACTTTGAAAAAGTAGAAAAGGTTAGTATGGTTGTAGCATAAATATATGGTAAATTAAAATTAAAATTTATCTGTGATAATAAAGTTTAAAAAATAATAAGAAATAAATAATATTGTCGATAAGACACTAAAAGACTCAATAATGTATAGTTGTAAGAGAAATAAATAAAAACAAACCTGAATTTATATGTTTTTTTTCAGCTAGGGTGTCTGTGTTCAGACATGTTGGAGGTGATTTTTTTTGGCAAATACATAAAAGATGATTAAATGATACTAACAATTCATGGAATTTTTAATTGTGGAGTGTTTGTTGAAAACAATTATTTGCCTTCAAAGATCACTTTTGAGATGTATTATCCCTGTCTTTATTATTTTTATTTCTTTATGATTTTATTTTCAAAAAAGAGTATAATTTAAAATGCTTTATGAGAGTTCTTTGAAATGCGTAACATAATAACAAATTGGATGAATATTAACATAGAATCTTATAAACTATTAAGATGGTATTAAATTGAAAGCCAGTGTACTACTTACTTAATTTTTTGATTTGATAGATATTGAGTAAAACATTGATTTATAGTAGGTAAAACGTATGCAACATGATAAAATAATATACATTTTAAAGATAAAAATTATTAAATTAAGTAAAGAGGTTTGATTTTCTATGCAATCTGGCATTAGCCACCAAAACTAGTAAGATAAAAACACCTGTATGAACAAAAATATGAGCAATGTGGTATCATAAGGCCATTCCCATTTCTCCAGTCCCATTTCTGAGGTAAACACCACGGCTTATGTGAAAATGAATACATTTGAGTTAAATTAACCCATGTAATATGTTATTAGTAATTTTTACGTTATTGTCATTGTTTTCATATGGCAATGTTTACATCAACATCTTGGAAACATGACATTTTAATGCATGCACACATCAAATTGCTGAAGTTTTTTATTTAAGTGGCTTCTACCCATCTTAATCTAGAAACTTTTTTATACACCACAAGTTTAAAATTAAAATGGTGCAGTTGGCAATGACACAGGTTCTAATTTTTTATATACAATTCTTGCAATTATATCTGATACTGGCCAAACTAGATTTGAGACCAAACTGGTTTGTCCTTGGCCAAACTAGTTCATCCAATGTGTATCAGGATATACTAGTTTAGCCCGTACAAAATACTAAATACTTCAGGCTTAACGAGTTTGGCGTAGGCTAAAGTGATGGTGTTATTTTGCTGTTTAGTATATAAGACGCGGCCTCTGGTGTTATTTATGTGACAGGCCCGACTTGGACACCGAGGTTTCTCAAGTCTTAGCCCTCTTGTTAGGTTTTTTTTATGTTCAAACCCAGAACCCCCAATATCGTAAATGTTATGTTATTTCAATCAGTTTGGCCCAGGGTAAATTAGTTAAGCCTAAAATATTTAGGCCAAACTAGATTGTCCTGGGCTAAACTAGTTTATCCTGACACCTTAGGATGAACTAGTTTGGCCGTTAACTTATCGATTTTATTCATATTAAATCATCGATTAGGTTTTCAAACTGTAGTCTTACATTTGACTAGAGTTTATTAAATACTTTAGTATAGGACTTTAGTCCTAAAACGAAAAAAATGACTGAACTTCTACATCAGCAAGCTGATGATGTATTAATATCGCTTAAAAAATAGATAAACATTATATTTTTTTTTACTTACTAATATAACTTAAAAATTTATACAGCTTTTGATTACTTATTACTGTTTTTCTTCTATAATACCACTTTAAAACCAGAGCTATTACTTTATAAGTCAAAGAGTGATATGTATTCAGATATAACGTAGCCTTAGTTCTTATTTGTTCAAACGACCAATATTTTTTGTACTTTACAGTAGATTTCTTTCCTGTCCTTTAGAACAAAGCTTTATTTCTAAGATTTATATACATGACAAAAAAAATTGGCCGTCACGGGACGCCTGGCAGATGTGAAACATCTATGTTAATATTACAATTCATAATTAAGAAACCTATAACGGAATATAGAGTAAATTAATGAAATAATAGAGTTTTGTTAATAAAATCAATTTATTTTTTTCTTATTATTTTAATTATACTAATAATTATTAATTACAAAACATGTTACATATTCATAAATAGAATAGAAAATATGTAAGTGATTTTTATAGAAACTGTTTTACAATGGAGCGTGTATAGTGTACGCGCGCGCGCGCACATGGGAGTTAAGAGCGGTGGCGTAGAAGGGGCATGATGGCATGACGGCGTCACGCCATATTTTGTCGTCACACCACGAGTTGCTTTTTCTGCCAAGGCGCATTAATAGATGTTTCACATCCAAAACACCTTTTCGGCTTTTTCAGAGTAAAATATGTATTTTATACCAATAGAATTGACATTTAATCTCTCCACGACCGCGGACACGCCGGCGTTACAGTTAACAATAGATTTCTTAGAAATTTAATTAATTTCTAAGAAATTTACCTGGTGGTGTTAAATGTAAATAATTCTGTATTAAAAATTCTTTCGGTAAATTGGTCGTTTGGACAAATAAGAATTGAGATGACAATAAGCGGTAAGTGTTCTACTGAGTAGGAGTACTACAAGGCCTAATTCTTTGCCCTTTTATTCTCTAAATAGTTACTTTAAAAAAAGAAATATCGATGGAAAGATTAGTTTTTGTTTTAATTATTAATGATTATTTTTAAGCCTTCAATGAAAAGGTAGGTGTGATGTTTCATAAATTATATCTTTTTTTGTAATAATTTTTGTTATTTTCAAATTGGTAAAGTTTTAAAATAATTGTGGTAAATACTAATCCTACGGTAATTGGTGGCTAAACGGTGAATGTTATGTCTACCATAAAGCGCACGTATAAATAGTGTGGTTCTAACTTTGATGCTAAGTTTCAAGCTTTGCTTAGTATGATCAGGGCTCGGAAACCTGACCAATTTTTAAACCGGTTTTGGTCGTTAACCCCAAACCGAAAGGCTTTTCGCTTGGTTAGGTTTTTTAACCCAAGAGTTAGGGTTAAAACCCAGAAAATGGTTTTTGACGAATTTAGGTTCCATGATCAAAATTAATCGGTTAAAATGAGTTTTTGTGCGTTTACATATAGTGAATATTTGCTAATGGTAAATTACTTAGGTAGTAGAAGGATTTATGTGTACATTTCTTACTTATGAATATGTAAATCAAAACCTACGTCTAATCATTCTGTAAGAATTACCGTTAACCATTATTATTACGGTTTAGTAAACCGTTTGTTTCTATTAACCGGTTAATGAACGAGCGATGTATTAACCATTACTGAAATTATTTTTTGTATTTTTTTAACCGGTTCCGAGACCTGGTATGGATATATAAATAATATTACATAGTTTTGATCCGTGACTGCACTCGTGCGTCGTACCCATAATCCAATTAACATGCTATTTGCATTTCGAATTCCACTCAAATCAGTTGAGCCATTATAGTGAGGAAATGACAAACATACATACACATAAACCTTTAATTGGTAATTTTTTTTTATTTTTCATTTATTTTCGGTGGCCACCAGTTGTTTCAGCGATGTCTCATGAAGATTTTAAATATTGAACTGTGGAGACTCTACTTGAATTACGTGAAGGAGACGAAATGCATGTTGCCAACATACAAGTAAGTTGTGCTTTCTATTAAAAATTTAACTCTTATAGTCTACAAAAATGAAGTAAAAAAAAATAAACTACATCTAGACCAGGACTGAAGCCTTTGATAATGGTATAAAGTGAAAAAAAATTAGTAGGATGAAACCTATTGGAAAAGGTAGAAAATATAATAAAAATCTAATAAAAAATTATTTACGGACGATCTGAGATCGAGAAATGATAGGGGGTGAGTTTTTAAGGGTTAAAAACGGTTTATTTCGATTTCCTGCAAAACTACAAGTACTATGGAAAAAAGTTAAATTGCGAAGTTGTAGGTAATAAAAAGATCTACAACTTAAAATACATTTATAACTCAATCGTCTAATTTAATGTTATTTTTTAAAGTCTCATTGTAATGGATGCAGTAAATTTCGTTTTTGATACTAATTCCTTTTTATTCTAAAAACTTAAGTTTCTTCTACATAATATTCATTTTGATACAATTAGTGTAAAAACAAAAATGTTATGTCAATTTTTCTCATCTATCCTCTGTGCATTAAAAAAACATAACATAATTTCCGTTCGTAAAAAAAACCATAAAACTTAGACACTTATAAAACCTATCCCGTGGGCATGCCTTCTCTTTCTTTTTATTAGAAGAAGCCTTCTTTACCAACTTTTTTTGTATTTCTGTGTCATGGTGGTTTTACATATCAAAAAGAAATTTGAATTTATCTTAGAAGGATAGGTACATTTTAGAGAAAAAGTAAATAAGTATTATTATAGCTCAGGATTTAAATTCTTTAATATGGCAAAACGTTAATTTTAGTCATACTAATTACTTCCTATGTCTTCATATGTTGGCTTCATTTATTATTCGTCGAACATTTTTAATTGCAGCTCCTATTGTTGAGCGAATAGTACCTATCTGTTTGTCTTTAAAAGGGTTTATGTATATTTATTACTAGCGGCTCACCCTCGATTCGTTCGGGTTCGCCTCTAGACAAACAAAAACAAATCTATCCCACGGGAACCGTACATTTTTCCGGGATAAAAAGTAGGCTATTTGCTATTCTGATGTATGGACCATATTATTTTCAAGTTTCATTAAAATCCCATCAGTAGTTTTTGTGTACTAAGCTGTTACTTTAGTTTTTTTAACTAACCCGAGGAAAATCTTTAATTTTCCGGGATGAAAAGTATTTCATTTTGATGACCACTTTGATGATATAATGCACCACCATGCAAAATTTCATTTAAATCGGTCGAACAGTTTCGGAGATTAGCCCGTACAAACAAACAGAGAAACAAAAAAATTGAAAAAAATCTGGATTTGTTCTATTTTTCTTCTTACATCCTACTGACTCGGTTTTTAGATTTTTTTTTATGTAGTATGTACAGACATTCGACCTTTACAGTTTTATTATATGTGTAGATGAAAGATACTACTACATAGATTTTAAAGCAGGCAAAAATAACAAATATAACCGTACAAGAAACAGTTCTTTAGCCTTATTTTTGTTTTTGGTCTGTGCGAGGCCAGATAATGTCTTGAGTTACTTTTCATCTTGATACATAATCAGACGGAACTAAGTAGATTAGATACTATGTTTAGAAGCGATAGTTGATCACTGAATCTATTTAACATCCCGGTACATCAAAGGATAATGGACGAAGTAGGTTCCGCGGGATATTTTATAGACTTACAACTACTGTACAAATAATACCGAGACTCGAAGCGAGGTCGGTTACTTCGTACTGGTTCAACATAAAGTGCTATGTAATCTACCTATATAAATAAATAAAATTGAAGTGTCTGTTTGTTATATTGGAATAACAGATATTTACTAAATATATGTAAAAGTATATATACGGTACTTATAAACAAAACAATAAAAAAACTGTGTGTCTATTTGTTAATCTCCGAAACGGCTCGACCGATTTTGATAGGCTTTCACCGACAGATAGTTAATGTTCTAAGGAGTAACGTAGGCTATTTTCATGTTAGAAAAAAATTAGGGGTCCGCGTAAAAGAATTAAAATCTGCGTACCTAGGGACAGTTAGTAAATAAGTAACAAACATATGTTGTGTAAGATCCTTTAATAGAGACAAATCCGTATTGACCATATCTTTACACGAGCGACTTACTCTCCCTTCGCTCTGGTTCTTGGGTGCCTATGTGTTTCTCCAGATTACAGTCTATCTGTGGACTTTCAGTCAAATCGGTCCAGCTGTTTAAGCGTGAAAGAGCAACAAGCATACACACATACAATCTTTCGCATTAATAACAGTTGTCCGATAGAGAATTAAAGAAGCTTTTAATGTTTCAGAGAAAAAATGGCACAGGCATACGATTTTGCATTGGACAAAATCGGCTTGGACATCCACGCCTACCCAATTTGGAATGATTACGTCACGTTCCTCAAAAGTGTGGACGCTGTTGGTTCATACGCTGAGAATCAGAAGATTTCTGCTGTTAGAAAAGTATGTATGGCTGATTAACCTGATCCTCTAAAGCAGGGTCTCCCAACCTTTCTTCTGTTTAGCCTACCCGGATTATAAAAAAAAATTTCATGCCTCCCTAAATTTTTTAATTATAATAAAACACACTATTTTAACGATTTTTGTTTATTTTAATTTTAAATTATACAAAATAAACTGTCTATGCAACATGGAGAAGACACGTTATGTATAGGGAGAGCGGGGTTGGAAGTTCCGATTTTCAAATAACATGAAATTTTATTATAAAAATGAAGGTTTTCATTTTTAACATGTGCAAATATTGAATGGATGTTTATTGGTTTTTGTAATATTATAGTCATTTATACTAATATCTCAATAGTTTTTTTTACAGAAGCAATTTTTTGTCAAATTTCGGAGCGGAACATTCAGCCCCGCTTTGGGGCGAGTTGTTCCATCGTTGGGGCAAATTGTTCCACTTAGATTATAACAATAATCTATCCGAATAACGTAGGTTTTATAAAATAAAACAACCATTTTTATATATTTATGATGTAATGTTTAAGTTATGCAAAAATAAACTTAAAAAAACAACAAACTATTACTGTTACAATACATTACTGGTCCAGATAAACTTTTTGTAACTTTAAAAAATAACAAATCCTAAATGGTGAGCTCCAGATAAACGTTTCTTTACTTAGTTAACATATAATGGAGATCTATCAACTTATAAATTTTATCAGATGCATAACTTGACTTCAAGAAACAACAAAACATAATCTCCAAATAAACTTATTTTTATTTGTTTAAATTATTCATTATATCAGTCTTACTTTAATCATGTGTAATTAAATTTGGCAATCTCCATTCTCATTCATCAGGAATCTTATTCGACACTCATTTCTTTATCTGACTCACAGTTGGGACACACATAAGTACGAATCTAAACATTTGATACGAGCCCAATTTTTACACATGATACATTCTATCCATTGTTCTCTTGGACGAAAATTTGAATATATGTATCACAACAAATTATACCGTACCATTCTAGATCGTGCTAACATGTCAGTCTCGTTTTCTTGTAACACTCTTCGTTTAGCTTTTCCTTGAGATTTTCCCTTCCCTTTCCCGTTGGTTTTATCTTTTCCTTTACTATTTTGTTTGTTTTTTTTCTTATCTTTTCTTTGCAATGTCTTCATTCTTTTTTGTCTTCTTCTTTGTCTGTTCTTCGACTAACGCATTTTGTCTGGCGTGTCAGTTAAAATTGATTTTTTTATTATATCCAGTGAAACAGTCAGCTCCAGCAAATTTCTGGTTCTCTAGCCACAGTTCAAAAGAATCTCGGAGGAGTCTCGGAGGGTTTACCTTCCTCTGTCTTATGATTGTAATTTCGCATCCTTAAAATGAAAAAAATGGTCTAAAGTATTTTAGGTATACGACGAAGGTAAATTGGGGTAAATTGTTCCGGGGAACAACCAGCCCCGTCGGGAAGGAACTTATTACCCCAAATTACGTTTATATACGAAGACTGACTTACTGGCAAACTAATATAATAAATTATAAAAATACTTATGCGATAATATACCTTACCAATATCACTACAATTTTGGAAAGTTACATATGAATCGGTCCATAATAAACATAGATAGACCAAATAGTTTGAGCACGAAAAAATTTACTTACGTGACGTTTTGACAGCTACGTGCACACAGCCACATATGTCTTTCCCTTACAAAGTTATTACCGTCGGAACGACTTACCCCGGTAACTTCCAGCCCCGCTCTCCCCTACTTATAGAATAACCGGTAAAAAAGAAGAAAAAAATAAACATGAAATTCTAATGTATCATATATTTTTCGAGTAATTTTAGTTTTGTTGCAGGTTTACCAAAGAGCAGTAATAACGCCCATCATCGGAATAGAAACTCTATGGAAAGATTACATTGCGTTCGAGCAAGGCATAAATACTATAATTGGTAATCGATTTTCTTTTTTTAAAACAATGATATATAAAAACGGATACTTATGTATTTCCTAACAAATATCTCTTCAAAAATGGCGTCGACATGCGACGTTAAGTTAAACCAAATAATAAAATACAAAAACCGAAAGTTCTAATTGTCTAAACACAAATTCGACCTTACGCACACCACATAAAGTACTTTTTTAAATGAAACAACGTGCATTTTAAATTTGTTATCCGGAAAGCAATTAACAAAAGAGGTTTGAAAAAAGCGCAATTCAATTTCGAATTGTCCACTTCTTTTGAGGACACTTGAGACGCTAATTGTGTATCTTGAGTTTTTGTATATCACTGCTTGAATAATAAAAAAAATATTTCATTATATTTTTTTTTTATTTAGTTTTATTGTTTGCGATAATCTTAGAAATGACTTGACTAGATTGGTAACAATGTTTATAATACGTATAAGCTTTTTTTTTAATTCAACCACACAAAATAAATTAAAATTGGGCCTCTACTCAAAAAAAAAATATCCAGGGCTGTCGCTAGTGTAATTAATTATTACATATTATTATTTAATTAACTTTTATAATAATTTAGCTGAACGTATGGCGATGGAGAGGTCAAGGGAGTACATGAATGCAAGGAGGGTAGCAAAGGAACTAGAGACGGTGACGCGGGGGTTGAACAGGAACATGCCGGCCACCCCGCCTAATGTTGATAGGGAGGAAATGAAACAGGTATATATCTAACAGTAAATTGGTCACAGGTTCGATATCCGTATCGAGTTCTCGAATATTTTAAAGTTCGTTGCCAGCGATTAGCAGATGATTTATGTGTTACCATAATAACTTATTTAATGTCTCTAGAATCGATAATATAGGATTTTCATATAAAATTACGATAGCCTTTGTATGGTATCACAATATTTAATTATTTAATATGAGGAGGATCAAGCCATAATCTTTCGAAAGCTTTTCTTAGACATATAATAATAATAATATTTATTTTAAAGCTATAAACCCAATTTACCGTATAATAACATGTATATGTAGTTATCACAAGTCGATTTTTTTTACACTTCTTATGCATATAAGCAAGTCAAAACTAAAACAAAACATTTAAAAACAAAATTCAGTCAGACTCTTCATTAAGTAAAACTAAAATTAAAAACAATACATCACTGTTGAGCTTTTTTTAATAATAATATAGGTTTCCTTGCGATATTTTCACTTTTGAAAGTTGCATTATTTAGCAAGTTTTCGAAGGACATGCTCGGTCAGCGTGGTGGATTATGATGGTCTGGTGCCCAGCAGTGGGACGTTAAAAAGCGCCGAATAAGATTGGCTGCCATAACCGAAATCGGCTAAAATTATAATTGATATGACAGGTGGAGCTATGGAAGAAGTACATAGCATGGGAAAGGTCCAACCCCCTCAGGTCCGAGGACACGGCGCTGGTGGCGCGCCGCGTGATGTTCGCCATCGAGCAGTGCCTGCTGTGCCTCGCGCACCACCCCGACGTGTGGCACCAGGCGGCGCAGTTCCTGGACCACTCCGCCAAACTGCTGCAGGAGAAGGGGGTGAGATATACACGTACATACTTACATACACGCATACACATGTTCACACGTTTTTAAACTTTCGTATCACTACGTAGTAAGTATAAAACAAAGTCGCTTCCCGCTGTCTGTCTGTCCCTATGTATGCTTAGATCTTTAAAATTACGCAACGGATTTTAATGCGGTTTTTTAATAGATTCAAGGGGAAGGTTTATATGTATATTACAGTGCAGAATAACCGAGAAATTCAAAGATTTTTATTTCATACTAACCGTTAAAACGTACCTAGGGACGAACCCGAGCGAAGCGAGGGTGAATCGCTAGTATACATATGTATAATAGTATTTTTTATTTATTTTTTACTTGAACACACACACACACACACACAGGACTCGAACGCGGCGCGGCTGTTCTCGGACGAGGCGGCGGCGGTGTACGAGCGCGCCACCAGCGGCCCGCTCAAGCGCTCCACGCTGCTGCACTTCGCGCACGCCGACTACGAGGAGAGCCGGCTGCACTACAACCGGGTGATTATAATTAATTAATTAATGACTCTTTATCGTACACCCAACAACAAAAAGAGAAAAGAAAATATAGAACAAGGTACAGAAGACGGCCTTATCGCTAAAAGAGCGATTTCTTCCGGGCAACCTTTAGGTGTAGGAAATAGTACTAAGATAGAAGGGGATTGTAATTTACTTGAAATCGACTAATTAAATTTGAGTACATAATAATTTAAAGCGCTAGATAACATAATAATATTCGTCTTGTATTTTGCTAGGGACCAATCGCTCCGCTCGGGTTCGTTTTAACGTTTAGTATAGATTTTTCAGAGGTGAGATATTTTCCCGCAGTAAAAAAGTATCCTATATGTTGACCCGGATAACCAGCTATCATCATACCTAATTTCATCAAAATCCTTTCAGTGGTTTTCCGTGATGTGGTCACAGACAAAAAAAACAGATTATAATCACACAGATTATAGATTCGGCCTCTATCGATAATAATGACTATTTCAATAAGAATTTTCAAAAAATATTTAATGCACAGATTCGACTCAGAATTATCCTACTATTTTGCATACACTACAACACTACGTAAAACGTAAGTTTACGCGAGGTATAATGTCATACAGTCATACGGTTCAACTAATAACGGAGGGCAGTGTGTCGTTGAATTTTATTAGCTTAGCTTTTGCACTAAAGTTCATTTCACAATGTAAAACTCACTCGGTGTACCTTGTAATAAATCGTTAAAGTTATTTAAGTAACCTAAGCTGTTTATGTATAAATAAAATATAAGTAAATGAATGAATGAGTATGCGAGCGAGTGAATGAATAAATAAATGAATAAACGAGGTACAACGAATGCCCCACCGACGCCCAAGGTGCACCAAGTGTACACGCGCTACCTGGACATGGAGGACATCGAGCCCACGCTGGCCTTCGTGCAGTACATGAAGTTCGCGCGCCGCGCCGAGGGCATCAAGTCCGCGCGGACCGTGTTCAAGCGCGCCAGGGAGGACCCCAGGTATGTAACTCATTATCCGTTCATTCATTCATTCACTCACTCTTCCACTTGTATCAATTCAATTATTTTGTTAATAACTTCAAAACATGACAGGCAGTTACTATACACCTCATACACGGCACGTAGAATGAAGATGACATGAGGGAGATTGATTAGAATTTGTGTTATAATGCTCACCTATTTATTAATTTACTCTCTCAATCTCTCATCTCACTTGCTCACTCACTCACCTACTCATTCATTCATTTTTATCATTATAATTAAAGAAAACAAAAATGTTTAAAAATAATATCCCCGAAAACTTTAGCGCACATGTAAAATTTATATCCAAACATGATTGTGCCTATAATTTATAGAAAATTTCAATTTACATTTAAAATCCATATATATATGTACTTTTTGGTAAAGATTTTCGTAGTAGACGTTTTTATTAGAACTAACGTTAGCCGATCAAAAAGTATCAAATTAATCGGCCTACATTCTGCAATTTGTCAGTAACTCTCGAAAAAAAATTGTTTTAAAGTTATTTGTATTTTCAGCATTGTAAATATAATTCTATTTTTTTATCTATAATAAATTACTTGTATTTGTAACGTTGCGTTGTGATTTTAATTAAAATTTCTAGATCCCGTTACCACGTATTCGTCGCTGCCGCCTTGATGGAGTACTACTGTTCCAAAGACAAGAACATAGCGTTCAGAATATTCGAGCTGGGACTGAAGAAGTTCTCGCACATCCCCGAATATGTTCTGTGCTATATTGATTATCTGTCGCATTTGAACGGTGAGTTTTCGTTGTTATTTTTTATCAGTTTAGTTGTTTTTATTTTTTTTGTTTTAATTATTTATAATAAATTAAAAAAAACAGAGTTGCGGGTGGATTCTTGGAGATTTTTTTTGAATGGACACAAAAATAACTTAAAAAAATAAAAATATCTTTTCATCATAATAATAACAGATGTTCGCTTTAGCATTCCAAATATCAACAAATAAATAAAACTGTCACAAAATCATAAAATATTTATTATATTAAAAAATATATGTAAATCTCCAGAGGACAATAACACGCGAGTGCTCTTCGAGAGAGTTCTCTCCTCCGGCAGCCTCAAGCCGGAGAGCTCCGTCGACATCTGGAACAGGTTCCTGGAGTTCGAGTCCAATATAGGGGACTTAGTTAGTATCGTGAAGGTGGAGAAGAGGAGGCAGGCTGTGTTGGAGAAGGTAAATCATTTTTTATTCTTGGTATTTAAATCTTTTTAACGTCCCACTGCTGGGGGTGGGCCTCCTATTAATACGAGGGAGAGCTCACCACGCTGGCCAAGTGCGGGTGGACTGAGCATGTCTCCAGACAACTTGCTAGGTTCTCTCAGAATTTGAAAATGTCTACAGTTCTAAATTTTCTAATGAACACATTACATGAACGATGAACAAAATTTTTGAGCGTATTTCCTGCACTTTGAAATTCAAACTACTAATTTTAAAATTATCGTCACCTAAATTTTCCTTAAAATTTGACTGACGCCATTTGTTTTTTCTAGTTTGTTTTAGTTAAATTTGTTTTAAAGTAGTAGTGAAGTGAGTTAAAATGTATGGCTTATAATAATAAAAAAAAAAACATTTAATTCGCTTTTCAATTTTTTTGTTTAAATAATATATCTATATTACTAAAAGTAACCTTCATAAATATCCAAAAATATTTATTCCATCCGTGGGGTGTAATTTTTCTGATAATTTAAAATGTACTATTCTTGCATTTATTTAATAAATAAATCACAGAAATCAAAATGTATGCTTAAAAAAATAAAATATAAAAACGTTTTATTTAATTTCGAACAGATCAAAGAGTTTGAAGGCAAAGAAACGGCTCAGTTGGTGGACAGGTACAAGTTCCTCGATCTCTACCCGTGCAGCATCGCCGAGTTGAAGTCCATCGGGTACACAGAGGTATGTGCGGGTTCGATTAAGTAAAATATCACTTACTTAGTAAATTCCTAACATTATTAATTTTCTACTTAACATAATAAGTGTTTTAAATAAAACTATCTTTTCGCATTACTTTGCGGATTTTTTGGACTTTTGGTTCCCGACGTTTCGAATGTGTTATAGCAATCAATGGTCACGGGAGAGACTGAGGTTTATTTAAAATGTTAAATATTTATTTATTTATCGTTACTCGCGTAAATCTAAGAAAGTATTATAATAAGTGTTATTGTAGTTAAAATATTAATACATATGCAATTTCTCTACTCTTAATATAATTTTCATACGTTTTTTTATTAATTTTCTTAATTATTTTTATTTTTAATTTTAATAATTATAACGTAGATTCGTAAATGATAATTTTTATTATTCATTATAGGTGGCGTCGATGTCAAATAAGTCGTGGGCTCTCGGAGGCCCGCTCGCCGGCATCTCCCCCGAACTGGCCGCCGTTATTTTGGGGCAGAAGTACGTATATTGTGAAAATAAACAATATGTATATATTTTAATTATCTGTAGCCGATTTTAAAAATGAGTCCAGATTTTTTCTGTATGTAAAAACATATATACACATTTCCTAACAAATATCTCTTCAAAAAGTGCCGTCGACATGTGACGTTAAGTCAAACCAAAGGATAAAATTCAAAATCGAAAGTTCTAACTGTCCAAATACAAATTCGAACTTACGTACACCACATAAAGTACTTTGTTAAACGAAACGACGTGTCTTTTAATTATGTCATCCGAAAAGCAATGAACAAAAGCGCAATTCAATTTCGAATTGTGCACTTCTTTTTGAGGATAGTTTTGAGACGCTAATTGTGTATCTTAAGTTTTTATGTATCAATAGAATTATGTCTCTAAAATTTGTTAGATATTTGGTCCCATATGAAGGGTTAGGTAATCTGCCCCATGCGTCGTGGTTGATCCTGCGACGCCTCCTGATGATTCTGGGAAGTTCTGTTGGGTTTTAGTGGCTAGTACTGGCTTTTCTAGCCGGTGAGTCCCACATAACCCTGTATGTATACAGGTGGTATGTGTAAATGCATTTCCCAACATTAAAAAAAGATAATCTGCCCCATAGCAAAATCTATAAATTACAGCATTGTCTTTTAGAAGAACATAGATTTTGATCAAAACGTTAAACGAATTAGTTCAAGGAAATATCGAAACAAAAAATTAAAAAAACAACTATACTTTCTTTTAAAAAAGGTTTCACTTGTAACAGCGGGACATTTCAACATAATGCTCTAGTGAGTTGGAGTTTTTTTTATATATATAATCAGTGTGTTTTTTAATTTCCCAGGGATAACGATCCCAACAAGGACATAGCGCGTCCCGACACCAGTCAAATGATCCCGTACAAGCCCAAGGCGAACCCTCTCCCCGGGGAACACCCGATACCCGGTAAGATATGGTTTTTGAGTGTAAGAAATAATCTATTATTAATTTATATTTATCCATTTCTTTATTATCATTACATTAAAAAACAGCTAAAATTATTGACAGATAAAATCTTTCAGGATTTAAGGATGCGAATGATAATAATGGGTTTATATTACTAAATATATATAGAAAAAGTAGAATAAATATATCTTTATGGTTATGTTAATAAAATAAATAATATGTAACGTCATTACTAATATTTAAAAGAGTAATTGTTTTGTTTTTCTCGGGCTCTTCTCAGCAGAACTGCCCTCCGAGCTTCCTCGTAGACTGACTACACTCACGCTCTTTAAATTAAATCGACGATTGTGCTTATAATAAGTCTACTACTTGAATAAAGTTTAATTTCATTTCATATAACAAAAGACAAGGCTTAATACAAAAAATATGTACTAATATTACTATCGATCTCGTGTCGGTATGTCTGTCTGTAGGAGGCACGCTCTCGGTATTGTACCAGACAGTGAACCTATCTCAGTGTGTATCTGTATGTGTCCGTGTGCGGCAGGCGGCACGTTCCCGATGCCGGCGAGCGCGGCGCACCTCTGCACGCTGATGCCGCCGCCCGCCTCCTACCGCGGCCCCTTCGTCGCCGTCGACCGCCTCATGCAGCTCTTCAACAGGATCGCCTTGCCCGACAGGCGTGAGTGCCGACACACACACACACACACACACGTGTTATATATTATCTATGATTAAATTATAGTCTATGCCGTCCTGCTCTAGATTCTGTCTCTCTTTGGCTCGCCATGGTACTGAACATACATAGCATATCTTGTAAATTAAATAAAATACAACATAATACGATAAATTAACAGTAGTCTTATGTCATAAGAACCTAAGAACATGCACGTACACGTACATGCATACATACACACATACAGACTTGTAACTTTCGCATGTATTATATTATAACATAACACCACCAGCGCCGGCGCCGAGCCCCGAGAATGGCTGCGACACGAAGCTGTTCGAGCTGGCACGCTCCGTGCACTGGATAGTGGACGACGACGGGCTCGCCGCCGTGCACACCAAGGTATGCCAGCCTGTGGCGTGGTGGGCCACGGCGTGCCATGCCGTGGCGTGGCATGGCGTGGCGGGCCACGGTATGCCATGATATGGCAGCTGACCTGAACTGTCGCTTGCCGTACTAGATACAGAAATGTGATATAAACTTTATAAATTATGTTAAATTCATAAAGTCTTTGTTACTGAGGAAAACTATTGGCTAGGAAAAAATATTACAGCGAAATGAATGAGCGTGGTGAATAAATACACATATAATGGTAGTGTCATAAATCGCCTCTTATAAAATCCTTAGGTGTTATGTTACAGTGTAAGAAAAAAATAAAGAAAACTACTTAAGTTTTATTTAATTTTTTAAAGTTATAACTTATATTTCTTTTGGCGCGTTAGTGAAAAAATGATAAGTTATTTTTTACGATGCGACAGATTTAGACTACAGTATGAAGTTAGTCGTTAAATCTCCCTTTAGTATAGTGTGAAGTCTATATTAACGACATTTAAATAAGATTATACTTTTGAATGAAACATTTATCAACTGTGTTTATTATTTATATTTTATTATTTTATCGTCGTTTTTACAAATATATACTGGCACATAAGATAAAATTTTGAAATTATTTTTGTTCTGTTACGCCACAGAAGTGTAACTTCTTATGTGCGCACGTAAGTACACACAAACTTATTTATTATATAATGTAACACGAACGGTTCGGTGTCGGCAGAGCCGGCGGCGGCGCGCGGGCGACGACTCGGACTCGGACTCGTGCGGCGCGCCGCCGCTCAACGACGTGTACCGCGCGCGCCAGCAGCGCCGCGTCAAGTAGCGCGCCGCGCCCCCGCCCGGCCTGTATATACACAGTTCTGCTCCGAATATACGTGTTTTTATCTATTGAGTTGTTTTATTTTATACCTAAATATATTATGTATAGAAAAGGCTCATATAACAATTATATTTTAAAATGATACTTTAAATTAAACTAATAAATCCGACACAGTTGTTCTGCCCGAAAGTTAGCTTTTCGTTTAAATGGCATAGTTGGTTTCGATGATAAAACAAATACAAATAGACAGACAAAAATTTCAACAAAATCTGTCCACCTGTAATAGAGACGTTCAGTGACATTCTCATATACAGGAAAAAAATATTTATATATTTGGACACAATATCTGTCAGGTCCGCTAGAAATAAAAAAAATCTAGAATCCGACTAAAGCGCCACCTATCGAGGTCAGTTGTGAATCTAATATAAACCATCCAGGTAACCTCTCAAACACGCAGAAAAATTCCACCAAAATCGATCCGGCATAACCATTCATTTTTATTTATTTGATAATATTGTATACAATTACCACTATCTCTTGGCAAGTTTTATTACCAATACTAGTATATGTTACTGCAAATCTAGCTTTCTGTGTACTTATATATGTATAGCTCTTCCATAATGTACGATAACTGTTTTTGAAAGAAAATGCAAATAGCGATTTATTGAACAAAAAAGATGAGCGATGTATCGTCGTCACAACATAAACCATAATCATAATCTATAAAAATAAAATGGTTTTCGTTCGTGGTGTATGATGTAGTCCCTAATAAAACTTCGAGATATTCCTTGCTTATATTCTTATATTCAGTACTTTTATAATCGCCAGTGAGTTACATAATTTATAACCATAATTTTCAGTATTACAAACAATTCTCGATTAGTCACTACATGGTGGTACCGACATCTCTGTGCAAAAGCGCGGGAAAACAAATGAATATCCGCGCCCTTTTTTATTTTTTTTAAAACACATTCCTATCGGCCAATGTCACATAAGTAAATGCCTTATACATAAATCATTACAAATTAATGAAATATATTATTTTCTATTAAACCCTCAATATATAAAAATGCAACCCTTCAGGTGCAGCACTTAAGAACGGTGGAAAAGGATTCTTCCTCTGTGTCAAGTCAGTACCACTTTCAGAATCAGTGCCACCTACCGCTAGTCTTGTACTTGTCAGTGTCGGAATTTCCACATGTAAGCTCGGTACTATTCAACCAAAAAAGTATGGTAGGTTTAAAAATAAACAAAAAAACTCTTTAATGTGAACTCTTAAGATTAATATCTTTTACGGAAACTACCATAATCATTTTGAATTCTGTACTTATGAAAAAAAACATGCTCCCCAAAAAATCTTTCTTCATGTATTTTTTTAAGTTTTTTTTTTTCACTATAGAAAAACAATCATTTTTTGCAACACTAATTAGTATTTACATAAAATAAAGAATGCTTGATATGTAAGATATGTTAGAACTTAGCTACGTAGTGTACCTACACACGTCTCATAAACGTACTGTACATACGTCGTATGCACTGTGCGCATATTCACTCTGATATATTTAAAAGAAAACATAGACTGCTTCAACTTCATAGTGATGTAAGCAATGGAAGCAACTTCTAATCTCGGAAAAGAATTCCCACGGGATAGAAGAATATCAAATAATTTTAAGGGAAAAATATTTGGTATACTATTACAACATTTACTATTTACTTTATTTATTACAAATGTACGTTTGTATGTTTGTTACTCCTTGACGCTGAAACGGTTGGACTGATTTTGAGAGACACGAGAAGCGAGGGTAAGTCATTAATCTATACAGATAAATAAAATTGAAGTGTCTGTTTGTATGTCAAAATAACAGCGTTTTATTAAATGCATATGAAATTATATACGATACATATATTAAAATCAAAACACAACTTTTAAAATTTTTGTTTGTCTGTTTTGTTCCGGCTAATCTCCAAAACATCTGAACCGATTTTGATGGGACTTTCACTGGCTAATGTTATAAGGAGTAACTTAGGTTACTTTTATTTTAGAAAAAGAATTAGAATTCCTTTAAAAAAACGTACTTAGGGACGCATTTAGTCACTTGTATGTAATAAAACTCCAATAAAATTCTTCAAAGCACTATATTATCTAACAATGGAGCTATCGCAAGAGGTGAAACAAAGGAAAGATGGGTGACATTTTAGTTAAACCGATTTTATTTAACATATAATTTATTAGCTTAACTTAACATGTACAATTTATTCTACATTGATCTTAAAAACGGTTTCTGGATTTTGCATTTGTCATCATATTAAAAATATGCATATTAAAATAGTTATTTAGTGAAAATTTGTTACTCTTTTACATAGTAACAAATTGAACCTTTAAAATAAAAATTGCGACATTATCTATAACAATTCGTAGATAAAAAAAACCTGATAAAATACAATAAATAATAAACTTTAACGAAAAAGCGAAAATTATTACGCAACAAATCTTCGATATTCCTTTAAATATCTAATACAAAACCCAGAAACGTTAACCTTTAATAAGATATTATACGCACATATTGACAAATCGACTCACTCTATATATTATACTTATGAGAACTTTCCCGATCTTTTTCTTACATAAAATATCCAAAAACTCTATTGTTTTTAATTTTAAATAAAACTATCTTTTCGGAATTTTTCGCAGATTTATTTGTGAGATAGTCTCCCGTGACCATGTGCGCTGTAAAGCATTCAAAACGTCGGTAATAAAAAATCAAAATAAATCCGGCGAAAAAATCCAAACAGATACATAGTTTTATTTAAAATGTCAAAAATTCGCGTAAATCTAAGAAAGTATTATATATTTTTTATAT
The DNA here is from genome assembly GCA_951806755.1 of Brenthis hecate. Lineage (NCBI taxonomy): Eukaryota > Metazoa > Arthropoda > Insecta > Lepidoptera > Nymphalidae > Brenthis > Brenthis hecate. The sequence goes on along the minus strand of OX638282.1, from coordinate 6,098,144 downwards.
AACAATGTATACTATCGATGCGGTTATTATTTCCATTGATGCAAACAGAGCGTGTCATATAAATTGACTCAAGATGCGCATGCGCATATTAACATAATATTTTTAATCAAGTCGAGTCATCAATCAATTGTTACTATATGTATGTATGTCTGTGCGTGTGTCTATCGGTCGATTTCTCCAAACACGACGTCCAGCGTGCCGATGATGGCGACGATGTCGGCTAACATTGAGTTCTTGCCGATCTTCTCCAACGCGGCGAGATGAGCGAAGCCGGGCGCCTTGATTTTGCACCTGTGGAGTTTTTGGGTTGTATTTATTATTTAATCTGTATTTTATATTAGCGATTTACTATCGCTTCACTCGAGTTCGTCCCTTGGTTCTTTATCTAAAATAAAAGTAGCCTAAGTTACTATTTTTAACAGCAGCAATGCAGCTATCGAAATCAGTCCAGCCGTTTCAGAGATTATTCGGTACAAACAGACAGACAAACCGACAAAAAATTTTAAAAATTGTGTTCCTTTTTATAAGTACCGCACATAATTTAATATGCATTCAGTAAAAAGCTGTTATTTCGACATTACAAATAGACACTTCAATTTTATTTTTCTATACAAATATAAGTATATAAAAATCGATGTGTGTATGTATGTTTCTTATGGACTCCAAAACAGCTGGAGCGATTTTGATGAAATTTTCAGGCAATATTCAGATTAGCCCAGCGGTAGTGGGATTCTGTGAAGTTTGGTAGCTATCGTAAGTTTAAACGCAGGCGAAGTCGCGGGTGGTGTTAGTAAGGCAATATGTATGTATGTGTATATGAACGCATGTACCTGTAGGGCTTGGAGCCGCCGTCGGACACGAGGTAGACGGCGAACTCGCCCTTGGGCGCCTCCACGGCGGTGTAGGTGGCGCCCGGCGGCACGGCGTAGCCCTGCGTGAACAGCTTGAAGTGGTGGATCAGCGCCTCCATCGACGTCTGCAATTAATACATATTATATATCAATTATTATATTATTATATAAACTGCTTCGGTGTTGTGGCTAGCATGTATGCACATCTAAAGGTCCTGAGTTCGAGTTCGGTTAATTACTGAGTTTTTTGTTGAGATATTTTTGAAGTTATATGTTCCTCTTTTGGCACGTTTGGAAAAAACGTGAGAGTAAAATTTTTACGATGCGCCCGCACACCGACAGCCAAAAAGCGACATGATGAAATCTTTAGCTATTTTTGTTCTGTTACGCCAAAGAGGTGTAACTTCTTACGTGCGTACATAAGTACACAAACACGTTTTCTATTGAGATATCCTCAGTAATAGCCCGGAGTTGGGAAGTCGGCGGTGTTTAACCCTCGTGCCTCGGAGAGCACGCGTCGCGTCGGTCCTGCGCCGACACTCCCTGGTCGTGTCAAATAGACACTAGACAGAAATTATCCCATGGCAGTGCGAGAGTGACAGGAAGAGAGTGCCCGTCGTGCGTCTCCCTCGCACCTTCATCTCGTCGCGGGAGGGCGGCGTGAGCTTGGCGTCGTCGGTCTTGACCTCGCCGGCGGGCATCTGGTTGAGGCACTGGTCGATGATGCGCAGCGACTGGCGCATCTCCTCCACGCGGATCAGGTATCTGGATCGTTACATCGTTATTTGTTAAAGGAATGGTGTACGTTTTATTTTGTTTGAGTTTTTTTTTGGAAATATGTTATGCAAATTTAGATCTAAGACATCTTTTGAATATCTAAATTTTGCTTTACCATTTTAATGCCTGTTGTTCATTATTATTGTATTTTAAGTGTAATCTAATTTTGGCCTTATTGTAACTCTCCTTTGTGTACAATGTGCAACCTTAATTAATACTGTAACACTGTTTGATTACCGAATAAATAAATATCATTTCTCAAAATGGACGACTAGTTTCAGCCAATTTCAAAAAGTGAGGATATCCTTCACTATTTAGATAACATACATTAGAAGGCACTATTTCCTCCGCTTTCTCTCTCTAGTGTTGAACAAAGCAAAGAGTTCCGAACGAGAATTTTCTCCATTTTCTCCTCCTACCACAACGCACCTGTCGTAGCAGTCCCCGTTGGTGCCGATGGGCACGTCGAAGTCCACGAGGTGGTAGGCGTCGTAGGGCTGGCTCTTGCGCAGGTCCCACTTGATGCCGGACCCTCGCAGCATCACACCGCTGGAATGCATTAATAACATCTATTTTACGTGAAAACGTTTTAAAGTAAAACTTGTTTAGGCGTGACCGAGCGGTAAGTCGATACATTGAAAAAGTGAGTGTCGCGGTAATAGGATGTGGCGGGAATATTCAAAAGTCATTTTAGTATTTGGTATTTGGTGATTATAATGAATTATAATATATATAAAAATAAATATTCATTGTTATTAATTTCACTAAAAAAAAATTAATATAAATAATCAATAAATATTTATCTATACCAATATTATAAAGAGGTAAAGTTTGTGAATTTGTGACGTTGTAGGGGGTAATCTCTGGATCTAGCAAACCGATTTAGATGAAATATATGTAGTATGAAGGACATAGAATACTTTTTATCCCGGAAATCATCCCTTAAGGGGGTGAAAATGGGGATGAAAGTTTGCTTTGAGAAGCAAGCTAGGGACCAGCCCGAGCGAAGCGAGGGTGAGTCGCTAGTTATTAATAATTTTATAATAAATATTATATTTATAATTTGATTTATTATAATGTAATTATGTGGGGTCCCTATGTGGGGAAAAATATATTTTTTTTACAATTTTTACAAAATTCATACTGTCCTATTCCTGTTCAATAAAAAAAAAATCATTAAAATCGATTCATAATAGAAAAAAAGTTTCTCCCGTGATCATAATTGCTGTAAAGAATTTGAAACATCGGGAACCAAAATCTAAATAATAATGCGAAAACATAGTTTTATTTAAAAATTTTTTTTTGGAAATTCAATTCAAAAAAGGTATGCAATGGTATCTTTTTCTTTCTTTTACCAGTAATGAAACTCTGATAATTACAATACTATAAAAGCAATCTGTTAAAGAATATACCAGCTCGGTAAACCATAACGGCACAGACATACAGGGGTTACTAACAGGACTTGTACAGAAATAATGGTGAAAGAAATTAAAAATGATACCACAGATCCATACAAGAGGTTGCATTATCCTTTCTATAATAAAATCTGTTATTTTTAAAACGGACACCCTACCTGAATCCATAATTCAAGGCATCCTGAGCGGTCACCACCCCCACATCCTTGGTCCTCTGCACCCAGATCCTATTTGTTGTGAGCACATCTTCCACCTCGTCCAAACGCTCAGAGAATTTGCTGGCGAACTCATGTATATCATCCATTAATCCCAGTGGCATGTCCTGTGGGAGGATATTTGTTCTATTAGTAAGTACTTTTGACTGACTTTCGAAGAAACAGGTACTCAATTCACTTGTATTTTTACTTTTTTTAGTGTATGTAACATGTTATCATTTGCCATTTAAATTTCTTTATTTAATTAATATATACCGTTTATTTAAATTGCATCTCTTATCCTCATCCCATCCCATAAATATTATAAATGCAAAAGTTTGGATGGATGTTTGTTACTCGATCTCTCAAGAACGGCAGAATGGATCTGGATGAAATTTGACATGGAGATATATTATAGTCTGGAATAGCACATAGGTTACTTTTTAATGCGGAAAAATGCACGGTTCGTGGGATAGATATGTTTTTTTTTCTCACTAGGGACGAATACGAACGACGCAAGGATGAGTTGCTAGTAAATAATGTTATTTAAATGTCCTTACCAAATAAACACCACCAGGTCTTATATAGGCAGCGTGCATTCTAGCACCACTGACTCTCTCATAGAACTCCATCATTTTCTCTCTCTCTTCAAACAGCCAGAAGAAGGGTGTGAGAGCTCCTACGTCCAGGGCGTGGGTGCCCACCGCCATGATGTGGTTGAGGATACGAGTGATCTCAGCGAACAGAGCTGGAAAGATTTCCAGATAAGAAATACGAGAGATCTTCCCATTTTAATGAAGTTTAGTTTTGAGTGGGGTATGTAAGAGGTATCCATTAATTATGTAAGCTGTTTTTTTTTTCAATTTAAAGTGAAGGGAGGAGTCCCTTCCTTTGGTGAGATTAAATTAGATTTGGTTCATGCCTTTCCCTTCATGTTAGATTTACACTACAGGTGTTAAAAAACTACATTTAGTTTCATAAATTATAAAAATAATACAACATTTAGGTATTTTTTCAGAGGGCAAAATAGAAGACTTCAAAAGAAACTAAAGAAAGGAAAGAAGAAGGGTTGTTTAGATACTGATATCATATAAATATCTGTTATCATATAAATATCAGTTTAGATACTGGTATCATATGGATATCATATAAATAGCTATGTACTTGACAAAACATAATTACTTTGAAATCACAGACAAACACTCCAATATAATACGTATAAATATTTTTTTACCACTTACTTCTAATATACTTAGCTCTCAATGGAATGTCAATATTCAACAATTTCTCCACCGCCAAACTGTAGCATTGTTCATTACACATCATGGACACATAGTCGAGACGGTCAAAGTATGGCAAAGCCTGGGTATATGTCTTGTATTCGATCAGCTTTTCTGTGCCTCGGTGAAGGAGGCCAATATGGGGGTCTGCTCCACGGACCGTCTGTGTAATTAAAATATGAAGTCTAGAGGCATACTTTTAAATTGATTCAAATGTCAAAAGCCCATTTTCCAAATGCTTTTTCTTATTTTAAGGTACTCAGAGATCCAATTATTTATGTAATTGTATCGATCAAAAATATATTAATGTATTACTTAGATACTTTGTCACCTACACTCTTAAGTTGTGATCAATTATAAACATAAAAATTGATATAAATATGAGTATATGTGCATTATAAACAGGCAGTGTTTGGGTCTGATATCTATTTATCTGTTTAAATTATTGTAACTTTAAATATTATATTGAAATGAAACTTTCAAAATTACCTCTCCCTCTAGTTCAAGCACTAATCGTAGCACACCATGAGCAGCTGGATGCTGAGGTCCAAAATTGAGCACCATGTTTTTGACCTGCTTTTCAGTTGGAGCTATAATGCCTGTTGAAATAAATGATGTGTAATTATATTATTACTAGCGACTCACCCTCGCTTCTCTTGAGTTCATCCCTAGGTCCGTTTTAATTTTTTTGAGCAGAACCCTGATTCTTTTTCTAAAATAAAAGTAGCCTATGTTACTCCCTATAACATCAGCTATCTTCCAATGAAAGTTCCGTCAAAATCAGTCTAGCTGTTTCAGAGATTAACCGGACTAACACACAGACGGACAGAAATTTAACAAATTGTGTTTTTTATAAGTACTGTATATAATTTCATATGAATTTAGTAAAATACTGTTATTTTAACATTACAAACAGACACTACAATATTATTTATCTGTATAGAATAAAATGGTAAAACAAATTATGTAATGCCAATTACAAACACTTTAATAAGTAATAAAATTATAATTTTAGTATTATTCAGGTAATTGTTTATTTTTAGAATCTTTCAGGTGAACTATAGGTATAGTAACTTACTGTTATAAGGTGGGTGCTTCAAGAGAGCGGTGACACCTTCGGGATACATAACAGCCCCCTCGAACTGTTTTACGAAAGTTACATCGGGCATCCATCTATGAGCTTTACGTTGTGAGCTGAAAAAATTTACTAGAATACACAAGATGTAATTTTATATTTTTTTTTTTGCTAATGTGGTAAAATCAAACTATTTTTTGTATCGTAATAATACTAAAAATATTTGTTAACCTACAATAAAAGCCAAATTAGTATAATTTAATCAGCAAAACACGGAAAATGGAAATTGCGTACGATAACCTTAAATGTTACATAATTTTTTAAGTCTCTTTCCATATGAATTAAGAATAATATTTTGTTTTTTTATAAATAAAACACTCACTTCACATTGTAAACTGCCGGTAAATTTACAAGTAAGCCTTTAGAATTACTTAAATTATGGCTTTTTCGCAGCAAAACATTCACCAACGAAGCCATTTTCGAAGGAACTGAGTTCCGTTTCAGCAAAATACAAAAACAAAATGTTGACTATGCAATAATAACAGTAAAAAAAAGGTGTTAAATAAACTGATGAATACTTAAATTTATCAAAAATTACGGTACTTATTCATAATAATCAACTGTTACTGTACAATATATGTTGTAATTAAATTAAAATACGAATTCGGTTATTCTAAGAAGCTAACAACCGTGAAACGGCAAATCTTGCAGTTCCTTGTATTGACAGACGTCAATTTGACAGTAAATTAGCTGCGTTCATTAATAAATTCCATTTTTAGATTCAATTGAGCATTTATAATACAAGAAACACATAATACCTAGATTTTTACAGTAATATAAAATGTGTAAATAATTAGCCAAAACTTTAACGTACAGAACTTTTAGTTTTATTTAATTATAAAATCGATCTTTTTTTCTTTGAAAACTAGAAGTTTTAACTTTATTTCGACGTTATTGCTTTATTATTTCTCTCATAAAAAGTTGAAAACTCTTTATATTGAATGTTTAAAGGATCACTTGTACTTAAGGTCCATGGAATATTTTTTTGATATTTTATATTGATTTAATTATTTAAATTATAAAATCACACCACTCATCAGTGTAGCAACACCAGTAGCTTCTCTTCAATCTCCATCCTCTGCTGTCTGCCGTTTGTACTCACTCTGTTGTCAGTGTATATTTTATATCTAACTAGCTGTTTTAACTTTATTCAATAAAAATTTTCTCCACGACCACTTCAGTATCATAAAGTTACTCGTCGCGAGTGCTGCTAGGTGCTTCAGTTATATAAACGTTTAAGAATGAACTTATTTATGTTCCATGTCCTACAGATTTATGTTTAATTAATACTCGGTTGATGAACTAGTTACTTTTAACATGTGATTATTTATGTAAATAATTAATTATAATAACGCACAAAATGGACGTGAAAGTTTTTAATCGTGGGTGTGATGTGATGTGATTCGCTGGTGCAGTTCCACGGGATTCTTTTGCCTATGTTTTTTTTGTTTGATCGAGCGATCGTTGACGTCTGAGCACTTGTATTAGCCGCACTTGCTCTAACTAAAAGTAAGTCTTATTTTACATTTTGGTATAAATTATTATGAAACTAATAGTACAATATAAATTTATGGCGTTTTTAATTACTAGTGGCAATGGTAAGCCGCACATCTGCCTCCAACATGGTGCGTGAGTCATCCTAATAAACTTTTCATTTTATTGTTTTTGTTTACGATACAAATGATAATTTCGCGCGGCTCTGGTACGTTTCAAATTAGTGTCAATTAACACAATTACGTACATAAAAGTTTGTTTGTCGGCGCTGAATACATTATATAAAAAATGTGAGTAAGACATAAAGTATTCACTCATGTCTCATACATTACACTCACGACATAAATTATTGATCAAGCACACTTAATATTTATCATAAGCAAATGGCTTATCACCATAAGATCTTTATAAGCAAGTCCATATTTAGGACAAATAGTGTTAATTATAAAATCAACAATTCACTTAGTGAATAAAATTAACTGTATTTTATATGATAATGTGATTTAATGCGAATTTGAAGTATTTTATTATATATAAAGTTATTTAGCAGTAACTGAATAAAGAAAGGTAATTTGAATAAAAAAAAAAGTTGTTTTATTTAAGTTTTAATTCGCTTTTAGCGGTTACTTATTAACACTACACACATCTTTTCATTCATTATTGTATTATTTAGGACTAATTTAATTTAAATTGACAAGTTTTTGATATCTTTATATTATGTTTATTTTTATCATATACAAAGTATTAAATTTTTAAGTTAAATCTGTTATATCTTCTGTTCACATTTTGAACTGTAAAAGGATATCTCATAAGCACTTTATTATAGAAGGCAGAGGAAAACAAAATTAATAATAATTTACATAATGTATAAAATCATTTAATAACTCTTCAAGAAAATATAAAATTAAACAATGCAATCTTTTGAAAAGCTTCTATATAAATCTTGTAGGATTAAAACTAATTGTATAACGGCTTCCTGACCGATTTCGGTGGCCAATCTCCCTGAGACTAACCAGATGCAGATAATGTATGTGCAGACACAATTGCACTCTCTATTCCTCTTACTTTCATAGTCCGATGGGACAATACTTCGTGACTACTGGTGACAGAGATACGACAGGACGAACGGCTTCACAGGCTCCCCTAGGCACGGGGGTGGAAAACCACGTACTTCCCAATTCCGGGTTCTTACTAAGAATTTCTTGACAGAAAAACTAAGTACCTTAACTAAGCCCGACCCGGAACTCGAACCCAGGACCTCGGGATTGTGGCCGTATATGCTAGGTACTAGACTACGAAGGCAGTCAACAAATTATATAATTTTGTCTCATCTAATTTTTTGCGATGTCTAAAGCGACATATACTTACATATATTTGCTGGTTGTATGATATACCTGTTGCATCTATACTAATATTATAGTAAATGTGAAAATTTGTGAGTATGGATGTTTGTTACTCTTTCACGCCAGAACGGCTGAACGGATTTGGATGAAATTTGGCATAGAGATAGATTATAGTCTGGAATAACACATAGATTACTGTTTTATCCCGGAAAAATCTACGGTTCCCTTGGGATAGGTTTGTTTTATTAACTAATGAATCTCAAATTATCAACTATGACTTACACATCATCTTCTTAAACATTGAAATAATGACTTGCCAAATTTTTTATGCAATTATGTCAATAAATTATGTTAACTTCAAATATGATAAAAATTTTTTAGTAATTCACAAGTTACATACATTTTGATTTACAATAAAAAACTAATGCCCTCACTTCGCTCAGTTACATTTTATTTTTTTGGAGCCTTTTTTTGAGCACAACCTAATTCTTTTTCTAAAATAAAATAGCCTATGTTACTCCATATAACATTAACTATGTATCTGTCAGAGAAAATCCCATCAAAATCAGTCCAGTCGTTTAGGAGATCAGCCGGAACAAAAAGGTGTTTTTCTTAAAATTACAGTATATCATGTCATATGCATTAAATAAAAAGCTGTTATTTTGACATTACATACAGACACTTTGGTTTTATTTATATGTATATAATTTTAAACAATAGTCATATTACAGTTCATTTCAGTAAAAGAATTTGAAATCGAGACAATGGGAAAATAATGTTGTAATATATTAATTATGAGATGAGAAAATGAAAGTATATTGTCACTAACTTTTATGACAATTTATTGTCCTTACATTATATACGAGTATATGTTTAAATGTGTTTGTTGTTTTTTTTTAGTTTTTTTTGATGAGTTGATGTGACATTTTAAATGTACAGTAGTTTATGAATTGATAGTGATTGAAGTAGGATTGCCATATTTCTTGATTTATTTATTATTGCATTGCATTTTATTTATTATTGCCATATTTTTGGCTTAGTGCAATCTTTAAAAGAAAACTTCAATAATAACAGGTTACAATTAACATGTTAATTGGTTATATAAATATTTATAAGAAAAATACGCAAGCAAAAAGTTGTCTTCATAGCAAACAAAGGAAGCTCAAGTTAGTGGGGTAGATGTTTCTGAGTGAAGTCTTTAAGCCGCAAGGACTATTTAAACACTCAAACACTCCGTCTGTCTGTCAACACTTTACCTCCATTGCAAATTTGCGAGGAAAACTGCTGTTTACTTTATATTATGCCACTGCAATGGTTTGAAACGTTTTCTTATGCTGTGATTAATTACAATATTAATGAAAAAATTGTGATGATAATGAAGATTTTTTTGTATTATATAATTACTAGCAATCGGTGGCTTCGTTCGCGCTAAAATTACAAAAAAACTAACAAGGTTTCATATAAAGTTTCATCACCCATTTTACCCCCTTTATAGGATGAATTTCGGAAAATGCTAAAACACGTGTTTATTTAATTAATTGTATTGAAGAGCATTAATACCAAGCTTCAAGTAATTCTGATCATACAATTTTTTTGGATTGTATTATAACGTGTTTTCCTGTCGGAATGAGATAATCTCCCGCGTTAAAAGTAGCCTATGTCACTATTCAGTCCTCCAAATATTTCCACACAAAAAATCATACCAATCCGTCACTCTGTTTCGACGTGAAAGAAGGACAAACAGACACACTTTCACATTTATAATTTTAGTATGGATTCTATGGTAGTATGGATTAAGATTCATAAAAAAAAATTCTTTCATTAATATGAAGCTATATTACCGCCGAGTGCTCTACGTTGTTTTTTATTCCGATAAAAATGTGTTTACTGTCAGAAAATTACATTAAAGTCTGAATAAACTGGTTGTTGAGTTACTTTATCGGCGTGCGTGTCCTAAACGGTTTGAAATAAAGCAATTAAATGTATGGCAAATATACATCTAGGGGAGTATTCATTCGAGGATAAATCGCTTGTACTATTTATTATACTTTAAAGTTTATATACTTATTAATTATTAGCGACTCACTCTCGATTCGCTCAGGTTCGTACCTAGTTACGTTTTAAAAAAAATGTAAATGGTTATAGGACGGCCATATTTTTTTTTTCGTAAATTTTTCTGATGTTTTAATAGTTATTCTACTATTGGGAGACAAATCCAACAAAGTAAAGATCATAAAAATCGGTCCAGCCGTTTTCGAGTTATAAATGATGTAACTCACTCGACTTTGGTTTATATATGTGGCAGGGAAATTGTAAAAGCGTTAAATTATAAGTTCACTAGTGAAACCCTAATTTCTCAGAGTTTTGTCAATCGTTGTCTTTTCTTACAATATCAGGGGACCATTTTAGATATATACTAGCATTGCCCGCCTCTTCGACTGCGTTCAAATGACCAAAAACTTAGGTTAAAAAAAATAAAAAAAAATTAAAAAAAAATCTTAGGTTTTACACAATAGTATACTCTTACATTGCAGTTTTTATATTTTTTCTCAGAAATGAGATATTTTCCCGCGGTAAAAAGTATTCTATATGTTGACCCGGATAACCAGCTACCATCATGCCAAATTTCATCAAAATCTGTCCAGTGGTGTTCTCGTGATGCGATCAAAGACAGACAAAAATTCTAAAAACTATAGATTCGGTCTCTGTTTCGATAATAATGACTATTTCAATAAGATTTTCCAAAAAATATTTAATGTACAGATTCGACTCAGAATTTTATTACATGTATAGATAGATTTTATAATAGCGACAATAAAAGAAAAAATTTAATATAGCCTACGAATAAATATTTATTTATTCGTAGACTATAGCTTATCTATCAAATGACACTATGCCAGAAATAGACTGATAATGAAATGTTATTGTGTTAACATCAAATTATTATAGTTTTTATGTACACTGACTATCCAGAATTGATAACTATAAGTATTCAGACTGATATTAGAGATACAGAAGATATTTGTATTAAATCTTTAATCTTTATCTATAAAATACTATAACTTCTAGTACATACAGTCTAAACAGATAGACTTAAAAATGCGAATGATGTACACTGTAGGTATATTGTATAAGCAATCACAGTCAAGAGAGAAGTCTCTCGTCATGAACCAAAAATCAAAATAAATCCTCGAAAAATCCGTTTAAAAATAATCGAGTAAATCTAAGAAAATATTATTCCAGAGCGACAAGCTATACCTTGGGATTTTTAGTCCAATCGGAATCCAGTTCGGGAATATTTTGTATATTGAAAACCCGAAGTTTTATGATTTTAAAATGTTAGCAGGTATATAAGGAATAGAAATTCGTAAAATGCCCCACATGCTACCCCCCAGAAATGGGAAGACGCAAAGCGTTAAAAAATAGTTTTTTTTCAATTTCCGGTTTACTGTGACGTTCTATGGAAAAATATTTTCCTGTAAAAGTTGTAGATCTAGAAAAAATCTACAACTTTTATAAATAACACTTTTTACAATAACCTCAAAGTTTTCGAGATATTTGCAGAAAACTCGGTTTTTAACTTTTTTCATTTTTTACATTTGTTTTATGATTTTCAAACAAAACTATGACTAAATATTGTAAATATCAACGTAATTTTTTTAAGTATATTTTTTTACTAATGAATAAACAAGATTAGACTATGGATGAATTTCTTTTCTTTCTGTAATTATTTTTATAAACTTATATTTCTAATAATAGTGTGATAAGTAATTAGTAATGTAAGCAATGTATATTCAGACAGAGAAAGGGTAGGTCGCTAGTGTTAAATGATCCAAACCGTCCAAACATACCCTTATATGTATAATTTTACCCTTGAAGCGTCAACGCCCGCTTATCTCGAGCCAAAGGTCCTGATGAGGAAACCATTCGTCATAATAATTGCAACCAAATAGGGGTTGTCTTCCACATGCTGGAATGATTTATGGCGCTATGTGACGTATTAATTTTTACATATAATAAATGTTATCTCTTAACGAAATTATCTAAACCTTAAAAGCTTATTTTTTAAATAAAGATGAATGGCTAAATGTGTCGCTAAACGCTAAACTCGACGGCTAACGGCTGGACCAATTCGGCAAATTTTTTTTTTCAAATATTCGTTGAATTGCGAGGAAGGTTCTTTGAAGAAAAAAATTGAATAAACACGGAAAAAGGAAAAATCACATTTTTATTTTTCCTTACTATGTATTATGTACTTTATAATTATTATGAACGAAACCTTAAAATTAATATAAGCTGCTACTTGCATGCGTTTATAGATTTGATACTTTCTCTTTGTTTGTTTATTTTTCGTTCACGTCGAAAGAGAGTGACGGATTGACGAACCCGAGCGAAGCGAGAGTGAGTCGCTAGTAATAAATAAAAAACATTTAAATTACTCGTAATATGATTCTTATGAGTTTTGACGATATGTATTACAATTATAATTGTTGTCAATAAAATTGCTAAAATCTCGAAAATAAAAATATTTTTACTACAAAAGGATTTTAAAAAAGTAATATCATTTCTTTTATCTTTTGAAATATTCGATTCTTTTTTAAATAAATAAGTTTACATTCCTACCTTTAATGTGGAATATTTAAAAAAAATATAACTCATTATAAGGCACGACTAATATTTTACTAATTATCTTTTGAAAATAAATCGACACACCTAATTCTTAGAATAAAGTTAAATGGTAAAAAATAAATCGTCAAATCATTAAAAATATCTAGTGGCTGTTATTATACACGCTGATATCACCCAAAAAATAATACGTGGCCGTAGAATATTTGTTAAGATGTTACGTGAGATATTCAATAAATTCCAATATCGCAAGATATAGCGAGACATATCCAGTGGAATGTGGTTGTATCAAGGATGGATTTAATGCTCTCGAGCTTCCGCGAAACGTATAAAATATTTAGCACATGATGGTGCCAAAGCTCGACGGTTGAACAGTTAGTCATATCTGGAATCTAGATATTTAGTTGGTTACTAGACGTGTGTCAGTCTGTCTCTTCATAACTGACGAACTTCAGTACGATTTCATCCCTTATTTAACTCTTTTAAGGGATGAATTTTCTAGATTTTGGTGGATTTATATGTTTATTATTGGGTTTTCGCTTGTGTGTGAAATAAGATTTTTATTATTATTATTATTTTGATGTTTTAATGTCATACTAATTATTTTTTCTTATTTATTTATCGATATTTATATACTTATAAAATATCTTCAATGAACGGGCTATTTAGTGCAAAAAGAATTTTTAAATCGAATTATTAGTTCCTGAGTTTAACGCGTTCAAACGAACAAACAAACAAACTCTGCCTCTCTAGTCTCTACTATAATACATATTAGTAAAGATGAAATGGAAAAGTTAAAAGACTCTCGAAAGTATTGACGACGTGAAGGTACACGTTTAGTATTTATTTTTTATACTGAAATTCACAGGTTCGATTTCCGAACTTAATATTTGTTTTGATCACATATTTTTCATTATAATGATCTGTCTATTGTCAATGTCAGTCAGGATCGCGACATATGGCTCCTTATCGCGTGCCGTTGAACATGCGATAGTTATGTATTCTAAATTCGATTTTAGTTGACACCTTTCTACAGTTATCTGTAGTTATTGTAATAAGTCAAGTTACTTGGGGTCAACGCAGTAAGTACATCTTCGTCTTCCACTCTCCCCTATTACTCTTCACCTCATCATTCGCCCCTTTTTCTTTCATGTCATGTCTCACGCTATATATTGATCTTTTATTTGGTCTTCTACCTTTCCATCCATCTACATTCTTTTCCATTACTCTTCTCGTCACATGCGTTTCATTCCTTCTCTTCACATGTCCTTTTCATGAGTTTATTTTTGCACACAGTAAATGTACATCCAATGAGAAGACGTGTCACTAGTAGATGCTTGTTAGTCAGTGTTAATTATAATTATTAATTATTAACATTTCAATGCGTTTTTCATTGTCGCCGGTCTAGGTCTTAGTTAGATGCACTAAGTAGTTTTAAATTACTACGGTATAAATTACGTGTACCTACCTAACCGTGTAAGGTCCAAAATGTCTGTAATAAATACCTGTATATTATCTAGTTTTGTGGTATAAAAACTATAAGTATTTTGATATGCTCCATTGCGTGGTTTAGAAGATTTAAGTACAGTAACAGACAGACGCGGATAATGGATTTGTTTTTATAGTCGTAGTTTTTATAGTATTTTTATGTACAAAAGAAAATTAAGTATTTAATATTTTGAATAAAACTAAAAAAAAAATCCATGAAAAAATCCGAAATGATAGTTTTATTCAAAATATCAAATATTCGCGTAAATCTCAGAAAGTATTAAGTATTTAACAGAAAAGATTGAAACGTCTCAAAAAACGTTTAAAGAAAATTAAGTCAATAAGATGAGATCAGTACTTGCCGGAAGGGATTGCGTCATCTTTATGTCAACTTAGTGTTAATCCTGTAAAAATGGCGGAAAATGTAGAATGAAGCGTTAACTTTTTCTATTTGTTTTGTATAGCTTGGTTCATCTAGATTCTAGCATTTATCTTTTCATATTAAAACTAAGTAATAGGATGTTTCATGTTCTTTTTTTTAAATGTTGCCCGAACAGTTTGTTTTGATTGTTTTGCATTTAATCATAATATGAAATAATTTTTTCTGCAAGGCTGTATGGTGTGTACATTTACCATTTTTGTTACCAGTTTGGCATAACATCATTTTTTCCAGCACGTCAGCTTTTCAAAAAAAAAAAAAATTAAAATTCTAGCTACAATAACTTAGTACCTACGTAAATCACAATCACAAATTGTAATTAAATAATTGTAATTTTTAGAAAAGTTTTCCGTATCGCTAAGACCGTGTCATTAAGACTTCGTTTTTTTATGACCTAAATTCTAGTATATATTAGCATGTATCCCAATGCAATGTATATATAATCATATGAAGTATTACCATATCATCAAATCAAATCAAAATCTAGTTAATTTAATCGATATTAAAAATTTTAATATTAATAGATGTTTTGAAAGTAAAGATCTTACATCTGTAAAGATTTTGAAAATACAAATAACGTATCGGGCATTGTGTACGCATTGGTTTATGGTGCAAACATTTATTTCGTCGTCCGGCCAGCAAATTAGATTAGTCTGCGGTTTTGTCTGTATTCAGTTAAGCTTTCATATATATGTACATATATGTGTATGTATGTGTATGTTGCGCATGATATTAATAGCGCTTTCTCGCGACTCCGTCTGCGTTTATTTTTGAAAAATTTCCGCGCTCCTACGTGTCGTAGCTTGAAGTTAGATATTTATTTATATATGTATATAAAAATCGATGTGTGTTTGTATGTTTCCTATAGACTCCGAAGCCGCTGGATCGATTTTGATTATTTTTTCAAGCAATTTAAAGATTAGCCCAGCGGGTGTGATCTAGTGAAGTTTGGTAGCGATCGGAAGTACCCGTAGGAGAAGTCGCGGAGAGTTCTAGTAGATTATAAAATGCCAAAAGTTTTTTTTTTTAATTGGACTTAGTAGTTACAGAGTGAACTACTTGACTTCGAAAGATTTTTTAAATGTTCATCACAGCTTAAAATTATCAATAAATCATCTAATTAGTAACTTAGATTTGTACACATTAAGTTTTAGTCTTTGGGATATTTCTTTATTTTGTACATAGACTTTACCAACCATCTATCTGTCTGTATAACTAACACGTTACGTAAGTATAGGTCGGGTCGTTGTAAGTTTGCTTATTTTATATAGATTTTTATTTATTTTCCTTTAATTTAGGTTAATTCATTTTTATTCAATCATTTTCGGTGTTTTTATTTTGTAAATACAAAAACTGTCGTTATATCTGTCCTTTGCATCGAAAAAAATATAATATTAAATATCAATTATAGGCTTATTACAATAGTTATAGTACATTTTAAAGTTTCAGTTATTATTTATTAATAAATAAAAAAAAAAGATTTGACAGCGGTGGGATTCGAACCCACGCCCTTTCGGACTGGTGCCTAAAACCAGCGCCTTAGACCGCTCGGCCACGCTGCCTTGTACGTTACGTTGGAAAATTAGCATGCAGTATGAACAAGTTGAATCATTTGGTTTACGTAACTTCTTATAGCATTTGAAAGTCAAATCTTTTTTTAACCAACTTGAAAAACAAAGGTTTTTGTGACATTCATATTAATATTATTAGAATTGCAAATATATATTATTATTTTTTTATTATTAGTTTTATTGTTTTAAAGTTTTATCAAAATCGGTTTAAGTAGTTTATATAATTATATAAATAATTATTCAATTATACCTACCTACATATTTTTTTAATTATAGAAAGATTTTTATTTTTACTTTACCTACCTTTATCTTTATACATTTTATTTTTCTGTTTTATATTAGCAGTGCATACATCAGTGTACTCTGTGCAGTCAATACTATGGACACCTGAAAGTGGCTAACATACTAGAACTTGTGATTTAGAATAAAGTGAAAAATTAAAATAAAAAATAAAAAAATGAAATGAAAAATCAAAATTAAAAAAGAATTAAAATGATGTAAAAAAATATATAGAAGGGGTGTGCCATAATAAAATAAAAAAAAAAAATTTATGCTACCATTCTCGATTTTGTCGCACAGATCGCTGATTTTCTTTAACAATAATTGAGATTTTATTTGGGTATTATTTAATCATTAATGTACCATTTTTAAGAAGAAAATATGAATAACAAAAGTAATAGTATATTCTTTTGTATTTTTTAAGCATAGAGTTCTCTTCCTCTTGGTAGTGAGGAAGCACAATATTGGCAAACTAGCCACTCACCCTCGCTTCGCTCGGGTTCGTCTCTAAGTGCGTTTTAATTTTTTTGAGCGGAAACCTAATTATTTTTCTAGAATAAAAGTAGCCTATGTTACTTCCTATAACGTCAGCTATCTTCCAGTGAAAGTCCCGTCAAAATCAGTCCAGCCGTTTCAGTGATTATCCGGAACAAACAGACAGACAGACAATTTTTTTTAAAATTGTGTTTTTCTTATAAATACCGTATATAATTCCATATGCATTTAGTAAAACGCTGTTATTTTGACATTACAAACAGACACTTCAATTTTATTTATCTGTATAGATTTGATTCTTTTTCTTAATTATAATAAAATTCGTTAGCTACTATTTTAAAAATTATTGCTTGGCTTCATGTTCAGTTCTATCACACTCTATTTTATTCCTTAGTCTGACTTATCCTACATAATTAAAACCTGCGACACTCTACCGTAAAAAAAGTCGCGTAAATTAAGCGATCGTCATAGGTACACACACATACATACATACATACAAGTGTATGACATTACGTTACGTTTAATTTTCATGAGTGTAGTGAATTGTTTGCTGTACCCATTCTTGCGTACTACAAAGTTTTTTTAAATATGTACTAGATATTAATACTAGCATTGCATGCGGATTCGCCTGCGTAGTTGGTTTGGGATTAGGGGTCGTTCAAATATTACGTAAACATGTTTGTATGTAATCAGCCTTTTTTAATGTCCCACTGCTGGGGGTGGGCCTCCCTTCAATACGAGGGGGATCAGGCCATAGTCCACCACGTTGGCTAAGTGCGGGCGGACTTCAGCTAAGTCAGGGCAGACTTGCTGGGCTCTCTCAGACATTCAGGTTTCCTCACGATGTTTTCCTTCACAGTAAGGCAACGTAAGCATAATTTTAAAGATTTTAAATCCCCGTCGTCATATCCTGTTAATTAAATCACACATTTCCATTTTACGTAGTGGACTTTCATAACTGTATAATAATATATCAGGTCTATTTTTCCAATATCTCTAATAATATTAGTATCTGGATGTGCGAGCATCGCTATAATATTAAATGAGCAATTCTTTTATATACTTATTTAAATTTATTTCGCGTATCTCAGAAACGGCTCTAACAATTTCGATCAAATATTGTATTTAACACGTTTTTGCTTTTTAAGTTTGTCTAAATATGTGTTTTTTCTGAAAAATGTAAGTTTAATATCTCTCCTGAAAAAAAGGTGGAACAATACGCTCGGGTCGCCCAGGTACTACGAGTATAAACTATACATATAATAAAATTGTAACGAAGCCGAATCTGTATATTAAATATTTTTTGGACAATCTTATTGAAACAAACATTATTATCGATACAGAGGCCTAATCTATAGTTTTTAGAATTTTTGTCTGTCTGTCTACCGCATCACAGAAAAACTACTGTCAACATATAGGATACTTTTTACCGCGGGAAAATATCTCATTTCTGAGAAAAAAAAAATACAAAAACTGCAATGTAAGAGTATACTAATATGTAAAACCTAAGTATTTGGCTATTGGTTATGTGTACGCAGGCTGACCCGCGGGCAATGCTAGTATAAATTATATAATTGCAATAAGAATTTTGCTGTTTCATTGCAAAGGTAAATAGCAGACAATCTAACTTTATATCTACGAATTGAAGAGGTCTAGACGGGTATTTAGTTTAGGGCTTCGGATGATTGAGGGGTCGACGACATGCAATCGATTCATATAAAAAGGGGTAGATGAACCCCATGCGTGTTATTCTATTAGTATTTTTGTAGAGTATTTCTAAGGGGGTTATTTTTTTTTTCTATATTATTAATATTTTTTGGTCTATTATCTAATATTATATCAAAATTTAAAATCTCTATCTGTTCGTAAACGAATGCTTTTTATAATGCTTGTATGTATATAAATGGATCGTTGAGGTCCACCATATAAATTAGAATTTATTTAACAAAACTCAAAAATTGATTATAATAAAAATTATTATTATATCTCGTAACGAATAAAAAATATATTTCAAATAACACAATTTTTTTGAAGAAAATATACGTCTCTTTTGAAGTCGATGCGAAACCAATTAGTGTGTCAGTTTTGTTTTACCAAACGAATTCAGTCTGTGAAAACTCAATGCTTTCTGTTTTCGTTGCGCGTTCCGGCTATTTTAAAACGAACTTTTAGAAGTACATGTATAAAACTATTTGATATCACGTCTAAGATATGCACAAATAAAATCAAATCTGCGACCGTTGTCATTTGTATCAGGTATGTACCTAAATAACCTACAAATCTATGTTGAAGGTGAAAATCTTTTCATACTAGCGGTTCACCCTTACTTCGCTTCGGTTATATGATTTACGGAATAAAAAATATTATATATCCTTCCCAGGGTTTCAAACTATCTTCTTCAAATTTCATCTAAATCGGTCTAGTAGATTTTGAGTTTTATTTGTTACAAACATACAAAACTTTTCTCTACATATTAGTAGTGTAGATTATGATTAATTATTTGCCATGTCTATATTCAAGTCTCGAGTCTCATTGCTCACAGCGGAAATATTATATAGCATGCATACTTACAGCATTATAGACCCATTTTATTTCATTTCCATGTTCACGAGTTATGCGTACAACAAACAAACTGATAACATTACAACTAATATTAGTTGTTACCTCCGTACTGCTAACGATATAAAACTATTTATTTATGAATTTTCACTCTTATTCCCATGGAATAAGTTTCAAAATACTGTAACGTAAAAACAACAAGTGTATAGGGTATAGCTAGAAAACTTTTCCTACATACTGAAGAGTATTGTGTTCGAACACAAGCTTTTGTCATCGACTTTACGTGTGTGATGACGTTATAAAGTTTGCAGGTGAGCTTTTAAAGTTGTGCCCATATTTACTCTACAATCTATGTACATATATGTATAAATAAAATTGAGTGTCTGTCTGTGATTACAAAATAACTGTTTTCTCAAGTACAAAGAGTTTTTATATGATACCAGTACATAAACAACCTTTTGTCTGCCTTTCTGTTTGTCCGGGGTGATCTTTGAAACGGCTTAACCGATTGTAATGGGACTCTCACAGAAAGAAAGAGGGATTTTCAGGTCTACTTATAGTGTATGTTATATTTCGAAAATATTTGAGGTTCCAGCGCTAAAATTGAAAATCCTTACAAATTACGTAAAGTTACATTTACAATAATTATAACTATTTTATTAGATTATTGCTTTAATTATTAGATTATTTTGAAGCTATGTATTTAGTAAATAAATTACTTTATTACTTGCCATTGTATGATGATGTATCCATACTAATATTATGAATGTGAAAGTGCGTGACGGATTGGCGTGATTTTTTGTGTAGAGATAGTTGGAGGGCTGAAGAGTGACATAGGTTACTTTTTACCACGGGAGTATAATACAATCCAAAAAACATTTATGATTATATGTAATTACTTGAAACTTGGTATAAATGCTCTTCAATACAATTAATTAAATACGTGTTGTAGCATTTTTCGAAATTCATCCCATATGGGCATAAAATAGCGGATGAAAGTTTGTAAGAAACTCTTATTTTAGATATTTTTTGTAGTTTTAGCGCGAGCGAAGCCGCGGGTTCTGCTACTTCGTTAATAAATTATACTAATATTATAAAGAGGTAAAGTTTGTGAGACTGTAGGAGGTAATCTCTGGATCTATTCAACCGATTTAGATAAAATTTGGTAAGAAGATAGTCTTAGACCTTGAGAAGGACAAAGGATACTTTATATCCCGGAAATCATTCCTTAAGGGGGTGAAAATGGGTATGAAAGTCTGTATTGGGAAGCAATACAGACAAATTATAATAAATCGAAATAAAATATTAAAATTCATTCTTCCATAGCAAATGTGGACGTATTCATTTCATCGAACTCTAAAGACTGTCCAGTTTGCAATCGGCTAAAAGCGATGCCCTACATCTTTCCCCCATTGTTCACTGGAGGACGGACGGACAGTACAAGACATTCTATAATAATATATATACGTATTATATATAGAAAATTCTAGAAGAAGGTACTCTATTGTTTTTTGTTACATCTGTTTTCGTTTAAATACGAACAGAAATGTTAACTCGTGACATTTTTTTTATAAATCTATACTAATGTTTATAGCTAGAGTGTGTTTGTTTGAACGTCCTAATCTTTGGAACTACTAGTCCTGTTAGAAATTATTTTGTATTACTAACGTTGGCCCGCGGTTCCGCTCGCCGTGCTTAATTTATGTATAATCATGCCGTTCTTAAGAGTCGTAGCAATACAATAAAACTTAAAAATAATAAATACAAGTAGTGTTCAGCCATTTTAACGTCCCACTGCTGGGCACGGGCCTCCCTTTAATACGAAGGGGATCAGGCAATAGTCCACGCCGGCCAGGCCACGGTGTATTTAAAATTTAAATAAACACAAACAAATATATTTAACCTTATTTTGTACATACATACATACATACATATATTTTTTTCTTTTAATATGAAATGAAGTACATAGTATCAATTTTAACATCATATATGTATGTACGTACGTGTCATCATTGACTGTCAACATTGATTCCACAAGTTCAATAGTTATCGGTCGAGTGATTGATGGGTTGCATTCACGCATACTGATTAGGATGACGCTCTGAAAATAATGGCCATTGCCTATATAATAATAACGAATAACTAAAATAAACATACAAACACGAGACATCGACTTTTCTTTATATATAGACATAGAGATTCACGCTTGCTTTGCATCGGGTTTGCTCCTTAAGAAAAACAAACCTATCCCGCGGGACCGTACATTTTTCGGGATGATATATAGCCTATAGCCTTCCTCAATAAACGGGCTATCTAATGCACAATTATTTTTTTTTAAATCGGATTAGTAGTTCTTGAGATTAGCGCGTTCAAACAAACAAACAAACTGCCTCTTTATAATATTAGTATAGATATAATTTGTATGTTAAAGACAATCGGTCAGGGCCGCATTTCTTATTAAGCGGAGAGTGCAGCAAATAATCTCGGTACAAAACCATGCGAAAGTTCTAGTTTTAGAAAAATACGTGAAGTCCGCCCACCCAAATTTTGACCAGCGTGGTGGACTATGGCCTCACATTTTGAAAAGACTCAGGTCCAGGAGTGGGACTTTAAAATGACTAAACTATTTTTATTAGTATTTAACCCGTCGAACCCAGGCAGTGATAACGCGTTCGGTTGGAAAAATGAGTGAAGCGGGTTCGAATCCCGGGTCTCGCACATCTGATATTTTCATTTGCGAATGATTTCTAACATGATTACCACTTGCCTAACGGTGAAGTAAAACATCGTGAGGAAACCTGCATGTCTGAGAGAACCTAGCAAGTTTTCAAAAGACATGTGTAGTCCGCCTACACGCATTTGGCCAGCGTGGTGGACAATGGTCTGATACCCTTCGTAATGAAGGGAGGCTTTTGCCCAGCAGTGGGCCGTCAAAAAGGGCTGAATACACAACTCGAAACCAGAGCACAGCACTAGTCTTGTATAAGTATCTTCTTCTTCTCCCTGCCCATTTCCCAATCACTTGGGGTCGGCGCAGTACATTTTCTGTACTGCTGATAGTCTTGTGTAAGTATGTATGTCAATAATACACATATGTCTTTACGTCCATAATTGTTAATTCAAGTCTACGATCTAAAGAAGGAATAAATAGTTTGTGACTTGCAATAAGTCAATCTGCTTTCCATGTCTGACTAATCACTAATTATGTTACCATAAAAATATTCTCTAATCGATTTAAATCTATACTAATATAAAAAAAAATAAAAACCGACTTCGAGGCACTAAAATGACCGACTTCGAAAATATCTGATTAGGTATCTATTCTAAATGAAAACCCCGGTTTAGTTATTTTTTACATTTTAGTGAAATATAAAATAATTTATTTGTTGATTTTAAAAAAAACCGCTTGATCGATTTCGATAAAATTTATATGGGACCACCTGGGAAGTATATCCTTTGAAACAAAAAAAACTCCAAATCGGTTCAGGCGTCTTTGAGTAATCGTTGAACCTCCTCCTTTTTGGAAGTTGGCTAATTATAAAGAGGTAAAGTTTGTGAGATTGTATTGTGAGTTTGTGATGTTGTAGGGGGTAATCTCTGGATCTACTGAACCGGTTTAGATGAAATTTGGTAAGAAGATTTATCCCGGAAATCATCCCTTAAGGGGGTGAAAATGGGGATGAAAGTTTGTATTGGGAATCAAGCTAGAACGAACCCGAGCGAAGCGAGGGTGAGTCGCTAGTATACAATAAACACTTTTAAATTTCAAAATCAAATAGACAGTTCTAGACATGTTTTATGTTACGTTAGTAAATCTTGCTTAGTACATCATTATTCAATTTAAATATCTAAAAGGATAAACCTGCTCAGTTTGAACTTTGACGTAGTTTAACTGCAACACGATTTAAATATAAATAATGTTTTGTATGCAAACTGTGTCAGTTGGCTGCATAACTAATTTCTTTTGCCTTTATGTCTTACAACTTACGTTACGGAAGTTTCGTCAGTCTACATACTAATTATAGCATTCGACATCGGCTGTGTCTATTGTATAAACATAAAAAAAGTATAAACGTCGGTACCTATTTAAAAATCTAAATAAATCCGCTGAAAAATCCGAAAAGGTAGCTTTATTTAAAAAAAAAAAGTGTATTTATTTTTTAGTATATAATAATCTATACTAATAAATGGAGAGCCGATTTTTTTGTTCGGTTATACTGCGATAACTACTGAACCGATCGGTGTTTCAGTTTCGGTGTGACTGGTGTTTCCGAGAAGGTTTTAATATGATATGTTCGTGATTATTGTACTATGCGGGTA
Organism: Brenthis hecate; assembly: GCA_951806755.1. Lineage (NCBI taxonomy): Eukaryota > Metazoa > Arthropoda > Insecta > Lepidoptera > Nymphalidae > Brenthis > Brenthis hecate. The sequence continues at coordinate 6,073,878 of OX638282.1, read as the reverse complement.
GAGCCGCAGGAAAACGCTAGTATTTAATATTAATTAAGATAATTTTTAAGCATGCATATCGAAAACGTCACTGGGGCAGTGTCGTTTTTGGTAAAACTAATAGAATACCTTGTACTATTCATGCTATTTAGTTTTACACTATAAGTATCATTAGTAAGTTGGCTAGCTCATATATTTTTTATTATACGAATATTTCTTTGGCCTATAAATTGTTGGTATGTCAATATAATAAATATATATAAAAAAGTGAATGTTTGTATGTTGTTAACTACTCTGGTGGTTTATTCTGTATACGCTCAGAAGGTTCCTGGTGTAAAAAAAATTCTTTGGACTTTCCAATTTAATACGTTTTAAACCATTCAAGAAAGCGAAGCTAGGATAGGTCACTAATAATAAATAAAAACTAAAGCTGCATTATTAGATCTATTGTACTATAAATGTATTATAATAGCAATATTGAACATTTTAAACTTTGACCGTTAAAAGGTTTCTCAGACTGCTCTTTACTGACGTAGTCCACGCCAATATTTTTGAAGTCACATTTCTATAGACAGGTTTGTTTGTATGGGGAGTAAATTCATGTAAGTCGTCATCGACATGGTCACGTGACGTGTTAACGCTAACACTCAGAGTGCCGATAGATGTCGAAACCAGATAAATGTAAACAGTTTTAATTTAGGTACAAATTTTAATTTAAGATCAAACAATTAATTTGAATATCCAAAAATAACAACTGTTTGTTTATAGTTTTAAGTTTTCACTTCTGTCGCCTGTCGGCAGTCCTCATGACTGCTTTTTTTATTTTTAACTGATAGTGATGGAGTCTTAAAATTTATATGATCCCATCTTTATGATGACCTATTCATTAAAAAAGAAAATAATGAAATACAAGTTCACAAATTTAATTAGAGAACTCAAATATTGACTCAAATTAAGACCTTCTTTTTTGAAGTCGGCTAATAAATTACATCGTGTAGACTCGAACCCAAAACCTTGGGTATAGCAGTTTTATTTCCGTTAAACTGCCGCGCACCCAAATGATTTTTAATACATTATTTCATTTACTTCCTCCTTTCATATGTTTGTATTTCCGGTTTAAAATAAGCATCCATTGTTTTAACACTTGCTGGCTAAGTCGAATTCTAATTTAAAAATCTTCAATCAATATTGGTATTTTTGTTTATAATCAAGTTGTTTGTCAAGAACTCTACCAGCAGCTCGGAAAAATGTTTCAGCCCTGAGAAGAACTGCCGAAAGAAGTCAGCAAGACTATAGATTTTTTTTTAAACAGTAACCTCAATGTGTGCTATCTTCAAAAATGTTCTTTTACTTTTTCACACAAATGTTTTTTTACTTTTTTTTTAAAACAAGCAACAGAAGCTTTTTGAACGTTGGATGGTGAGTTTATATTTAGTCTAATATGATAATACTTTCCAATAATACGATGATGGAGCCAGAAGGTAACTGTAGAACCTCTTTCAATTCAATTCAATTTAATGGTTTCAATGCGTGCTAGTTAGCAGATAGAACTTCTTTAAACTTTTGTACCTTCTTCTATATATATTTTGTATAAATTATCTTTTCTCTTTTTGGGTGTACAATAAAGAGTTATTCATTCATTAATTCATTCAATCATTTAACTACATAACTGGTTTTACTTTTAGACCGAAATCAAAAGAAGGAGCTGGTCAATTCGTCTGTATCTCCCCATTCATAATATTTTTAATACTTACACATTTTTATACCTCATGGGTGGTTCGATATAAATTTTGATCCAAGACAAAGTTCAATCACTAAGGGTGTAAGTTATTTTGAAGTCTGTGTACAGTGTACTGTGTAATTTTTAAGTTTGTTATTATAGGTTTAATGAGAATAGGTGTAATTTTTTACAAAGCATAATTTATTTTCATAGTAATATTTTACAAAACTAATATAGAAAATGCAGATGCATCATAACTCTTTATTATGTAAATGTTATTTTAAAAAAATAGATAAAATTTGTTTTATGGTCATAAAAACTCTTTGCACATGTTTTACTCTGTATGTTGTAACACATTTACTAAACGTAATCCGTTCGCGTTAAAAAGAACTCCTCTACATGCGAGTTCGTTGTACCGCACTACTCTTTTATTTGCACGTCTTAAATTATGCGTGTGCATACGTGAAAAAAAAGTGTTGAAAAAGCGCGGGAAACGAGCCTCGTGCCCCGCCATAATAGAATGAAGAGCTCATTCAAATTTCGAATTAATTCAACATGGCGGATTAGGGAAGTGACTTTGATGGCCGCGGTTTTATGTCGATTTAAATTTAAAATTGGAATAATATGGTTTATATAACGTAATAAAAATATTCTGACGTTTATTTTTGTTACTGTCGGTCTGTCAAGTAATGTAGGACTTATTAAAGCTCTCAAAATTAATCTTATGTAAAATATTAAGAAGTAAAAATACAAGTATTGAATTAAATTTAAAAAAAAGTCTTGTTTATGGAATGTTAATCATTTCGTATTTTTATTTTTTTACTTTACTAAGGGTTTGATAACGATTTGCTCAAAAGTAAATTAATTTTGAAGGATTTGCTTATTTTTATTTAAACTAATAATAATTATTATAAATATTTCTAAGGAGAAAGAGTGTCTTTCGAATTAACTTTGTAATTAATGAATTGATTTAAAAAAAACTATTACTTATATTAGCGGCGTTTTTCTTATATCATGCTATATGTAAGTATATATAAGGGGAATAATTTTTAATTATTCTCAACAGTAAAAAAGTAGTTTTACTCCTATTTTTATTTTTTCGATGTAAACTATATAAAGATAAATTGTTAGATATACAGTGTGATGAAGTACCAAACATTCTTATTCACACACAAACATTTAATAATTATAATTGGTAGTTTTTTTTTAATATTTCTTTTTTTCATATATCTAATGAAAATATAATAAGGTAAAATATACAAGCATGTATAATGCCCTTTTCATTTTTAAAATATTTTATTGTCTGTTGCCTGTAAGAAATCACTTTTAGTGATAATAAGACATATACCTTGCCTTTGTACATATACTTTCTTGCATTTGTTATAATATACCATCTAAATATGCAATAGTGTTATAGATAAAAAAAACTTTTTCTCTTAATCATTATGTTTCGTACTCATATATTATATAAGTTGTTTGTTTTTAGTTTAAATGCAAGATAACTAACAAAAAGTTTTATATGAAATTTTATCGCGCCAAAGATTAAAATAACAAAATTTACAACTGCCGTAAACGTTTTCCTTTATCATATTATTAACAGTTAGGCTTCTGGAATCGGAAATTAATGGTGATAACTTGCAATATAGACGTACGTAGAGTTACTTATAGCAATAAAAACGCACTCGTGGTATCGGCTTTGTTTAGTCACTAGTTCTACTAGCACTATCACTTCTTGGAATAACTTTTACTTATCTTAGAACTCATGCAGATTGACGCACTGTTACTTCATCTAATATGTATATAAATATCTCGTCTCACGGTGTTTGTGGACACACTCCTCCGAAACGGCTCGATCGATTTTAATGAAATTTCGTATATTTGGTAGGTATGAGAATAGATCGTAAAGTATTTTTCACCCTCCATTTTCTAATCGCGATTTTAGTATTTTTGTATGAACAATATCGAAATAATAATTTAATATGACAAATAATTAAATACACATGGACGAACCCGAGCGAAGCGAGGGTGTGTCATAACATAAAGCAAATGGTTTTTTTTGTTAAAAGCCTAAGGTGCCTTTTGAGCCTGCTAATATACTTATATAAAACAAGTGAAGAAAATCATCCAATAGTTAAATATTAATATTTTTGAAACGCAATAAATAATTTTCTTTCATTCAAGCAGATAAGTAGAATGTTGGGTTCTGCATTAATACGGTAGCGAGTGTAGTTTAGATAAGTAACGTTACGATAATAGCTCCGAGAATAGTTAGTTGCTGATCGTAAAGTTTTCTATTGATATTTTTTATCGCTTTACTATCTAAAACCTAAACATGTCACGTTATTTATGTTTCGTCGTTGTTGGTCAGCTGATATGGCTTGACAAGGGCGCACACGACGCCTGTCAAATGAAACTTGTTTGAGAATCCTACTAATATTATAAATGCGATATATAGATGTATGGATGTTTGTTATTCTTTCACGTAAAAACTACTGAATGGAATCTTATGAAATTTTGCACAATTATAGCTCATATATCAGAATAACACATAGGATACTTTTTATCCCGGAAAAAAGTATGGTTCCCGTAGGACAGATTTGTTTTCGTTATTCTAGGGGCGAACACGGTGGGGTAAGCCGTTAGTGTAATATAAACCAAGTTTAATGAAAAAAACTAATAAGTGTGAGAAACGCTTAACGGCTGGACGGGTTTGGATGAAATTTAGTATATGGATACTGGTGTAACGAGTAAAGTGAAGTGGTAGCGGGTGTTGGAGAGGAGGCGCTAGTGTAGCGGTGTGAAGTGTGGGGCGAGTAGAGGAGAGTGATTGGGGATTGTGTGGGATATATAATATATAATATCTTGCTCGGGATTGAAATTTATTCTGCAGTGTTTAAGTGTTGTTAAATAATTGCCAGTGTATAGATTTAAAAGTTAATAGTTATAATTGTAAAATCTGTAATATTATAAAGTGATTTGTCAAAAAAACTATTTTTATGTTTTCCCTGACTGCTTCACACTGGATAGACTATGATCTGGAGAAACATATAAACTACTGTTAGGCATCTTGGGTTAGACCTAAGCAAGTAAGTTGCTATTAAGGACTGCAATTTTCACTTATTACGGCGTATTTCTGGTGAAATTTATATTGTTGATATATTAGGTACACTTTTTTATATGCTTATGGATGAAAAATGTTTTAACTGATCACCACAAATTGATATAAAATAAATAATCTATAATCAATGTTTTCTTTTAATATGTCGATGAAATGTTTGTAACGGCCATCCCTCACACAGCCATGTTTGCTTTGCCGTCTATTGTCTCATCGTTCAACATTTATTAGGCTCCATCAGTCTGACTCGACTTTATTGATTCGAATGCAATTTATACATAGGAAATGTGTAGCTTTATAGGATTCCGTAATCAAATTAAAAAAAATTAGTTCCACCGTTGTAATTTCATTTCTTCTGTCTGTCCTTATGTCATAGCTATTTTACTTAGATATTATTGATGCTATCAGCCATATTTTTAAATAATAAATAAAAAGAAACTTTGAGTACGAAAAAAAAGATAGGGGAGGGGGGGGGGGGGAGGCTTGTTATATTTTTGGATAGATCTTTAAAATTGAGATATAATACGATTATGTTACTCAGTGACATTTTCAATAACTATCGAGGGTAAAGTTTTCATAATATATTTTTTTTTCGAATGCGGTAGGCATTCACCTTAATAGAATACATTTAGCCATAAGAACTTTTTAACATAGTATAAGATTATTAGGTTAACATATAGAGTTTATTGATTAACATATAGAGTTTTTTTTTAAATTACAAAGCTTATCTTTTGCCTAAAAAATAAATCAAATTAAAATATATAATTAATGCCAATAGACTTTTACAAGCATTTTTGAATCATCAATTTTTAGTTTTTACAGTTTAGACTTTTAAAAAGAAAAGTTACTCAACTCAATTTTTTTGTGTATGTGATCGCCATGGAATCTATGGTGGTCACATACCCATGGCATGGATCAATTTCCATATCTTTTTTTATCAATAGGTTGTAACTTGTAACTTTTACCTCAAAGGTGGTCTCATATAAATTTAAAAAAAAATTCAAACTTTAATGGCCGATTTCACCAACGTCACCTAAGTTTAAGGGATCCCCTAAGCATGGTTAGGGGGCTGTTAGGGGACAGTTTCTGTTTCACGGACAGGTAGGGGTCACCTAAATGTTAAAATGCCACCTAAATATAGGTACTAGAAATACGGGCTCTGGCGATGGTAAAACGAAATTTAATTTAGGGGCTAGATTAGGGGAACTTTTAAGCTAGGGATCCCATACGTACGTGGTAGCTTATGGGATGTTGGTGAAATCGGACATAAGTCTGAATGTATTCAGCTCTTTTAACGTCCCACTGCTGGGATGGGGCTTTCTTCAATACTAGGGAGATCAGGCCACAGTCACCACACCGGACAAGTACGGGTTAACAGAGTTATTAGATAGATTTTTTCAGACATGTACTCGTAGGTTACCCCACGGTGTTTTTTTTTTCACCAAAAGGCAAGTGGTAATCATATTGAAAGTGATATCAGATTTGCGAGAACCAGTATTTGATCCCGCTTCACGTGGTTTCCCAAGCAAGCGCGTTACCACTTGACTACCACTATCTCGATAAGTCGGAACAATTATTTTGAAGTAATATTAAAGTCGGCTGTAACTTTTACTTAAAAATATTGTAATAAATTTATAATCAGTATGAAAAAAATATTATTTTCTCTGGTCACTCTAATTGTCATTTTGAACAGATAATTGAAGAAAGAAGAAATTAGAAAGATACTGATGGTAGATAGATTAATGACACGTTTGGCACAGTTTGTACTTTGCTACTTGCTATGCCAGCGGTCGCGGGTTCGAGTCCGTTGGGAGCATTCATTAGATGGTGCTGTGTGTTAATGTCATAACATATTTATTTATTGATAGGTAGATACGCTCAAACTTACCGTAACGATAATTAGAAATACGAGGTTATAAAAAAATACTCATACAAAGCCCATGTAGGTCGTAAAAGTACAGAGTGATGTGTAATTCGATTTCTATACATACGTTCCAAATCAAAGTTTATTCCGAACAATCTCGGTCAAACAGTCCCATAGGAGATTTCGTTCAACCGACACGACGTAGAGGAATGGAATAAATAGAATATGGACATTAATTCTGATAGTGCCGGGCATTAAGTGGAAAAGCATTTTTAATCTATACCTAGGTACATATAATAAAATTGTAACTAAGTCGAATCTGTACATTAAATATTTTTTGGAAAATCTTATCGAAATAGACATTATTATCAATACAGAGTCCGAATCTATAGTATTTAGAATTTTTGTCTGTCTGTCTGTCTGTCTTTCTGTCTGTCTGTCTGTTACCGCATCACGAGAAAACCACTGGACAGATTTTGATGAAATTTGGTATGATGATAGCTGGTTATCCGGGTCAACATATAGGGTACTTTTTACTGTGGGAAAATATCTCATCTCTGTGAAATCTATTCTAAACGTTAAAACGTATGTAGGGACGAACCCGAGCGGAACGAGGGTGAGTCGCTAGTATACCATAGGTATATGATATCAGTCTGATTTTATTGTCGCTAGGAACTGTAAAGATCAAAGAGGAAGCTCAAATATAGATTTCGGTTCGGACACTGCTGTCGGATTACGTGTTACGTAATTATGCAGTACTAATTACTGTTTGGAGCTGTACCTGAGCTTGTGCTGTTTGTTTCAGTTGAGTGAGTTTCATAACTAATGAATGCGTTCAAGTTTCAACTCTTCTTTTTGGCTGCTGCAACACAGTTTTTAACGTACGCTGGTGCTAGGCAAATCTTTATCACCTGTGTATGTATAAAACTATGTCAATAAAGAATTTATTATTATTACTAGCGACTCATCCCCGCTTCGCTCGGGTTCGTCCCTGGCTTGATTACCCATACATACTTTCATCCCCATTTCACCCTCTTAAGGGATGATTTCCGCGATAAAAAGTATCCTATGTCCTTCCCAGGCTCTCAAACTGTCTTCTTACCAAATTTCATCTAAATCGGTCCAGTAGATCCAGAGATTACCCTCTACAACGTCACAAACTCACAAACTTTACGTCTTTATAATTTTAGTATTGATAAAAATTAAATATAAATAGTATATAAATATATTAATTTACATAAATATATTAAGTACGTACATTTTACGTAAGAACTAAGAAGTAATCGATGATCGACGAACTGATTGTATTACAACGTTTATTTTAACTATACTCAGCGCAATCATTGCTATGAATAAAAACATATCCCACTTGAACATTCCCTGATACAGTTGCGTAATTATTTAGCACTAGTCGGGAATCAAAGCCGCGACCTTGATCGACTTACTGCGGTAGACTGCGTAGTGATTTTGTAATCGATCGCTTTATTATACTAACGATTTGCCCACACGTCACTCGGCTCCTAGGTTCCTAACAGAAGTCTATGTGTTACTCCAGGTCATAGTGTATCTATATATTTATAATATGTATGTATTTAAAGTTAGTAGCATATGTGTAGTGTATCAACTATCTGGTATCCATAACACAAGCCTCGTAGCTTACCATGGAACTAGATGCTGTGTGTTAGTGTCGCAACATATTTATTAATTTATTTATGAGTTATTCCATATGAAAGTGTTTTTTTAGGTTTTTCTTAAATGATATTTATTCGAATATAGTAAACGTATACCTAGCCCACGCCCAGCCGTGGGACGTTAAAAAGGGTCAGATAAGATAAGCACATCTTCAAGTCTTTTATGTAAAATCTGCATAATATACGCGATTATCATATAATTATAGTAAAATCTCAGATAAATTAGGTGTTTTTTATTATACCTGTTGACCTCTTTACCGTGCAAACGTGACGTTTTGTAGGGTCGTTATATGAATTGTTTTACGTTGAAAAATATTACAAAAACTTTAATTATTACTTATTTAAGTTTCTGTTGCAGTTGAAATTTTCATTTTGAAGTTTATTTTTTTAATTTTTAATAATAAAATGTGACGAGGTAACGTCACAGAAGTATAAATGAAAAAAAAAATCAAAAAATATAGGTGATATATTTTAGTTAATAGTTATTTTATCTCTGTTAATAGATAGACTAGATAGATAGTAATAGATAGAATAAATATAAATAACACCGTATACCTTATACGGTGTTATTTATATTTTAGTCTCTTTATATGAAATTTTGGTCAAATCTAGTTTTTTTTTATAGAAATCCTAGAAGGATTTCTATAATATAGATATTTTGTATGTATACACCACATAAGTATACCTAATATCGCAAATATTCCAGTCATAAAACTATCCTTTCGATTTTTTTCCATGGTCACAGGAGACTCCCTTGACCATGGTTGTTGTAAAGCATTCGAAACGTCGGTAATCAAAAGTTAAAATAAATCCGCGAAGAAATCTGAAGATAGTTTTATTTAAATATAGTCTAATATTCACGTAAATCTAAGAAATAAATAAATAAGAAAGTATTATTTTTAATGACAAGTTGGAAAATTTGAACATTTACTTCTATACCTATATATTAAACCGAAATACCACTCACTCAGATAGGCGGAGTCAGCTAAGAAGGGATTATGTGACAAGGACGAATTAAGAGGGTCTGAAGGTTATCATCGTAAGTTTATGTATTTAGCCCTTTTTGCGTATGTGTGTTTGTGTGTGTGAATGTATGTCAGCGTGTGTGTTTCAAGGTATAGATCAAAACAGCCCCACATTTTACCACATCAAATCAATCCAGCCCCGCGCCGCGCAATAACCGCCTTTACTTTATCCGCAAAGACCACTGCACTCTCTTTCGGCTCGCGGTGCATGGCGGGCAAGTACACACGACACAGACTATCGCCCACGATGCCATCAATTGAAGATATAACACAGCATCCCGTATCGAGAGCTGAACTCTAGAATACGTCTCCGAAATGCGGCTTGTATCTGTGGGGTTGATTGAATAGAATAAAATCAGACTTTTTGTGAATGCTATGACACTACTACAGACACATAAAACAACAATAAAAAATATATTAAAATAAAAACAAATCAATTTAACGTACGTGAATTAAACATCCCACTGCTGGGCACAGGCCTTCAATATGACGACTTCAAATGTTCTTCGCAAACTTGCCAGCTAGATTCTCTCACACATGCAGGCACAAGTGACGAAAACATCGCGTTACGGAAGAAACCAAATTGAGTACCTTTCTTTTTTGAAGTCGATTAAAACAGATAGTATACAAAAATATCTCTTACATTATAGGTGTTACCTATTTACTTTTGTAATTATCTCGATTGAGTATAAAAATATTTTTAATCTATTCTATTGTAGTAATTAATATTGTATTGGAGTATTAGAAATAATATTTATAAGAACGAGGCATATTTGTATTTCCAATAGGCGTTTATATATTAAACGTCTATTGCTGTTTAAGGCCTGTGAATATCGCCTCGGTGCAGTTTTATAAATTAATTTGTGGGCACGTGTAGGTAGCGTTAGCAAAAAAATATTAAAAGCCAAACAATAATAAATATTGTAAAAAATACGTGTGTAGGTACTTATGTACGCACGTAACGAGTTATACTTATTTGGTGTAACAGAACAAAAATAGCTAAAGATTTCATCCCGTATGTCACAACTCTCCGTTTGTAAAAGGTATGATAAATTAATAAAATAATTAAATAAGGCATATTACAATCATATATTTATAGAATATGATTATCAGCTAACTTTATCATGTCGCTTTTTGGCTGTCAGTGTGCGTTTTCATTGTTATTCATATACATATTAAACTAGAACATATGTATGTATGGTCATATGTCACAAAGGTCAAACAGTCTTTAGGTATCAGAAAGTTTCTTAATCTATAAGCAGGATTTTACTATATTTTAGTGAATTTTATAACAAACAGTAGTAATAATACTTAATTGATATAATAAGTAAGTTTAGTTATACATAATTTGAAATTGCTGCCATTATTGCAAAAATTTTGGATTATGTTTTTTATCTGAGAAATAAAACAAGTTCATAAAGTCAAAAAAAATTGTAGATCTCGCATAACTGCGCTGCCTACCGTGACCAAGTTAGCTAAGAACTATCAAGATAACTTTATAAATGCACAAACATCATCAAAATCAGTAAAGCAGTTTGTTTAGAAGGAAAATTACGAACACACACCGGAATTTTATATATATAGATAACCATAGTATTCGTGTAGAAAGTATTCAGTTGCTGTCGCTACGCGTAGGCGTGAGCTTCTATCGATCTAAATGCCGGTGTACGTACTATCTATAGACTTTTAGATTTTACTCCAGCTATGCAAATAGCTCTATTAGAAAACTTGCATTAGGAAATTGAATTTAACAAAAAATCTACGTCTGCCCATCAAGATGAAAGTCGCATTTTTTTAACAACAATTGAAGTATATTGACCATGTAATTTGTTTTATTCAGCCTTTCAATTAAAAAAATAAGCGGCAAGAAAAACTTTGAACACGAGTGTTGCCATGTAATTGATAATTACGATTCAATTGTATGTGTAGATAAGAATAAAATGTCCAATCAGTATTGTTAGAAGAAATCTAAAAAATATATGAAAGTGACATATTCAAGCGTTATATCAAGTAGATAGAATGTTAATCTTATAGATATTTGGTTTTTATTAGCGACTAGCTGAACCCGCGGCTACTCCCGCGTTCAATTTACAAAAAAAAACTCTTTGGCTTTTAAGTATTTATTTTACCCTCTTAGGGTTTAAGTTTTAGAAAACGCTGAAATACGTAACTCATTATTTTTACCGTACTCAATTCATACGAAATTTCATGCAAATATGTCCAAGGTATACTCGTACAAAGTTTCATATAAACTCTTATCGCCATAAAGCAAAATTTTTTTTGTTAGTTTGCGATTGCTTGTCAAAACATTTTTTTTAACGCGATGTATTCTGTTCTTTTTAAATTATTTATTATTTAATTTGGCTTGTTGATGTCTAAGTTAATATAAATAATGGTTTGGGGTCTACAACCTAGTTCGAGAATTTAAAGATTATTCTATCCTACATCTAGAATGACCTAGAAAATACCAGTGACATGCGGAAGGTGGATATGACGAAAGTCTAAAGGTTCAGTTTTTGTGTTTTGGCTACGGGACCCTAAAAATGAAATAGTTGGTTTTTAATATCACCCGCCCTACCACGGAGCAAGCTTTATAAACATTTAGTACCTGTCTGGATAGTTTTCTTAAGCTTCCCGTTTGAGCTTAAAGCTGGAACGGGAAAAGTATGGTAAATAGCAAACGTAGAAAAAGTCTAGAAAAAATAATCTTGAAAAGTTGAAATGGTGGTTAATAAACCTTTATTCACCGCGGCTTATTAAAAGTTTGAATCCTTTGAGGCTAGTCCTGTTTGAGTGAGGGCAAAGAACAGGTTGTATATCAGAAGTGCCGTTTGGCTAAGATAATTTTTTCCTTTTGACATCTGTGACTTTTGATGAATGTCACTTTGACAACCCTATAAGGCTATGAAAAATTAATTGAATTGTAAATTTCTACTGCAATTTTTGAGCTATGTTGAGGAAGGTGATGGAACGGGTAAAAGAAAAAACAAAAGAAATGTGTGGAACAAAGTTTTTAAATAGATTAATATCTATTAGTTGAGTATTTATTATATTATTATATTTAAAAAGAGGGAGGACGTGTGTCAATTATTTATGAATATTTAACGCTTAGTATAGATTTCTCAGATGAGATATATATGTTGACCCGGATAAACAGGTATCATCATACCTAATTTCATCAAAATCTATCCAGTGGTTTTCTCGTGATGTATTCCCAGACAGGCAGACTCTAAATACTTATTTTATATATTTTTTTACTTTATGTTATAAATTCTGTTAAATATGCGTTCCTAGACAGACAAACAGACAGACAGACAAAAATTCTAAAAACTATAATTCGGCATCTATATCGATAATAATGAAAATAAAAAAAAAATATTTCATGTACAGATTCGGCTCAGAATTTTATTATATGTATAGATTTAACGATCTGTTAGCTTAGTGGTCGTACATTGTACAGTTACAGACTTGGAGGTTTAGTATTCTATTTTTGGGTCGAGCCGAGTATAGTTATTGAAGTTTTCTCTGAAGAAATTCTCAGTAACAGATATGAGTTGACAAGTTAGTGATGTTACACCCTCGTGCCTCAGAGAGCACGTAAAGCCGTCTGTCAATACGTCTTTCCGGATTTTGAGTGATAGGAGTAGAGGTTAGAGAGAGCACTTGTTTTTGTGCACACGTTTGTCCACTTTAATATTTTTTACGTGGATGATTATAATATAGTGTGGGTTCTAAAAACGGTTTTAGTAAGTGTTTGAATCTATAAATAAATTATACTAATACTTATTGATTATAATTCGAAGTTATAATTTTTACCCACGTCACATCATTTATATGGAATGGCGGAAGTTCATTTATCATCCCACATCTGCCCACTCGCTGGTAATGTCAAGTAATTTCTAACAATATACCAGTTATGCGATTTGACTGGTTTTATGATTTTTATCATATTAGTTTAATAAAATTTTGTGCGTCAATACATAGCTTCATACTAAGCCAGGATGGGTTTATGTTGCGATAAAGATTGTGTAAAAGCATTTTTGTATACAATTTTATTATTAGGGTTCTGTAGCTTAAAGGAGAAAACGGAACCCTTATAATTTTTCTGTCTGTTCGTATGTTACAGACATTTTACTTGGGGAGTGGAGAGTATTCTTTTTTAGATTCGATCCGTGGGAACTACTTTATAAGTCATATCGCCATAAGCAATGAACAACGTTAAATATGTTGGGACGTTAACACACAGCACCATCTAGTTCCATGGTAAGCTACGAGGGTAAGCTACTATACGAGGCTTGTGTTATGGATACCACATCACACAAATAAATGCCTCCAGGGACTCGAACCCGCGACAAATAGGGTCACTACAAACTGAGCCAAACGTGTCGTCAAACGTTGTTACTCAGTATTAAGATAATATAAAAATAGTAATTAATTTCGTCATATATTTTAAGTTTAATTCAATATTGCTATAATACTAACGTAAATAATAAGTAAAAGTAATGTTACTCTCTAGCTATCTATAGATGTACGTGAAATCAACAAATGAATGAAGACTATTTGACATTTAAAATTATAAAAAGTAAAAATTAAAATTGTATAAATCCAAAGCTCTGTCGCATTTGCGGCAATCTGACAAGTGAATTGAAGTAACCGGATTGAAATTCAACGTCAGGCAATTTTTTTTATATTAGTACCAGTGTTGCTATTTCGAAAGACGTAAAGTTCGCCAACTCGCACTTGGCCAGCATGGTGGACTATGGCCTGATCCCCCTCGTATTGAAGGGAGGCCCGCGCCCAACAGTGGGACGTTAAAAAGGGCTGAATAGAAAATACATTGCGATACTTTTCAATTTTGAG